>JACEFZ010002645.1:210000-459409 GCA_014155875.1 Cepaea nemoralis
TAGTATTATAGTAGTAGTAGTAGTAGTAGTAGTAGTAGTAGTAGTAGTAGTAGTAGTAGTAGTAGTAGTAGTAGTATAGTAGTAGTAGTAGTAGTAGTAGTAGTAGTAGTAGTAGTAGTAGTAGTAGCAGCAGCAGTAGTAGTAGTTGTAGTTGTAGTAGTAGCAGCAGCAGTAGTAGTAGCAGTAGGATTACTACTACTACTACTACTACTACTACTACTACTACTACTACTACTACTACTACTTTTTATTTTTTTATTTTTTTTTTTAGCATATCCTTTGACAGGACTTAGCTGTCAACACCAGCATCTTTCAGCTGTACGTTGATCTCTTGGCAAGATTACGCTCAGTAGTTTGCCATTGCTTTCTGAGCGGCCGGCTCACGTACCCCGTAAGTTACCGATGCGATTCAAACCACTGCTGATTTGAACCGTCATCACGTTACCGACGAGAGTATACGAGATTACGTAGAAAAGTCATAACCTCTAAGCCACGAAGCCGGCACTACTACTACTACTACTACTACTACTACTACTACTACTACTACTACTACTACTACTACTACTACTACTACTACTACTACTACTACTACTACTACTACTACTACTACTACTACTACTACTACTACTACTACTACTAATACCACTAATACTACTACAAATACTACTACTACGCTACTTCTAGTATATTCATTGGCACCTTTCCGTCTTGACAGACGATAGTTTGGTACATTGTGCTTCAAAAAGGCTTAATAACTACGACCCATGGCGGTGGCGAGTGTGGCTGGTAAAGCCAATTCTTGCTGCATATGTCTGTCCACAGCAGATGCATGTGAAAACATGGTAATTTCCACCATTTTGCACCATCTTACGTCTCTCACGCTCTGTGTGTGCTTTATCTGCAATCATTTTCTCCTTTGTCTTTATTCCATTTCTGATATTTGCCCTCCATGCAACACGTTCAGCGGCGACTTGCTCCCAATGTGCATTATCAATGCCTGTATCAATCATGTCCCGCTTACACACATCTTTGTATCGTAGTAGAGGTCGACCCTGAGATCTCCTACCCGTCTGTAATTCACCAAAAACGATGTCCTTTGGTATTCTACCATCATCCATCCTCCTAACCATCTAAGTCTACGAAGACTGAGCATGGAATACACCGTCACACAACCTGATCTTTCCAATACTTCAGTATTTGTGATTTTGTCTTGCCACTTAATACCAAGTATTCTTCGCAGACACCGCATATAAAAGCTGTTTAAACGTTTCACTTGGCGTGAGTAAATTGTCCAGGTTTCACTGCCATAAAAAAGAGTACTAAGGACACAGGCTTGGTAGACGAGGACTTTTGTTTTGGCAGTAAGCTTCCTGTTCTCCCAGACTATTTTTGCTAACATGTTCATTGTTGTTGCTGCCTTGCCAATCCTGATGTTGATTTCCTGATCGAGGGATAATTTGCTATTTACCTCTGTTTCTAGATATGTAAAATGGTCTACTATCTCCAGTTCGGCGTCGTCAATAAAGATTGATGGTACACCATGTGCACCTTGTGACATAATCTGTGTCTTCTTTGTGTTACTTGCTAAACCAAATTCAGAACAAGCATTGGAGAATGCAGATAGCAGATGTTGTAATTCTTCCTCAGAGTGGGTCGTAATCGCAGCATCATCAGCATAAAGCAAATCTCTGATTAGTACCCTCTAATTTTGGTCTTGACCTTCAATCTCTGAGCATTATAGAGGCCACCATTTGAGCGTGAGTGAATGTATATACCGTCATCCTGATCACGAAAGGCATATTTCAGTAGAAGTGAAAAGTATATCCCAAAGAGGGTGGGGGACTAGTACACAACCATGCTTAACTCCACTATTGATTTTGAACTCTTCTGAAGATGAGACATCAAACTTTATTATACCCTTCATACCTGTGTGGAACGATTCCACAATGGACAGAAGAGTTGGTGGGCAACCAATCTATCTTCTTTAGTGCTTTGAACAGACCCTCACGACTGACCAAATCGAATGCCTTTGTGAGGTCGATGAAGGAAATAAACAGTAGCTGATTTTGTTCCCGGCATTTTTCTTGCATCTGTCGCAATGAGAATATCATATCAATGGTAGACTGGTTCTGACGGAAGCCGCACTGTGATTCGGGGTAGGACTTGATCTCCCAGTATTTGAAGTCTGCGCAGAACAATTCTGGCAAATACTTTCCCAACAATATACAGAAGTGAGATACCCCTACTAATTATTACAGTCGCTCCGATCGCCCTTGTTCTTGTACAGCGTTATGATGTTTGAATCTTTGAAATCCTGTGGGACTTGTCCTTCTCGCCAGCATAGCTCTATTAGCTGGTGGATCTGTAGAGTGAGTGTATCTTGCCCACTCCTATACTTATCCTGTCAGAGTCGAACCTTGTCATTCATCTGACGTAACTCTTTGGTTTAAAATGTATAGGTAATTTCAAGCTATATCTACACAATCGCCAATGTTGAACCATCAAGTACCATCGTCAAGTACAATCACTTCGATGGATATTACTTTGGCTGAAATGTGACACAGCCAGCCCGGTAGGTTACGGCTAACATGCCCCTACCTCTCACACAATATAACAAAAATTCAAAACAAAAATCAGGTCAGACTGCGAGTATCTACCTGTAAGATACTTCCAACATTAGACTTCCAACCTCATTTAGTCGGCGAGTCTAATGAAGGCCTACAGCTTTGGTAATTCTCTCCATACACAACTGACGTCATCTTGACGTGTTACCCATCAGGCCACATGATGATGGTTTCAATACATGTTACACATTACCAATAATTTTTAGTTATGTCCCTTGTTTGTAATACAAAGGTTAGGGACGGTAATTTTACCTTGCTTTTAACAAAATAAATTACAATTATAAATTCATTACTTAGTGTCATAAATTGATACTTACTGACAAAAGTGAACACAATGTCACTGTTGTGAACAAGTAAATCAACTTACGATGCTGAGATTACATCTAACAAAAATCTTCATATACAATTCCTTATATGGAAATATTTCACACACAAAGTTTATTACAATCGCCAAAGCTTTGTGAGACTTTTAGTATCGTCTGCTAACTTTCAAATTAATAAGCAAAAATACCGGAAGTTTATAGGTGGTGTGTTGCCCACGTGTGTTAGGTTGATCGTAACACCAAGGTCTTCCGTTTTGGATGGATTTTAAATACACGGAGTAACCAGTTCTTGTAAACAACTGTTGGATAGTTTCTTCCGTGTGGCTTACAGTGTTCTTCTAGGATTCGGTTGTCACAATCTCTTTCACCCTGTTAAAATGCGGTGGACATTCTGTGGTGTAGGTACTCAGGATTACTTGAAGCAGTTCGAGTTCAGTAAGTTTTTGGATCCTGTAGTACTGTCCTGTGACACTCGTATTAAATGCTTAATACATATTTAAAACAATATACACATTCTATCACATATCTCACACATATTCGACACACACATTCTCATCATAATAATAATATGTACAATGTATTTACAGTGGGAGATTTACTCATCCCTATCACATCGTTCTTCACAGCGTTACTGATACAATTTCAAAATTGGCTGTGGTGTTGAGCACTATTACTTTGCAGTTTGCACAATATCTGCACTGTGCTCAGGTGATACCTGACTACTGGGTAAGTCGTATGGGCATCTAGATAGAAGGTCGGCCAATGAATTTTGTGAGCCACTTATGTGTCTTACTTCAAAGCTAAAGTCCTGCAGAAGAAGGGACCATCTTGCCACATTGTGATTTCTTGGCGTACCCCTGGTGATAATGGTCAATGGACTATTGTCTGTTTCTACAATGAAATGTTTCCCTAAAAGAAATCGGGAAATTTTAGTACCGAAAACACAAGAGCGAGTGCTTCAAGTTCCGGCGTTCTGTAATTTCGTTCTCTGTCTTCCAATTTACGGCTGGCGTAGTAGACAGGATGTAAAATTCGATCGTGTTCTTGGAGAAGTACACCTCCGATCGCTACGGAGCTCGCATCACATCTTAACCTGAAAGTATTGTTTAGATCAGGCAATTTGAGAATCGGTTTCTTTTAAAAATAAGATAATACTTTGGAAAAAGCATGTCTTAAGCATTTGCTGTTCACAATAACATTTGGATGGTTCTTTGTTAGTAAATTGGTGAAACATTCGGTCAACTCAGCAAAAATGTGGAATAAATTAGTCTATAATAGTTTAAGAGACCTAAGACACATTCGCAACTCTTTCTTAGTTGTCGGAAAGCGACAATTTTAGAATTCTGGTCATGATGTTATCGTCAGTCGATATAAAGCCATTTGAGATCTTGTAGCCTAAAAATTAAATTTCTTGAAAGGCTAGCTCGACTTTAGATGGTTTAACTGTCAGTCCGTGTTGTCTGATCCTTTCGAATGTCTGTCGTAATGTCGTTACATGGTCTGTCATGTTGCTCGTGTGTATGCAAATGTCGTCCCATGTACCAAATTATGTTAGAAATGTCTGTCAAAATGATAGTCTTGTACATTCTTACAAAGGTAGCTGGAGCATTAACTAGCCCGAATGGAAGCTGGCACCATTCGTATAGTCTCCAGGGTGTGACAAATGCTGTCAAATGTATGCTGTCAGGGTGTACCGGTATTTGCCAATAACCTTTTGTCATGTCCAGTTTCGTAAAAGAATGTGAGTCTGTCAGTTCAGTCAGTATGTCTTCACAGTTGCTCATCGGTTCTAAATCCAATTGTGTGATGCTGTTGAGTTTATGATAGTCAACACAGAGTCTTATAGTGTTGTCCTTCTTTTTCACAATTACAATGGGAGAACAAAAATGTGATTGTGAACGTCTGATGATATGGTTTGTCTCTAAGTCAATAATTTCCTGGTGTAGTTTGTCTTTGTAGTTTATGGGAATGGAGTACGGTCTGCATTTTATTGGAATGTCGGATGTCAAAATAATATGATGATGTACTAAGTCTGTCTGTCCTCGGTTGTTAGAAAAAGTAGTGCTATATTCCTGCAACACTTGTCTGCAACTGTCGGTCTGTGTCTGCGTCAGCTTCGGATTAATCTTGATGTCCTGTAGGTTGGTTGTCGTGTCAAGTAATGGTGTTGGTATTTCGTCAGTATCGTCGTCGTCTGTCTGGTCTACTACCGTCCTGCTTGCTGTAGTCTCTACCTGATCATCGTCCCTGTTGTAATAGTGGTTTTAGCATGTTTATATGAAATATTTTGTGTTTGTCCCTAACTGCAATTTCGTAATCTACTGTCGAAATTTGTCGTAACACTTTAAACGGTCCTTGCCACGAGTCTGTCAGTAGATGTCTGCCGCTTGGCAATAGAAGAAGAACGTCCTGTCCTGGCGTCAGTGTTATTGTCCTATTCCCTTTGTTAGCACACTGTCGGTAGATAGCACCTGATTGTTTCAGTGCCTCCTTGGCTAACACACAAGATTTCATTATCCTATCACGCAATGATGTTACATGTTCATAAGATGAAATGGGTTTATGTACAGTTTCACTTTCAGTCAACATGGAATGGTACATAGATAATGGGCCGCGTGGTTTGGCACCGTATACAATTTCAAATGGTGAGAACCCAGTGCTGGAATGGGGCACTTCCCGGTATGCAAATAAAATAGCAGGTAGATACGTATCCCACTCCTCGGGGTGTTCCTGTGTAACATTTTAGAGCATATGTTTAAGATCCCCGTTGATCTTTTCTATAATACCAGTTGAGTGAGGATGGTAGGGGCTGTTGAAACACTGCTTTACCCCCAACATTTTAGTAAAGGCTTGAGCACTTAGAAAGAGAGATGCAAACCAAAGTGAGCTACTTCAAAAGAAACTGGTTAAGGCAGTTAATGGCAAAAAATAGGAATAGGTGTGTCACAGATTAAGTACAGACAAGTTACCGAAATTGTTCTGGCGACTACATAAAAGCATGAGTGGGGTAGTCCAGAATAAGAGTATTCCTGACTTCCAAGGTGCTGATCTCATCTGGCAGAGGGCTGACGAGAACAATGGCAAAGCCCATTTTGAACGCTATCTAGAGCAGAGCAACCAGACAGACATGAGAGGCCGAAATCTCGCTAAAGAGGTCAACTTAGACAGGTGCAAGTCCCAGAACATTTCGGATGAACACACAGTGACAGTGAAAGAAATCAAGGCTATGCCTCGACGTAAAAAAACAAAAAAAAAACAGCGCTCCAGGGCCAGATGGCATAAGATATGACGATATCAATATGTGTACCGACAATGAGCTAGAGAAATTAGCAGACATCTACAACAACAGTATAAGGAGCGCTAGCATCAATGAGGAGTGGCTACACAACTATCTGATTCCATTGGCGAAACCTGGCAAAGACCACACAAACATTCAGGGATATCGAGTAATAACCATGCATAATACAATACGCAGGCTGCTGGAGAAGTTAATTGTGTTGAAGCTGGGACAATGGTCAATCTAAAAAAGGCAACACTCACATGGTTCTCTTTGAATAACCATATTGCCAACGCCCCTAACCAACTTTAAATCTGGGTTCAGAGACAGTGGAAAGAACGCAGGAGATGATTTACCTGGGGATACGATATGTTCGAAGCCTAGCTTATACTGTGCATGTAGACCAGGTGATGAAAAGTGCCAAGTGGGGTTTCGCTGCGATGCGGGTGATGGCGGCGGTAAAATGTGAGCAGCGTCATCTATGTCTTCTTTATGAGGGGCTGGTCCTTTCTGTTCTAGAGAATGCGATGGCGATCCTGACTCTCAGCCATAAGCAGATAGAAATGATGGAAAGGATACAGAACGAAGCTATGCGCATTATTTTCTTGGATGTACAAGCGATACAGCATGCAGCGATGCGCTACCTTCTTGATTTTCCAACCATGAGGGACATAATTTAATTTTGCCAAGCACGTACCTATCTCAGACTCAACGCAAACACACAACATCCACTGCGCAGCGAGATTAAGAAAGTAAACGGCAGCAGGTTAAAAAGAGGAAAGTCGTGGATGGGTCAAGCCGAAGACATTCTTCAGCAGGTGTGTTCACTGACGACTTATAACCTGGCGAGGAGTGGGTAGTAGTGCCAACAGAGTTCTGTACAGTGTTTCAGTGTGCATCCAACTAGACAGGAAATGCAGACAGAAAAATCTATCTGCTGTAGAGGCGGAAGTACAGCTCTGATCTTCGAGAATTCGTTAGAGGATGATGTCGTCATTTACACGGATGGGCCGGTCATCCGCGGAGTGAGAAGTTCATGGGCCGTTAAGACTCAGGCCGGAGGAAATAATGTGAAGGAAGAGTCTGGAGCTTTTGCTTTGACGACAAGCAGCCTGTCAATGGAACTCATGACAGTAAGTAACGCAATAATATGGCTCGAGAGACAGACATTCAATCGGGCATGTGACCTTATTGACTCAATGAGTATGCTCAGGATTATAGAGATAGAGTGGGTCCGAATAGAGTGGCTGCTGTCTCTGGAGCTTGTCTCGGCTGGCAAAGATTAGTTTCATCTTCCTGCCAGGGCATGCGGGTGTAAAACAGAATGAGCAGGCTGTCAGGCTTGCAGGAATGGCTACCATGGAAGGCGGGCGAGCCATGGACCAGGCAGGCATTCTGAATGTTCTACGAGAAGTTAGTCGTTTACGAGAATCAAGCGATGACTGGGAATCTAAAACCATGGTTACGCTGCGAGAACAGCAAGTTAAAAGATGCGTGGCCAAACAAGAACACTACGCAGGAAGCCAAAGAAGATAAACCAACACAGAACTGGTGTCGTTAGCCGCTACACGCTGCAGGATTTGCTGAGGAGGGGATCCGAGCACTTATGGACTGAATGGTTCGATGTGCAATGAGGATGATGTGTCGACTAACTAACTAACTAACTAACTAACTAACTAACTAACTAACTAACTAACTAACTAACTAACTAAATAACTAACTAACTAACCAACCAACTAACTACCTAACTAACTTACTAAATAACTAACTAACTAACTAATGAAATCGATAGTTTCGAACCTGTCACCTCCAAATGTTAACAGTGTCTAGTGGCAGGAGCAAAGACTATTGGGCGCATAACCACATATGGAAGACTTCATGTTAGCAGTAGATCAGGATGCGTAACTTCTTCTAGGGTGTCTAGTTGGTTATGCGTTGAAGTACTTTGTTCTGTGGTGACGCGCTGTCGTCACTAGGAGGTTGCAGGTTCGACACCTGGTTGTGTAACTATTAAGCTTTAAGTTTTTATGTTGTCTAGTGTGTCCTCTAGGCCAGGGATGTCAAACTCAATCGCTTAGAGGTCCAAAACTCAAATCGCACGTTAGGTTGCGGGCCGAACAAGATAACATTCAATAAGCTGAAAACAGAAACAAAGTTTTAATAATAAAAAGTCATCGTTTATGTTGGGAGTAATGTTCTGTGTCATTGAGATTCTCATGATGGACTGCATGTGGCCATCAGTGAGACGACTCCTATGTGATGTTTTGTAAATATTCATCACGGGAAACAACTGCTCACACAGATATGTGCTACCAAACATGCTCAAATTCGAGCTACATGTAGACGAAGCCGGAGTATCTCTTCAAGAATGAAGCCAGTGAACTGTGCAGACCCCACAGTGTCGTACTTTGCCTTTAGTGTCCCATTACACTGCAGCTCTTTTAACTTCGTCTGCAAATGTACAGGTGCTGTTTCCACATCTATGGCAAATGGATTACAAAACAGCACGGAATTATTTTTCTGTGCTTCATAGTCACTAAAGCGCAGTGCGAACTCGGCACGAAGTAAGCTAAGTTTGTTGCAGTAAAGTTTGCATTGCGTTACACCATTTCGTTGACTTGGTTTAACATTGATTGGCAACAAGAAATGTGAGACAGGTTGCATTTGTGCCTTTGTGTCTCCCGTAAGCTCAGTTTTACTTGAAATCCCTTCACTGCATGATGCAGTGATAAAGTGATCATGTCCCTGGATCTGCAGGTTCAAATCGTTGAGATGAGTGGTTATATCAGACAGAAAAGCCAACTCACATTTCCATTTTATATCCCGGAAAACTGTGGAATATTTGCATTTATTGTCCTTGAATTGACAGATGTCCTCGATCAACTGAAAAATCTACTGAGAACGTGTCCCCGACTTAGCCACCTTACCTCTGAATGATAAGGCATGTCGCCGAACGCCGACTCTATTTCCTGTTTAAAAAAACATACTGAAATTGGAGATGATTTAAACCTTTGGCTCTGATAAAGATGACGGTTTGTGTTACAGTGCTCATTACATCTTCCATGTTGAGGACTTATCCATACATCGATCCTTTGTGTATGATGCAGTGATATGCTGCCAACTCACCCATACAGTTCTTATGCATCTTTAACCGCACCCTTCCAACTAGTCCACTTTTTTCGCTACACATCGCCAGTGCTCCATCTGTTGTCAGTTCAACGAGTCTGTTCCAAGGCAGGTTCATGTGGGTAAACTTTCACATAACGATCTCAGGTAGCCTATCATTCGCCAAGGCTGCTAATGAGGGAATTTGATTTGCACTTTATTTCGTGACTATTAATAAATATGTTTACCTAAAATTCTCTCGCGTGCCGAATTTATTTGTACTTCGGTTGAGAGCTCTCGGGCCTGATATGATTGTACGCATGGCCTGATATGGCCCGCGGGCCGTGAGTTTGTCACGTGTGCTCTAGTCTCTCGTTCTGTCTTCTACTTCTGTGTGTGCCAAACAATACCTGTGTGTATATTTATGTTGCCGAAGAAACTAACAACGATTACCTGAAAGAGGCTAATGAAACTAGAACATTATATACAACAATAAGAAACTAACAACGATTGCCTGAAAGAGGCTAATGAAACTAGAACATTATATACAACAATAAGAAACTAACAACGATTGCCTGAAAGAGGCTAATGAAACTAGAACATTATATACAACAATAAGACAGAGGCAAACAACTTTTTTTGGTCATGCGATGAGAAGAGAGACATTGGAGAACATAGTGACAACTGGAAAGATCGAGGGGAAGAGAGGTAGAGACAGACCAAGAGAAATGATGCTGGATGGATTGAGACGGTGGCATGGAGGAATATCAACGGTAGACTTGATCCAGAAAACCAAAGACCGAGATCTGTGGGGAGTCATGAACGCCAGTCGGCATGGCACTTGATGATGATGAGTACATCCTTTAGTCTCTACTTAATTCTTTTACTACTATGAGTACAAAACAATTCATGTATATTGTTGAACTACTATCTTGACGCATACTAATCAGATGTAGAGAGGAAGGTAGTATTCAAGCGTCAATGAACGGGAAACAATCATGGGCAGTCCATTATTCTTACACCTATCCTGTTTTTTTATTTTTATTTTGGTTCACATCTCCTTTATAGGACATCGCTGTCAACATCGTCATCTTTTAACTGGCTGTTTATTTCTTGGCAAGATTACACTCAGTAGTTTGCCATTGCTTTCTGAGCGACCGGCTCGCATACCCCGTAAACTACCGACACGGCTAGAACCGTCACCTATTCTTGTGCACGTCACGTTACTCACAAGGGTATACGGGATTACGGAGACAGTCGCTAACCAATAAGCCAGGGAGACCGGCTCACCTATCCAGTACAAACATAAAATCAAGCTGCCATAAATATATATATTGAAGTACAATGTGTAATGTCTCCAGATATTGTTTCCTCCTACTACTTCTTCCTCTTCTACAGCATTCCGAGTCATTGCGGTTCTTTGCTGCACATACGAGCCCTCTCCATTCGCCTCTCTGGTTGACCTTCTCCAAGTGCTTTTAGGTCTGTATGTATATTATCTCTCCACCGTCTTCTTGGTCTACCTCGGGGTCTACGGTCATTTATGTCGTTTCCCCTGCAGTTAAAATATTTTCAGAAATTTAGAAGAAAGGAGAGGAATCACCATTGAGGGATGTGGCATTAATAACATTAGATATGCGGATGATACAGTATTGATTGCAGACATTGAGCAAGATCTGCAACATTTAGTAGATGCGGTTGCTGCACACAGTGAACACCTTGAGTTAGAATTAAATTGTAAGACGACGCATTTAATACGATTATGGTCGTCACTGAGACGAAGGAAATACCACAACATAATATACCAGTAAATGGGAATATTCTTAAACATGTGATTCGGTACAATTATCTCGGAACAATCGTGATCGGAGGTGCCTTGAAGATATTAGAATTAGAATTGCCGTTGCGAAGGTAGCTTTTTGCAAAATGGAAGACATACTGTGCAGTAAAAAAAATGTCATTTGCAACGAGAAAAACGAGGATTTATACTCAAAATAGACTGGCAGAAGAAATAATAACCTAAAATGATAACCTTAAATCTAGATTGATATCTTACTTGATGACAAAAGGGCCCCTGCCACCTACAAACACCACCATCCAATGAAACATCTGTCCGGTAACTTCAAGTATCTGTTCAACTAACCTTCCATGGAATCCTTGTGCGTATACATGGTCGACTCAAACAACAGTTGGAAGAACGTACTATGCTGCAGTTAATTTTTTTCGATTCATACATTCAGTAGCATGTCCTTTGCAGAACCTCGCTCCCATAACAACCTTCCGGAAAACCTCTCGATCATAAGCAAGATGTCCCGCGTCCGATACACCCATCTGGAGATCATCCACCACATCCTGCGCCCATTTTCTCTGTGGCCTTCCTCTTCCTCTCTTCCCAGGCATATTTTTTTTTTATCCTTTACAGGACATCGCTGTCAACACAAGCATCTTTCAGCTGTATGTTGATTTCTTGGCAAGATTACGCTCAGTAGTTTGCCATTGCTTTCTGAGCGGCCGGCTCACATTCCGTAAGTTGCCGATGCGATTCGAACCACTGCTGATTCAAACCGTCATCACGTTACCGACGAGAGTATACGAGATTACGGAGAAAAGTCGTAACCGCTAAGCCTCCCAGGCATATACCCCTCCATTATTGTTCTCTCCAAACTTTCGTGACGTTTCAAGTGACCAAAATATTTCAATTTTCTTTGCTTTATCGTCTTTAATAGCCAACCTTCTTCAATATTCAACACTTGAAGTATGGATGCATTTGTCCTTTTCTTTACTTAAGATATTCTTAGAACTCTTCTTTAACATTTATATTCAAAGGCATTTATGCGCTGTTCAGCTTGATTAATAAGTGTCCAGGTCTCACTGGTGTATGTTGCAATGAGAAAGATGCATGATCTTAATAATCTAATGTTTGTAGTTCTGTCTGTCCCATTCCATAATTTTGTCAGTTGTTTTAGTCTTTGAAAAGCAATTGATCCATCCATCCATCATGTGCCATGCTGGTAAGCGTGGGCTGTCATGTTCTGCCATCTCACTCGATCACCAGAGTCGTGGATCAGCTCAGTGTTCCTGTCTCGACCATGTCATGTGACCAAGCCACCCAGGTATTTACTTCTCGGTCTTCCCCTTGGTCTCTTCCCTTCGATCTTACCAGTTGTCACCAAATTCTCCAATTCATTTCTTCTCATACCATGCCCAAAAAAGTTTGACTGTCTACGTCTAATGTCTCTAATCAGTTTACATAGTTTCATTTGTTTCTTGAAGGACTTTTTCATTGGTTTTTCTGTCTGTCCATGGTATTCTTTGCATTTTCCTCAGAAACTACATTTCCACAGCCATCAGCTGTTTTTAAGCTTGACTGCTTATTGTCCATGCTTCACATCCATACAAAGGTATAGGTGCTATGTAGCACCTCAACACTCTTTTTCTCGTTTCAATTGATATCTTTTTATTGGTCAGTATGTTTTGCATCTTGCAAAAGGCTACCTTAGCAATGGCAATTCTTGTTCTAATCTCTTCAAGGCATATCCCATCAGATGTTATGACTGTGCAGAGGTAACTGTATCGATTCACGCGTTTAAGACTATGCCTATCTACTCGTATATCACATTGTGGTATTTCCTTTTTCCCAGTGACGAACATAATCTGTGTCTTCTTAATATTCAGTTCTAACCCTAGTTGTTCACTGTGTGCAACAACCGCATCTACTAAATTTTGCAGGTCCTGTTCATTGTCTGCAATCAAGACTGTATCATCAGCATATCTAATGTTATTGATGTATCGTCCCCCAATGTTGATTCCTTCCATATCTTCTACATTTCTGAATATATTTTAACTGTACAGGGAAAAAAGATCTGGAGACATTATACATCCCTGTCTCACACCTTTTTAATAGGCTGATATTGACCTACATCGTTATCAATTCTGATGGCAGCTTGTTGTTTCCAATATATGTTTTTTACAAGTATAAGGTCTTTTCCATCAATTTGTAGATCTTCAAGCATTCCTTATCATGTCGACATGTCTCACTTTATCGAAAGCCTTTGTGTAGTCAATAAAGCAAAGATTTAGATCTTTGTTTACTTCTATAGAACGCTCAATTACTATTCTCAGTATATACACAGCATTTACTGTGCCCTTGCCTTCTACAAACCCACATTGTTCTTCTCCTATTTCGTCGTTTAATTTATTTCATAGTGTCACCGTTGTTGGTTGCTTGCTTGCTTGTGTTCGTTGCCTTGAGCTCCAACGCAAAGTCCTGTATGTCGGATGAAGGCATTCTGTTGTCCAACATCAGTGTGATGTCATACAGGACCTGAGGTTTGCGTGAGTATCCGTTGTCCCATGTCTGGCTTATTGGTGTGCAGACTGGTGGTTCCTCGCCATACAGGCAGACACTCTCCGACTTCGGAGGAATCGGCGATCCTATTGACTTCAGCCAGGACCCCGAAGGGACCTGTTGCCCAGGACGCTCGGCGAGGACGCGTCAATAGGTCTTGGCCAGTATATAACCCGGCCCTGGTGCCTTGGAAACACATCTGCGTCCCTACCGTTGTTGGTAATCAATGACCCAAGGTATTCAAAATTTTCCACCATCTCCAATTTTTCCTCATTAACATATATTTCTGTCTCCATAGTGGTTTTGTCTGTATGCATTATCTTTCTTTTTGCAATGTTAAAATACAAGTTGTGATTTTCACTATTCAATTGGGTTGAGGCTATTAGGTTTTCTATACCAGTCTGTGTTGTGGATAGTAATACTGTATCATCAGCATACCGAATCTCTGATATATCAAAACCACCGATATTTAGTGCATCATATAGCTCTCTATTTATATCATCTCTTACATTTCTCATTATATTTTCGGCGTACAGGTTAAACAAATAGGGTGACAACACGCAGCCCTGACGGACTCCTTGCTTGATGTCAAACCAATCTGATGTCTCGCCATCTATTCTAACCGCTGCTTGTTGGTCTAGATAGAGCATTCTTATGAGTTGAATTACATCTGTTGGAAAGCCCATATTCCTCATGATTTCCCAAGGTTTCTGATGTTTTACACAGTCGAATGCCTTTGAATAAACCACAAAACATAATACATGGATACAAAACCATTTTTGCTACCAACTCTATCAGTAAACGAAGCTGCCATCGTACGTTAAATCAAAGCGCAAATATAAATGTCGGTGTCAAAACCAGTCCATTTACATAAGTAGACGAGAACAACGGTTAAAAATTCCAGAGTAGAGAACATACCTAAACAAAGCCCGAACATGTGCACTGCATGCTTCATCTCGACACCGCAAGGTACAAGACAAACAAGACGCGATAAGATCCCTAAATCGATTAAGAAGGCAACAGTGGACAATTCTGGCAAGCCATCAAAGCCTTGCAACGGTCGGTCTCCAATGACACTATTTAATTGAGTGTGGCAATCACACAACACCCACTGCATAGTGAAATTATGAAGGTGAAGGGCAACAGGTTAAAAAGAGGACTATCGTGGATGGGTCAAGCTGACGATATTCTTAAACGGGTGTGTTCACTTGAGGACTTAGAACCTGGCGAGGATTGGGTACAAGTGCCAACAGATTTCTGCACGTCCTTTTCAGTTTGCATCCAACTAAACAGAAAATGCAGACAGGAACATCCGGCTGCTGTTATGGCTGAAGTACAAGAGTTGATTTTCGAGAATTCGTTAGATGGTGATGCTGTCATTTACAAAGATGGGTCAGTCGTCCGACATGTGAGAAGCTCGTGGACCTTTACTGCTCAGGCCGGAGGGAGAATTGTGAAGGAGGACTCAGGTGCTTTTGTTGAGACCACAAGTAGCCTGACTATGGAAGTCATGTCAGAAAGCAAAGCAATAACATGGTTCGAGACACAGACATTCACTAGGGCATGTTTCCTTTGCGACTCGATGAGCATACTCAAGAGGATAGAGACGGGGTGGATCCGAAGAGAATGTTGCTGTCTCTGGAGCGGTCTCGGCTGGCAAAGATTAGTTTCATCTTCGTGCCAGGGCATGTGGGAGTACAAGGAAATGAGCGGGTTGACACGCTCGCAGGTAAGGCTACCGTGGAGGGCCGACACGCCATGGACCAGGCTGATATTCTGAATGCTCTACGAGAAGTAAGACTTTTGCGAGAACCAAGTGATGATTGTGAATCTACAACCATGGCCAGACTGCGAGAAAAGAAAATTAAAAGAGGGGTGGCCAAACAAGAACACTAAACAGGAAGCCAATGAAGATTGATTAACCAACATAGAACTGGCGTCGTTAACCGCTAAACGTTGCGGGATTTGCTGAGGAGGGGATCCGAGCACTTATGGACTGAATGGTTCGATGTGCAATGAGGATGATCTGTCGACTAACTAACTAAAAGATTGAGAGTGAACAAAGATGTGTTACAAACAAGAACACTATGTAGTAAGCCAAAGAATATTAATAAACCAACACAGAATTGGTGTCGCGAGCCGATACTCGTTGTGGGATTTACAGATTCGAGCACTTATGGAGTGAATGGTTCGAAGTAAAGTGAGGATGATCCGTCGACTAACTAGCTAACTAACTGAACGAATCACCGAAGGAAAGAAATCACGAGAACTAGGTGGCAAGCTTTACTACAACACGAACACAAGTAAGAAAATTGACGTTGCGGTCGTAGATTTGGTCAGCACACACTCACAACACACACACCAACACAGCTACATAACACACACTACATAAAAATGAACATAACAGTTACTCATCTGTATACTTGTTGAGAACTGGATATTGCTCTTTTATTGAATTTGGACATGTGGCAAATGTAACAGAGCCAAATCGATGCGTCGTGGTTTGGCTTGTTTAATATAAAAAAATTTGGACAGCACCGGAATACCATTTGTAACAAAGCAACTTGTGAATTTTTTGTCTGCTGTTTCCCGGGCCGGTTGGTGAAAACAAACGTGCTGTCCTGCTTTAATTTTAAATATTTAGATGTGGGGAAAAATTCCATGAGTTGATCTGTAGTCAAATAATGCCTTCGTAAAACCGAGTGGCTGACAAGTTAGTGTCAGCAGGCCTGGCTTCATGGTGGGGCAGTAATTTGTGTCACAACTCCTTTGTTTATGTCTCGTCTCAAGACTTATGTTGTGTAACTTAGGTTTTTGTAGTGCCTTATTGTTGTTTGTGTCAAAGTCCTTTATTGTGTCATTCTACTTAACTACTGTTTGGAACACTTGTGTTGTGGTAATTAGTGTACCCTGTCGTCTTATGTTCTGGTGACTGGATAGCGACCACCCTTGGTAGATGTTTGATATATGCAGTTGTCTGTTGTATCTGTTATTGAACATCTGTAACTGAATGCATTATATTCAATGTGTTTGAACAGAAATTGTCACCAATAGCTGCATCACCAGATTTAGTAGTGGATAAATTAAAGAACTTTTTGTACTGTTATTGATTTGTTTGTTCAATCTCTTGTTAGTTTTTACAACTACTATTTCTAACACAATCTAACACCTTAATCCACTGTCTGGGTCTCAAATATGACAGTTATTGTCCGGAGTTGAGGCCCCTGTCCAAGATCTCGTATATTCTTACCTAATTACTATCGTCTTGATGTGTCAGTTGAGGGCGGTGTGAGGTTCCTCTCTTTTTACTTCTTTTCTTCTTTGACCGTAACGAAATCAGAGTTACTCTCTACCTCTTAGCACCGTAGCAAAGGAAACATTGTCTTTCCCTTGTCTTTTCCCCTTAGCTACACAAACACAGAGATTTGCAGTGTGCTTTCCCCTTCAAACAACCAAACATGACAGATACATGCTTAAATGTCTGCTATACACTGCAGTAAACTACAAGTATAATTGCAATAAAATACAACAGTATATTTAAAACTGGAGCGGTGACATTCAAGCAAATGACGATGTATATTGTTTTTTTAGTTTGTTCAATTCGGTTGAAATGATTCCTGACAACATTTAATCATCAGTTGAACATGTGTCTATAACTTGGATCACCAAACTTTTTTCACGGCGGGCCGGATAACTGACAAAATGACGAGCGTGAGCCACATACTC
This sequence comes from Cepaea nemoralis, assembly GCA_014155875.1. Taxonomy (NCBI): domain Eukaryota; kingdom Metazoa; phylum Mollusca; class Gastropoda; order Stylommatophora; family Helicidae; genus Cepaea; species Cepaea nemoralis. The sequence goes on from JACEFZ010002645.1 coordinate 227,404, forward strand.
CGTGGCGAAGGTCTTACGGATGCTGTTCGTAATCCCGTATACCGGCGTTACAAAAACAGCTGAACGCGATTTGACAGCAGACCGCGTTGCGCTGGTCTTTTACGCTATGATATGGGTGCCGGTAGTTCAGAAAGCAATGGCAGACTAGATGTGCACTCATTCCATATTGTTTAAGGATTACCCACAACTTGTTTCTATCTATTCTATCATATGCCTTTTCTTGGTGGACAAAGGATAAGTAGAGTGTTTCATTGAATTCGATTGATTTTTCTATGAGTTGTCTAAGAGCAAAAATGACATCTGTGCATCCTTTGTTTTTCCTAAATCCAAGTTGTGTTTCGCTTAGCTGGGGTTCTGTAATAGTGTAGCATGATGTCTTAAGACGTTCGCATCCCCAGTCCATTTACATTTCTCAATACTCAGTAGTTAACCACGTAAGCCGTCTTGATACCCTAACTAAAAATAGAATCGTAGATTCTAGATCGAGAGAGGGTAGATGAATGGTGGGGTCTCAATTTGATTGGGTAACCATTGGGCTGGTAACGCTCCTTAATACATAATTAGCCCGCCAGTCGAAGCCTTGATTCCATCCCGTAAGGACGTGTTCAAGATGCAGTGGTAAAATTTGCCCAAAAGCATTCTTTAGGATGTGGTCATCTGCACATCAGGTACCTAAATCATTTAATATGTTATGTGTAAACCTGATGAAGTGAGAGAGAGACGAATGGCCGAGTATTTTCTTGAGAAAATGTGAAAGAAGACAGAACTTCGTTGTACAGTGACTCTAAAACTGCTGCTCAAAACCTGTCATGTCTACCGCAGTGAAACATTCTTACCATGTCTATTGTCTGTCTGATTTGATGATTTGCATATGCTTATGACTGTAAACCACGCTCAATGCATATGGCAAAACCTTTGTGCGCTCTGAACATTCGTTGAGTGCCTATCATGACCATTCTTAACCAAACTGTACCTTGCTCTTGAGAGTTACCTTTGGCAGCTTTGTTTCAGAATGTGTGATGCTATATACTGCATGTAATTTCTCCCTTATAATGGCTGAGAATGTTTGAGTGAATGAGATGATAATTATATAATTAACTTCTCATATTTGTAAAACTAAAGACACTTATTAAATCCATGTTTGCAGGACTGCATTGCACTGTAGAAATTAACCTACAGTGTTTGTCAGATGAATACATGGGAAGGCTCATGCTATTTGTCAGGGAAAATTCATGTTTTCTTTCATTATGTGTATTCCACATGTGAAGGCAATTCTAGTGCATGATTTCTGCCATACAATGCCTACTTCTTGGTGCTTAATCACACTGTCTGTTCTCATGGTACACCGGTCCCTGTGATCTACTCATTGTGAGAATTTACAAGATAATTGTGTGAAGCTGCCTCTGATTAGGAGTATGTGCCTATGACTTCACGGTTTTGGGGATGAACCTGGAGAAAGGATATCACCCCAAACCCCCAAATAAAATTGCACTTCATCATCAGTGAGAGGCGGGTGTTCGAATATCACACTCCTTTTCCCCTCCCATTCCTCTCTGAATCTGTGATAGTACTGTATAACTGTGACAATGGTTCAATAGATGTAAAACACATGTTGTGCCTTTGTTTATTAACAGAGAATGAGGAAGATGGGGGAGGCCTTTCAATTACCAGGACAACTCCAGGGAAGTCCTGAGCTCTAGCTTCAACTCCAGCTGAAAAATAAGACTCCATAAAGTACCACATGAACAACAGGTTGCAAATGGTCAGCCTGAATCCACTAATTCTGGCCTATACAGATGGCACTGAAGAAAAGTCTTGATTAAAATCCTAAAACAGGGATACTCTCCAATTTTGTAAAAAACCCAGGCTATATCTTCAAGATAAATTCAAGAAGAAACCTTAAGAGGAGAGATTACCTGGTCTTCAGCATGTCACTACTGGCTAAGAGTGGACATTAAAGGTGCACTTGGAGCAGACCATATCACAGCTTATTATTAATATTGGCTGAAAGCTAAAGGAGCAGAAGTTAATACATAGAGCAAATTCTCAAAAATGGATTAGTGATAATTAAGTGTGGTGATTTAGTTACATCAGAACCTTTTGTGGGAGATAGACTGGCAGAGAAGAATGATGGGACATAATAGTTTTTAGATCTTCATCTACTGAAAAGTAAAACTAATCCCAAACTATCAACTTTGCGAACAGTCTACTCACCCTTCGGAAGGACATGTTTGTCACTTGCTTCGGACTAGTCAAAGTGGGGAATAGCCTGAACTGGAGAAACATTATGGGAGAACTGCAACCTGAGCTGTCCAACACCATCATAGGTGCTAAAAGGATTAAACAGACCAGTGGAGCAGAAGGTCCCTATACTTGTGCCCGGCTATAGGTTTATCATGTGTTTTCCTCATTTGACGGTTGGAAAAGTGATAGCATGATTACAGTGTTGTGGTGTAGGATAACCTATGGTGTAGAGATGTGAAGGAGGAGGGTTTGTTTTAGATTAATGTTTCTGGGGGGATGTTGAGTGATGTGTTTGGGTTTTCATAGATAATGTCACTATAATTTGCATATAAACATTTTTGAGATGTAAATTGTTGGCAGAATATGAGGCCTGAGTCTTCACTTGACCTCATCAGACATTAATAAAGTATTAGTTGTAAGAGAACAGTTTTGAGATATATGTCCCTGTGGTTGTCTTGTCCAACTGGTGTCAAGCATCTTCATGGTGACTGTTACTCTACTGTTGTGGTTGGTTACAGAGATTGTGAAAGTTCTGTGTGGTTGTTGTCAAGTATCTTCCATGATGTATGACTTGTCTAATCTGTTGGTGTGATCATTCCTTTGTGAATGTTTGTCCAACTGTTGTCAAGATCTTCTCATGTTGTCTTGTTCAACCAGGGTAAAATACAGTTGTTGTTGTTATGTTCCCTACAATGGTACAATTGTCAATGTGATCATTTGTCCAAGTGTCTTGTGGCACTTGAAATAAATAATTAGAGATCAAACATGAGGTTGGCGACCAGAGCACAGTCAGCTGGAAGATGAGAGAACTGCTTTCATTGGTTACTGTGGCTAACTGCCAAGATCTCTATATATGGCCTAGAAGAGAAATCATCTATAAATAATTCTGTGTAGAACTTAACTTAGGTCTAATTTCTCACAGTGGGGGTACTCGATGAGCCAAAATACTGAATGGTTTCTCTACAAGGGTTATGCGAGAATAAATATCAATACCTCTAGACAACACTTGCTGTTACTAACCTGTATCTTTTATAGAGAGATATACTTTATAGAACTTCACTCATTGGAACTTCTGTAATTCTCTATAAACCCACACAAAAAAACCTCACATGTTGGGGCCTCATATCCGCGATTGAACCCCGGGAACACCCCTAAAGGTGATCACTGTTGTGGACCCGTATCCGCGACTGGACCCCGGGAATAACCTGCTAAAGGGGATCACATATTGTGGACTAATATAGGCAATTAGAACCCTGGGAACACCCTCAAGGTAATCACATATTGAGTGCTCTATGCACTAATTGAACCCTGGGAATACCTTTTATGGGATTCACATAACGAGGTCTGACGACTCGGGATGTAAACTATGGGTATACCTTGTCTGGGACTCCTGTGGAGGATATCTATGTTTGTATTAGAATCAGGGAGTAACCTCTCGCAAAATTAAACCTATTGCTTAGAGTTTTATGATGTGGGTAATGGATCTCGTCACATAAATGTGGACAAAAGGTCCAGATGTCTAAACCCACAAGTAAATCTCGGGTGGTGGGTGATTCATCAATGGTGGTAATATTGCATGTATCACTGTTCACAAATGTCACATTGTACAATGTAGTTGAACAAAAATGTTAATTATCTTATGGGTCAACATGTTTGCTATACCCATGATAATGTTGTGGTTCAAGATGGGCTGATGTAATGGACTGTCAATAATGTTGTGTAATTTTGTGCATACTGTGTTCACTATGAGTATCAAAGGTACCTGAGAACCAGAAGACACAAATTATTTTTAAATAACATAGACAGCTAATTTCAGGATAAATTTGATTTTTCTTGAGATAAATTAAGACACTTGATCCAGGGAATAAATAGGGGGCCTACTCCATTTTCTAACTTATTGGCTAGCATGGGAGAAAGGGGAATTAGTGTATTTACATTTTAATATCACTCCATCACATCATATAATGGGTACTTAATTCCTCAGTCCCCATAACATGTTGGCAACACTGAGAGCAGAGAGTGTGAACCCTGATGGAAAACTTGGGCAACCATTAAGACACCTCACTAACCATCTCTCTCAGTATAGTCAGTATTCGTACCGGCTATTGTCCAGTGTCGATTCGACGTTGGGTTTATTCTTCAGTGTGTGACCTTGTCAGTGACCTTGATCACGTTGCGGAGAAGGTAAGCACGATTGAATCTCCAGGAGAAACATCCTTATCAACTCAGTCACTTGCCATTCCTGATTTAGTGGTATTCTTAAGCGTACTTGATACGTGATGGACGAGATGAAGGGAAGATTCTACCTGATGTCATGGTCAGTCACTCATGACCCGACCACAGTCTGGTGTCTATAAGACATTAGTCTATTGTTCGATGGTGTGATCTCTGGTGTACTAGGATCCAAGTCACTAGGAGTGAACTCATTGAATCTCCAGGAAGGCCATCAAAATAACTGGACCCCTAGCCATTCATATGGAAGTGGAGAGCGTACGCAAAGTATGTCCAGGAAACGATGGGAACCAACCTGATGTCCTTGGCGTATCATACGACTAGGAGCACATCATGGACAACCTGAAAAATTTCATGAAGAGATATAACAGGATCCGTCTCCGATGTCGGCCGTCAATTCATCCTCAGTTGCGAAAGCGTTTCTGCCTTTAAAATGGTGGAGATTAAAGGACGGACAAAGTTGAGAACAACTGATGTCATTCCCCTTTTTCATTCTCAATTGGGAAGACCTTTCTGCCGGAAGAAGGTGGGAATGTAAATAAGGATTACTGTTCTTAAACAGTTAACTCTTATATGGTAGAGACCACTGCAACTCCAGCAGTTGACACTCTATACACAATGTCTGCGAAAGTGGACTAACGAAAGATCAGTTTCAAACAGCTGACTCCTTTCAAGATAAAGATCCCTGTAACTTAGCAGTCGACTCTTTATATAATAAGAACCATGCATTCCGCAGTGGAATCTTATATTATTACTGAGATGCGAGGTATATTCACAAGACCTGGCCAGTCCTATCCTCAAAGTCAGTAAAATTGCTTCAAAAATAATTACAGTCAATATTGGTAACTAAGAAGCTAACCCACATAATCACACACCTTCAAAGGTAGCTGTGATAATGACGGACTTCTCTATGGATGAGAAGAAACGCCTTATATTCGCCAAAGTAAACGTTTTGCTCATGTGGGAGAGAAAGAACGGATACTCCAGCCACTCAAAAGCATTTAGCTCAAGCATGGCTGAAGACAACTAGTTGGAATTCTATATTGGTTGTAGTAGATGTCACAGTCTGGCTGCATCTACAAATTCGGTTGCTACGTTAGACAATAGAGCAACTAAGGAGAGAAAATGCTGTCACTTCTCACAATACAACAAAATAGAGGCCTAACGGAATGAGGAAATCTCAACCAATAAGTGCACCTCTAAATCTATGGTAAGACCACAGAAATAAGTCAAGGAAATATAATGGGAAATTGCTACCATCTGCAAACACATGAGGCTTATTGGAAAGGTAGACCCTGTGTCCAACGCTAACCAAATCTGCACTAGTAGATTTTAGTCTTAAGTTCTGCAGCGGCAGCTATACAGTTCACCCGGAAGTGATTGTCTTTGCTCGTGATGATCAAAAATTTTAACCCAGTTCCAAATGCCAAGATTACTGTTGGAGAAAGTGTTCAGTTAAATACACTCTCACAGGATTATCATTCTCCAGAGGCGAGAGGAAGAATGAAGTTCTCATAAAGATGAAAAGTGAGAGACATATGGGATTATACCACTCTCATCAAACATCTGGAAGTTGGTTTAATTGCAAAGCCATTACTTCTCATAATGAATCTCAATGGTCTACTCATGCTTTGAAAGTGTGTGACTCTGAGAGATCATTCATCATGGACAGGAAAAATAGCATGGAGATTGACTGTGGAGCATTGTCAGAAATGAGTTGGAGAGCAGTTCACTGATAAGTGTGGTCATAACTCTTCATACTTCCAGTGACTAAATGGAACTTCATGCAGGACTAACTTCATGATCTTTGCAGATGCCACCAAATTCATGACTGATGAATATTGGAGCAGATTTTTCTTAACAAAGGAAAAGTCAATTGGTTCCATATGCACAGCTCTTGTTGGAGTAATAGGAGATGAGTAAATGATGACGCCACTTAAAGGATCTGGGAACTGTGAACGCCTGACCTATCAGTCATTGTATCCATGACAGTTTTTATGGGGAGGCTATGTAGCATGATGTCTTCAGATGTTCGCATCCCCAGTCCATTTACATTTCTCAATACTCAGTAGTTAACCACGTAAGCCGTCTTGATACCCTAACTAAAAATAGAATCGTAGATTCTAGATCGAGAGAGGGTAGATGAATGGTGGGGTCTCAATTTGATTGGGTAACCCTTGGGCTGGTAACGCTCCTTAATACATAATTAGCCCGCCAGTCGAAGCCTTGATTCCATCCCGTAAGGACGTGTTCAAGATGCAGTGGTAAAACTTGCCCAAAAGCATTCTTTAGGATGTGGTCATCTGCACATCAGGTACCTAAATCATTTAATATGTTATGTGTAAACCTGATGAAGTGAGAGAGAGACGAATGGCCGAGTATTTTCTTGAGAAAATGTGAAAGAAGACAGAACTTCGTTGTACAGTGACTCTAAAACTGCTGTTCAAAACCTGTCATGTCTACCGCAGTGAAACATTCTTACCATGTCTATTGTCTGTCTGATTTGATGATTTGCATATGCTTATGACTGTAAACCACGCTCAATGCATATGGCAAAACCTTTGTGCGCTCTGAACATTCGTTGAGTGCCTATCATGACCATTCTTAACCAAACTGTACCTTGCTCTTGAGAGTTACCTTTGGCAGCTTTGTTTCAGAATGTGTGATGCTATATACTGCATGTAATTTCTCCCTTATAATGGCTGAGAATGTTTGAGTGAATGAGATGATAATTATATAATTAACTTCTCATATTTGTAAAACTAAAGACACTTATTAAATCCATGTTTGCAGGACTGCATTGCACTGTAGAAATTAACCTACAGTGTTTGTCAGATGAATACATGGGAAGGCTCATGCTATTTGTCAGGGAAAATTCATGTTTTCTTTCATTATGTGTATTCCACATGTGAAGGCAATTCTAGTGCATGATTTCTGCCATACAATGCCTACTTCTTGATGCTTAATCACACTGTCTGTTCTCATGGTACACCGGTCCCTGTGATCTACTCATTGTGAGAATTTACAAGATAATTGTGTGAAGCTGCCTCTGATTAGGAGTATGTGCCTATGACTTCACGGTTTTGGGGATGAACCTGGAGAAAGGATATCACCCCAAACCCCCAAATAAAATTGCACTTCATCATCAGTGAGAGGCGGGTGTTCGAATATCACACTCCTTTTCCCCTCCCATTCCTCTCTGAATCTGTGATAGTACTGTATAACTGTGACAATGGTTCAATAGATGTAAAACACATGTTGTGCCTTTGTTTATTAACAGAGAATGAGGAAGATGGGGGAGGCCTTTCAATTACCAGGACAACTCCAGGGAAGTCCTGAGCTCTAGCTTCAACTCCAGCTGAAAAATAAGACTCCATAAAGTACCACATGAACAACAGGTTGCAAATGGTCAGCCTGAATCCACTAATTCTGGCCTACACAGATGGCACTGAAGAAAAGTCTTGATTAAAAGCCTAAAACAGGGATACTCTCCAATTTTGTAAAAGCCCCAGGCTGTCTTCAAGATAAATTCAAGAAGAAACCTTAAGAGGAGAGATTACCTGGTCTTCAGCATGTCACTACTGGCTAAGAGTGGACATTAAAGGTGCACTTGGAGCAGACCATATCACAGCTTATTATTAATATTGGCTGAAAGCTAAAGGAGCAGAAGTTAATACATAGAGCAAATTCTCATAAATGGATTAGTGATAATTAAGTGTGGTGATTTAGTTACATCAGAACCTTTTGTGGGAGATAGACTGGCAGAGAAGAATGATGGGACATAATAGTTTTTAGATCTTCATCTACTGAAAAGTAAAACTAATCCCAAACTATCAACTTTGCGAACAGTCTACTCACCCTTCGGAAGGACATGTTTGTCACTTGCTTCGGACTAGTCAAGGTGGGGAATAGCCTGAACTGGAGAAACATTATGGGAGAACTGCAACCTAAGCTGTCCAACACCATCATAGGTGCTAAAAGGATTAAACAGACCAGTGGAGCAGAAGGTCCCTATACTTGTGCCCGGCTATAGGTTTATCATGTGTTTTCCTCATTTTACGGTTGGAAAAGTGATAGAATGATTACAGTGTTGTGGTGTAGGATAACCTATGGTGTAGAGATGTGAAGGAGGAGGGTTTGTTTTAGATTAATGTTTCTGGGGGGATGTTGAGTGATGTGTTTGGGTTTTCATAGATAATGTCACTATAATTTGCATATAAACATATTTGAGATGTAAATTGTTGGCAGAATATGAGGCCTGAGTCTTCACTTGACCTCATCAGACATTAATAAAGTATTAGTTGTAAGAGAACAGTTTTGAGATATATGTCCCTGTGGTTGTCTTGTCCAACTGGTGTCAAGCATCTTCATGGTGACTGTTACTCTACTGTTGTGGTTGGTTACAGAGATTGTGAAAGTTCTGTGTGGTTGTTGTCAAGTATCTTCCATGATGTATGACTTGTCTAATCTGTTGGTGTGATCATTCCTTTGTGAATGTTTGTCCAACTGTTGTCAAGATCTTCTCATGTTGTCTTGTTCAACCAGGGTAAAATACAGTTGTTGTTGTTATGTTCACTACAATGGTACAATTGTCAATGTGATCATTTGTCCAAGTGTCTTGTGTCACTTGAAATAAATAATTAGAGATCAAACATGAGGTTGGCGACCAGAGCACAGTCAGCTGGAAGATGAGAGAACTGCTTTCATTGGTTACTGTGGCTAACTGCCAAGATCTCTATATATGGCCTAGAAGAGAAATCATCTATAAATAATTCTGTGTAGAACTTAACTTAGGTCTAATTTCTCACAGTGGGGGTACTCGATGAGCCAAAATACTGAATGGTTTCTCTACAAGGGTTATGCGAGAATAAATATCAATACCTCTAGACAACACTTGCTGTTACTAACCTGTATCTTTTATAGAGAGATATACTTTATAGAACTTCACTCATTGGAACTTCTGTAATTCTCTATAAACCCACAAAAAAAAACCTGACAAATAGTTCGTAATCTTTTCTAAAGAATTTTGCAAAATATTTTCCCAGTATGACTTAACAGTGAAATGCCTTTGTATTGTGTGCATTCTTTTTTGCTACCTTTGTTTTTTTTTCAAATTGGGATAATTATGGCGTTTCCCAAGTCTTGTTGTGTCTGTTGTTCTACCCAAACGTGGTTTAATAGTCTATGTAGCCATGCTGTTCCTACTTCTCTTGCTGCTTTAATTAGTTCATGTGGTATTTCATCTTGCCCTGGTGATTTATTCAATGGGGCTAATCTGATGGATTCTATAATTTCTTCTTTCAGTATGTCTAGTTCTAGTTCTTCGGTGGCATCTGTGTCGGTTTCTGAATTCCTGTAACATCTGGTGGGATGTTGAGAAGTTGTTCGAAGTACTGTTTCCATCTTATTAGGATATGTTTTTGTTCACTTATTGGTTCTCCATTTTCGTTATTAATTATTTCAATTGCGTCAAAGGGTTCTCTTCTGGTTCTCATTGCTATTTATCTTTTTTTAAAACACGTTTCTAGTTGCCTCCTTGTAGTTTTTATTTAAAGTTTCTCCATACTCCTCCAAGTCTTTTTGTTTTTCTTTCTTTACTATTCTATTCACATGTCTTCTCGTTATTCCATATTCTATGTAATCGCATTCCTGTTTGCTCTTCGACCACTTTTTATATTTTTCTTTTTGTCTGTTACAGCTTTCTTTACCTCTGCGTTCGTTATTTTCTTTATCCGTGTTTTGCGTTTTCTCGTGGTTCCACATGTTTTCTTTGAAGTGTTTAAAATGCTTGATTTGAACATCTCCCATTATTCTTCTATGCACGTCTCAATGTGTGGACATACGGTGCTTGACCACACAAGAACGTGGCGGTTATTGTACACGAGCCTGTGGTACTCCACTAGGTATGTTATAACCTCACATGAAAAGAACGATACATGTACTCCAAATCATTTTAATAATTATTCTCAATACCAAACTCTTTTGAGTTGTACCAACCTCAAGTTTCTAGAGGCTCCCTTTCAAACTAAAGAAGTTAATGGGCTAAAGAAAAGAAGATTATTTCTCAACCGATTTCCCCACTGCAGTGAAAAGTATGTGTGCATCGTGCAGTTTTAAACTGTGGCTATTATTTTATGAGATGCAACAGTATGTGAGAGTGATAACTGCATCAGACTCGTTCATATTAATATGCTAATAATGTCATGTGGTTTTGTTAGAATCATAACAGTTTCGCAATTGCTCTTGCTATCATTCAAACAATGCTATGTGTTTTTCTTATTATAGTAATAGCATTGGCATCCTTGCTTATGTTATACTGTTCACACACACAAAACAAAAAGACACGCAACGTTATTGCAGTTTCAGTTTCAAACTTGTACCAAGATGCTGATTCACTCACTACAGTTCTGGCGATGCCGGTCCTTAAGAACAGGACGTCTGAACGGTCTTCTAGCCCAAAGACCAGCGTCGTGCAGTCGGTTCCTGACTGTTTGATCTGACATTCGACGAGCTATTGGCATTGGAGGATGCAGATGCAATTCGATTCATAAGGTGACGCAACCGTATTAAGCGGCCTTCGGCAGCAGCTGTTATTCTGGGTCTTCCACTGTGAAGCCAGTCTGCCACTGAGCCAGTTTCTTGATATGCCTCCAAAGGTTTCTGGAAACATTCTCAGCCCTGTACAGGAATCTAACTACTCAAGGGATCAGGGTGACATCGCTAGATACCTGTGGATCTTGGTAACATTCTTACCCCTGTACAAGAATCTATCTACTCAAGGGATCAGGGTGACATCATTAGATACCTGTGGTTCTTGGTAACATTCTCACCCCTGTACAGGGATCTCACTACTCAAGGGATCAGGGTTACATCCTTAGATACCTGTGGTTCCTGGTAACATTCTCAGCCCTGTACAGGAATCTCGCTACTCAAGGGATCAGGGTAAAATCATTAGATACCTGTGGTTCTTGGTAATATTCTCACCCCTATACAGGGATCTCACTACTCAAGGGATCAGGGTGACATCATTAGATACATGTGGTTCCTGGTAAAATTCTCAGCCCTGTAAAAGAATCTCACTACTCAAGGGATCAGGGTGACATCACTAGATACATGTGGTTCTTGGTAACATTCTCACCCCAGTACAGGGATCTCACTACTCAAGGGATCAGGGTGACATTATTAGATACCTGTGGTTCCTGGTAACATTCTCAGCCCTGTACAGGACTCTCACTACTCAAGGGATCAGGGTGACATCACTAGATACCTGTGGTTCTTGGTAACATTCTCACCCCAGTACAGGGATCTCACTACTCAAGGGATCAGGGTGACATTATTAGATACCTGTGGTTCCTGGTAACATTCTCAGCCCTGTACAGGAATCTCACTACTCAAGGGATCAGGGTGACATCACTAGATACCTGTGGTTCCTGGTAACATTCTCAGCCTTGTACAGGAATCTCACTACTCAAGGGATCAGGGTGACATCACTAGATACCTGTGGTTCTTGGTAACATTCTTACCCCAGTACAGGGATCTCACTACTCAAGGGATCAGGGTGACATCACTAGATACCTGTAGTTCCTCGTAACATTCTCAGCTCTGTACGGGAATCTCACTACTCAAGGGATCAGCGTTACATCCTTAGATACCTGTGGTTCCTGGTAACATTCTCAGCCCTGTACAGGAATCTCACTACTCAAGGGATCAGGGTAAAATCATTAGATACCTGTGGTTCTTGGTAATATTCTCACCCCTATACAGGGATCTCACTACTCAAGGGATCAGGGTGACATCATTAGATACATGTGGTTCCTGGTAAAATTCTCAGCCCTGTAAAAGAATCTCACTACTCAAGGGATCAGGGTGACATCACTAGATACATGTGGTTCTTGGTAACATTCTCACCCCAGTACAGGGATCTCACTACTCAAGGGATCAGGGTGACATTATTAGATACCTGTGGTTCCTGGTAACATTCTCAGCCCTGTACAGGACTCTCACTACTCAAGGGATCAGGGTGACATCACTAGATACCTGTGGTTCCTGGTAACATTCTCAGCCTTGTACAGGAATCTCACTACTCAAGGGATCAGGGTGACATCACTAGATACTTGTGGTTCCTGGTAACATTCTCAGCCCTGTACAGGAATCTCACTACTCAAGGGATCAGGGTGACATCACTAGATACCTGTGGTTCCTGGTAACATTCTCAGCCCTGTACAGGGATCTCACTATTCAAGGGATCAGGGTAACATCACTAGATACCTGTGGTTCCTGGTAACATTCTCACCCCTGTACATGGATCTCACTACTCATGGGATCAGGGTGACATCACTAGATATATGTGGTTCCTGGTAACATTCTCACCCCTGTACAGGGATCTCACTACTCAAGGGATCAGGGTGACATCACTAGACAAATGTGGTTATAGGTAAACATTCTCACCCCTGTACAGGGATCTCACTACTCAATGGATCAGGGTGACATCAATAGATACATGTGGTTCCTGGTAACATTCTCACCCCTGTACAGGGATCTCACTATTCAAGGGATCAGGGTGACATCACTAGATACCTGACATTCCTGGTAACATTCTCAGCCCTGTACAGGGATCGAACCCGCTCCTAACGATCCTGACGGGGACATCATAATTTTTCAGCCACGGCGTGTTGCTCGAATGTGATGAGGCAGGTGTCAGAATCTCGAATGTCTCCAACCAAGATGCAGGAACATCGTTACGCCCGCCAGGCGAATAGTCCACAACCGGGATGCAGTAACATCGTTACTCCCGCCAGGCGAGTATTAGTTACCTGCCCGCAGGTTGCTGGCTGACGCGATAGCTAGCGGTCAGGCAAGGGCAAAGCAAGACGCACGCAGTCCTCGTGAAGTCAATCCACAGAAGGCAAGCGCTTTGCGAGAAACAGACAGACAGCTTCGGTTCTCGGACCAGACAGGACGTGTGGGTAGAGAAAGGCTTTGTGTAGTTCTGTGCCCGAAAGTCGAGTCCTTGTACATCTTGTGAGATAGACTGTAAAGCTGTGGGTTGTCTGTAAGTGTATTGATGCATTGTATATGTATTGTAATGATCATCACATGCCAAACTAGATCGTATTGCATGTGACTTGTAAATAAATCCATTGAACTTCGTGTCGTTGTGTCTCAAGTCCAATCATGTTGTACTTGTACTTGTCTCACATGTGTTAGGTATAACGAGCCAGGTTTAAGACCCTGACATGTGTGAACGTGGTGGCATCGTCCGGCTTTACATTAATTAAGATTTGAACCTAGATTTGAGAACGTGAGGACTTGTGTCCGACTTTAATGTACATTTAAATGTGATCGTGAAGGCTCATCCTCATATATAGTATTACATATGTTTGAATATGGAGGCTAGATGTGAACGTAAAGTACATACATTTGTTTGATCTTGTAAACGTGTTAACATCAGTGATTGTGTAACTTGTCGCCATTTTGACCTTGTCGACATTGTAACCTTGTCGCCATCTTGTAAACTTGATGTCTATGTCCTTACTGAATGTCATCTTGATGTAAGTGATGTATCATCAATGTTGTAGAGTGTTGAGAGATATTTAAATTGTCTTTGTGAAGTTAGTTGTGGAAAGCGGAAAGTTTCGGAAACAAAGTGACTTGTGGTTTTGAAAAAAAATTTTGACTAACGACATTACGACCTACAATTACACTCAACGCCATACAAACCTAATCAAAACTTAGTGACAAGCATACACACCACATCAGATAGACGCTAATTTATTTCCTCCCAAAATAAAGCAGGTTTTCTGTGCCATCTGAAACCCTTGCCCGTAGAGGTCATTTGTGTTTTGAAGTAGCGACCCTACAGTTCCTAGCCCTGGTTTGAACCGTTCTCCACCGCATCCAGTACACTTGAGTATATTTTCTTTCTATATACTTTCGGATCCAAATTTGGGCACAAATTGTAAGTTGAACACAATTGTAAATTTTTCACTTTACTAACACCGTGTAACAAAGTGTGTGTGTCTGACAACTCATTTGCATTTAAATGTTCCATCATGTCTTCATTAAATGACTTCATCGAGATGGGTTTAAAGCTAAAGTTAACTGGTGACGAGTTAACAAAGTGGAGTGAAAGAAAATACTCTGAATACCACGAACGCGAAGAGAGAGGGGCTGAAAGAGCTGCTAAGCAATTAGAGGCAGAAACAGCCTTAAAGCAGGCAGAGGCAGCAACAGCATTAAAGCAGACAGAGGCAGAAATAGCATTGAAACAAACAGAGCTAGAATTACCTGCAAAAACAAAACAGGCAGAGTTAGATAATGAATTGAGGAAGGCTGAAATCTCAGCTCAGAGTAAAAGAGAAGAGCTTGAGATACAACTAAAAATTAAACAACTTGAAACTGATACTGCCATAGACAAAGAGTCTAGGAAAGCTGAATGACTGGAGAAAGAAAACCAGTACAAAAAGTATCAAGGTATTGTGAGAAATTATACCTCAGGTGACTGCATTGCAGCCTTCACCCAGAATTTTGAAACCTTAATGGACCATTACCAGGTCCCACTTTCTGAATGGAATATTATTTATATGAGGAGTTTGTCAGGGGAGCCTCTGAAAGTTATAGAGACTATCCCCAAAGACCTCAGAAAAGATTACCATTATCTAAAATCAAAGAATATGGCACATTTTATGCTAGATGAGGCAGGTTACAGAGAATAATTCAGCAAGTTGAGTCCAAAACCGACTCAAACGTTCTCTGACTACCTCTGCTTAGTCCGAGAAATATTTACCAAATGGACTTCAGCAGCTAAAATAGATAAAGATTATCAGAAATTAGAAGATCTCATCATCAGGGATAAAGTCATCTCATCCCTTCCATCAGCATTTTCAAAATTTTTGCAAGAGAATGAATGTACGAGTGTAGATCAGATTGAGAGACGTGGTTCGGCTTATTATACAGCCAATAAACATTGTTTTGCTAGTGAAGCTACTGATACAAACTTTGTAGCATCGGCTAACTATAAAAAAACCCGATCAGAACCCTATAATAGGCAAAAACCATATAAGCCTACTTCTGAGAAATACAATCATTGTAGATATTGTAACATTTCATACCACCAAGGTGAGATGTGTGACAAGAAGCCAGCATATCTTACATATCTACAGAACATCATAAATAGCCAAGATAAGGAACGTAAATCCTTCAAACAGGCACGAAAATGTTTCCTCTGTAAGGCGTACGGACACTGGCGTCATGCTTGTAAAGGAAGGCAAATGACCAAGAAAGCAAATGCCGCCTTATTTGATAGTTCATCGTCAGATGAAGAACAATCAGAGAAACACCCTGTGAACTCAGCACAGGCTTTTGACATGTTTAACGCAAATAAATGTACTGTTTGTAATACCTTTTATGAAGATGGCATTTTGACATGCGGCCACTCCATTCCTATTGCCAATGAAGAAGCTAATTTGGTAATAGATTCCAAAGGCAGAATAAACATCCACCAGGGATATGTGAATGGCAAGCCTGCTACAGTCCTTCGGGACACCGGAAGTTCACTTATTGGACTAAAGAGAAAGTTCATAATGCCTACATACTATAAAGGCAGGCACGTAACATGCAGAACATTCTCTGGAAATATTGAAAAGTACCCACTAGCATGGGCATATATTCAGACACCTTTCCTCACTGGGAAAGTAAAATGCGCAGCATTAACTAACCCTGTGTGTGATATTATCATTGGAAATTTACCAGAGGTGAATGATATGCCTCATGATATAACATCTGTGTGCATTGATGAGAACATAACATCATCACCATCAAATGTCATCATTGATAATGTTGTATCACCGAATGAATGTATGGTAGCTAATGTAGCACTAAGATCTCATGACATCATTGATCAAACTGTTTCATCACCATCTGATATCATTGAATGTGTGAACGCAGTAACTAGATCTACTGCTAGAGTGCAAGATGAAATTAACCAAACTGAGGCTATAGAAATGCTTAGCCCAGTGATACTACCTCCTAAAACCATGAAGGAGACTTTTGTAACAGCCCAAAAGACTGATCCCTCATTGTCTAAATATTTTAATCTGATCGGCCAAAAGCCAAAGGTAACCAAAAATGCACGATGGCATTTTGCTTTGAAAAATTGCAACCCCACCAGGTACTATACCAGAGGTGACAGCACCACAGAGCAAACTGTTTTGCCGATTGAGTACAGTAAGCAAGCCTTATATCTTGCCCATGATATACCTCTTGCAGGGCATATGGCATACTCTAAGACCAGATCAAGATTACTTACACAGTTTTATTGGCCCAAATTCTGCAATGACATTAAGCAATATTGTAGAAGTTGTGACATCTGCCAAAAACTAGTGAAGAAAGGTAAACGCCCACAGGCACAATTACAGATTACTGACTTAGCCAGTCGACCTTTTGAGACAATATATGTCGACATAGTGGGCCCTCTTAATCAAATAACAACCAGAGGGAATAAATATATTATTACCATCATTGATTTATTTAGCCGCTGGCCGGAAGCGATTCCGTTAAAGAACATAACTGCCAATGATATAATGGAAGTTTTCTTCCATATATTTTCACGGATAGGATTTCCAGACACTATTCTATCAGATAGGGGAAGCCAGTTCATTGCCGCATCTACTCAAGCTTTCACCAAAATGTTAGGCGTGAAACAATGTTTCAATTCTCCATATCACCCTCACTCAACTGGAATCATAGAAAAGTTTAACGGTGATTTAAAGCATATGCTTGCTAAAGTCACGCAAGAACATCCCAACAACTGGGACATATATTTGCCTGCTATACTTTTTGCTTACCGCGAAGTGCCACATTCTAGTACTGGATTCTCTCCTTTTGAACTTATCTATGGTACCAAACCATTGAGTATCTATCATCAAATGTTAACTGAAGCCACTCATTTACTTAAACCCATATCATCATACGTATACGTTACATCATTGCGTGAAAGAATCATCAAATCTTGTATAATTGCAAAAGAAGCACTAAAATTATCTGGTGCTACATATAGACAATATGCAGACAAAGGTAACAGGACAATAACGTTGACACCTGGACAGGACGTACTTCTTCTCTTACCTAGTGACAGACACTTTTTGACTGAGTCTTGGCAAGGACCATTTAAAGTAATAAGACAGATTTCAGCTGTAGACTATAAGATTCAAATAAAAGGCAAACATAAAATATTCCACATTAATATGCTAAGACCATATTATAACAGAGACAACGAACAGGACGATACAACAGCTTGTACAGTGATAATAGATCATGAAGATGACGAAGATAGTGACGAAATTCCAACACCTGCATTAGACACGACAAACTGCTTGAAAGAAATCAAAATAAACCCAAGCTTAACTCAAGCAGAAACAGACAGCTGAAAACATCTCATACAACAGTACAACACCATCTTCTCCAACAACCCAGGACAAACAGAATTAGTACAGCATCACATCACACTCACTTCAAACATACCCATAAAATGCAGACCTTACACCATTCCATTGCATTACAAAGAAAACTTACATCAAGAAATCATTAGCTTAGAGAAAAACAACATCATTAGACGATCCCAATCACAGTTTTCATCTCCAATGGTCATGGTACGCAAAAAGGACAACACGATAAGACTCTGTGTCGACTATAGAAAATTTAATAAAATAACACTTCTAGATCTAGAACCAATGTCCAACTCTGAAGATCTACTGACAGAACTGACAGACTCTAGATTCTTTACGAAATTAGATATGACGAAAGGTTACTGGCAGATAACGGTAGACGAACAGAGCAGACATCTTACAGCATTTGCCACACCTTGGGGGCTGTACGAATGGTGCAAACTTCCATTTGGGCTTGTCAATGCCCCAGCGACATTCGTACGTATGACACGACTTTTACAAGTAGACATACCAAACATTATCTGTTACATGGACGACATTTGTGGTCACAGAAAGACAATAATAGACCACATAAAGACATTACAGCAGACATTTGAACGGATCAGACAGCACGGACTGACGGTAAAGCCTACAAAAGTAGACATAGCCTATCAGGAAATATCCTTCTTGGGGTACAAAATATATAATGGCTTTGTCACGACAGACGATAACATCGTGTCCAAAATACTGAAACTCTCACTTCCAACTACGAAAAAGCAAGTCAGAAGTGTGTTAGGACTACTAACTTATTATAGGCAGTTCATACCAGATTTTGCTGATTTGACAGAAAAATTTACTAACCTACTAACGAAAGATCAACCTGAAAAGATTGTAAACAATGAATGCCTAAAATTTGCATTCCAGAAAGTGTTATCTTATTTTTCTGAGAATAGTTTAAAGAATCCCATTCTCAAATTGCCAAAATTACATATTCCTTTCAGATTACGCACAGACGCGAGCTCCGTGGCGATTGGGGCAGTTCTGTTACAGGAACATGATAACATTCTACATCCTGTATACTACGTCTCTAGAAAATTGAAACCAAGAGAACGCGCTTGGTCGACACCACAGTTGGAAGCCCTTGCTCTAGTGGTGGGTATAACTAAATTGTCCAGATTCCTCCTGGGACGTCATTTTATTGTAAAGTCCGACAATAGCATATTAAAATTTATCACTTCAGGAGTACCTACCAACCAAATGATAGCGCGCTGGTCTCTTAAGCTTCAAGATTACAGCTTTGAAGTTCGACATATCGCTGGCAGAACCAACACGATTGCCGATCTTTTGTCCCGTTGTCCGACCGACCCAGTAAGCACGAATGTCTGAGTGCAGTGTGTTAAATACACTCAGACCAACACAGCCATCAGTGAAGTTTTTTTCCACGAAAGCTGTGTATGTCTACTATGTGATGTGAGAGGGTTCATTCCCACTATATATAGTTTTTCTTATTTTATTATTACTGTAATAAATGTCGTGAATAATTGTGTAGCGTGTGGTAGAAAACGAACAATATTAATTGTATATATATTACGAAACAAGAACAGTGCCACATTCGCTCTGAACTTACCTCAAGTGAACTATCCAATTTATCAGTGGTATCTGCGATTGGAACATATCCAGTGATATTTTAATCCGTGTATGAAAGAGTGAACTGAACTTTGACATTTACACCACTGCAGTCAATCGAAATCCAGAAGTTTTCCAGCGAAACAACGAACACATGAACTATCAGAACAGTTACATTCCGAATCGCTACATCAGACCGGAACAAGTGTGTTATAGAATTTTCAACATCAGCTGTTCGTGTGTACTTCCGGATAAGTTATAAATTTAGTCCAAAATTAGCAGACGACAAACAAAACCTTAAAAAGTTATGACGCTTCTAAAATATTTATGAATCACCAATTTCGAATACACGAATTGTGTATTAATATTTTTTCAATTAGTGTATTCTTAGAATCATACCTTGATTAACTTATTCATACTATCGACATTTTTCCGCTAGTATGGAAAAGCATCAAGCTATGACGCTGAGAAATAGAAAAATAAATGTAATATATTAGATTTGATAGTTTTTGAAATTATGTCCCTTTCATTTAATTGTTGTTACATTATTACACCAAGGGCAGTAAATTGAAATGTATTTGAATATGTGGTGTATATAAATAGCCATGGTGTTGCCAGATTGTTAACACTCCAAGAAGTCATCACCTGGGCATGGTATAGGGTTAGAGACGTTGTAGACCGACGGAAGAGCTCCCGGCCAAATGAGGTCGGAGCTCGAGGGTTGAATGCGGCTTATATAAAGCCGTATTACAGTCTTACCCGATGTTTTTTGTTACAAAAAGCATATTATTACTTTTTTTAAGAGGTTGCGAGGTAGTTGCTTTGAAAGCTGGTGCTACCGATCTGACTGGGTCAATATTGCAACTCAGGTGGTCATCCAGCGAGAGGATGAAACTTGGCAAGTGGTAAAGATTGAACACCACATATCTTAAAATACAACTTGCATTTCTTATGTATTTCTATGCAAATATATGTATTCTTATATATTTCAATACCAATGTATATAACAACAGAAAGGTCCATTCTGACATGGTTAAAATATTAACCCGGTATGTATATAGAGAGTATACATGAAAGATGAGATCTTTCATGAAGAAGCCCCGGGGGAGCGTGTCAGAATCTCGAATGTCTCCAACCAAGATGCAGAAACATCGTTACGCCCGCCAGGCGAATAGTCCACAACCGGGATGCAGTAACATCGTTACGCCCGCCAGGCGAGTATTAGTTACCTGCCCGCAGGTTGCTGGCTGACGCGATAGCCAGCGGTCAGGCAAGGACAAAGCAAGACGCACGCAGTCCTCGTGAAGTCAATCCACAGAGGGCAAGCGCTTTGCGAGAAACAGACAGACACCTTCGGTACTCGGACCAGACAGGACGTGTGGGTAGAGAAAGGCTTTGTGTAGTTCTGTGCCCGAAAGTCGAGTGCTTGTACATCTTGTGAGATAGACTGTAAAGCTGTGGGTTGTCTGTAAGTGTATTGATGCATTGTATATGTATTGTAATGATCATCACATGCCAAACTAGATCGTATTGCATGTGACTTGTAAATAAATCCATTGAACTTCGTGTCGTTGTGTCTCAAGTCCAATCATGTTGTACTTGTACTTGTCTCACATGTGTTAGGTATAACGAGCCAGGTTTAAGACCCTGACAGTAGGCAGCCAGGAAAAAAGGAACTAATTAACTCATGTCATAAAGAGGCGTTGCCTACTGTGGTTTGCACGAGGACATTGGTTTAGTATCTCGTGAGATAGCATGAATCAAATAAATAAATAAATAGATAACTAACAGCAAAACCAGACTAGGTGTAAACAAGAACAGAAATGCAATGAACAGAGCAATACTGTCAGAGTCTTGCGTAGAGCAAGAACTGTGGCTCGTATCTTGACAAGTGTGATACTAAAACTGATTATCGAATAACGCGAGGCGAATACACGATGATATAATTCGCACTCTTTATTCGCGCACTGCACACATCAGAAACAATACAGGCGTCGCGCAATCACAATTCACAATATCAAATAGATCATAAATACAAGCAATCAATACATCAATATAATAATACATCAATGCACACCACTTACAAGTCAAACACACAGGCGTTCCATCTCCAACGGTTATACAGGCTAGCTACCATGACATGCACAAACTCTCAGGCCGCATTCACACGACTGTCCAGTACGGCGCCTAAGCCCAATCTAACTTGCCTTTGAACACACGCGCCAGTTGTGCTCGAGTCAGCTTGCGTGACCCCCAATGTTCACGCTGTGTTCCAGCTGACCCCCGACTGCCTAGCATCGCTCAGTGTTGATTGCCTGGCGTTGTCGACGACGCCGCGTTATACCTGTAGTGTTTATCATAGTTCAGCCTTGCATTGTCTGGCGTTGGTACAGACAACGCGTTGTAACTCCGGGTGAGAATCTGACAATCTCCCCCCCCCCCCCCCCATTTCTCATGAAAGGTTTTCCTTTCATGTACTCTATATAGCTGTTCTTTATCTTGTCAGAATCGAACTTTGCACTTCATCTGACGTAAATATTTGGTTGTTCTTAACATGTACAGATGATTAGTAAACAATTTGCATACAATCTCCATGCATAATCATCAAGCATACCTGTCGAGTACAATCATTTCCATGGATTTTACCTCGCTGAGACACAGCCAGTCCGGTAGGTTACGGCTAACTTGCCCCTACCTCTCAACCAAAACCAAAAATTATAAATTATCAGGTTAGCCTGTGAGTATCTACCTATAAGATAACTCCGACATTGGACATCTACCCTTATCTCATAGAATATCCAATGAAGGTCTTAAGTTTTGGCAAGTTTCTCCATATACATATGACGTCACATTGACGTGTTACTCATTAGGCGAACATGGCAATTTCAATATATATTTACACATCACCAACAATTTTTAGTTATGTCCCTTGGTTTTTGTACAAAAGTTAGGGACAGTAATTTTCTCATGCTTTCAACAAAATAAATTACAAGTAACATTTCGTTTCTTAGTGTCATAATTTGGTACTTATTGACAAAAGTGCACAAAAGGTCACTATTGTGAAAAAGTAAATCAAGCTACGATGCTGAGATTACATTTAACAAAACTCGACATATACAATTTCGTATATGGAAATGTTTCATACCCAAATTTTCATACAATTGTCATAAATTTATAACCATTTTAGTATCGTCTGCTAACTTTCAAATTAATATGTAAATATAACGAAGTGTAGAGCTGTGTTGTTGCACACATGTGTTATGTTGACATTCACATCAAGGTCTTCCGTTCTGGGTGGACTTTAAATAAACGGAGCGACCAGTTCTTGTAATCAGCTGTTGGATAGTTTCTTCCGTCTTATTCTAGGATTTGGTTGTCATGGTCACAATTCGTACTTGTTAAAACGTCGTGGACCATCTTTGTAGATGTACTCAGGAATACTTGACGCTGTTCAAGCTCGGTAAGTCTTTACGTCCAGTAGTATTGTCCTGTGACACTTGTGGTGTCTATTTCTTATAATATTACTTATTTACAATAATAATGGCATTCTTTCACATCTCTCACAATTATACGACACATTCATTCACATAATAATAAAAATAGTATGTACACAATTTATTTACAATGGGAGATTAAATCTTCCCTATCACACCATTCTTCACAGCGTAACTGACGTGATGTCACAATTGGCTGTGGTGTTGAGCACCATTTAATTTGCAGTTTAAACACCATCTGCACTGTGCTCGGGTGTTATCTGGCTATTGGGTGAGACGCATGGACATATAGATAGAAGATCGGCCAATGAGTTATGTGAGCCTCTTATATGTCTGATTTCGAAGCTATAATCCTGCAGAAGAAGGGACCATCTTGCCACTCTGTGGTTACTTGGGGTTCCACTGGTGATAAATGTCAACGGACTATTGTCTGTTACTATAATGAAGTGTTTACCTAAAAGAAATTTTGAAAGTTTTGAGAACACAAGAGCGAGGGCTTCAAGTTCCGGCGTGCTGTAATTTCGTTCACTGGTGTTCAATTTCCGGGAGACGTAGTATACAGTGTACAATATTTGGTCGTGCTCTTGAAGCAGTACCCCTCCAATGGCTACGGAGCTTGCATCGCATCTTAGCCTGAAAATAGTGCTAAGATCGGGTAATTTTAGAATAGGTTCACTAGAAAAATAAGATAGTACTTTCGCAAATGCAGGCCTTAAACATTCGCTATTTACAATGACTTTAGGATGTTTGTTTGTTAGTAAATCAGTGAAACATTTGGTCAATTCAGCAAAATGAGGAATAAATTGTCTATAATAATTCAAAAGACCTTACACACTTCGCAACTCTTTCTTGGTTGTCGGAAGCGACAATTTCAAAATTCTAGACATGATGTTATCGTCAGTTGATATAAAGCCATTTGAGATCTTATAGCCCAAAAATGAAATTTCTTGAAAGGCTATATCAACTTTGGGTGGTTTTATTGTCAGTCCATGTTGTCTAATCCTGTCGAATGTCTGCTGTAGTGCTGTTATGTGGTCTGTCATGTTCTTTGTATGTATGCAAATGTCGTCCATGTCCCAAATGATGTTAAAAATGCCTGTCAAAATTCGTTTTGTCTGGTCCACTATTGTTGTGCTTGCTGTAGACTCTACTTGTTCGTCGTCCCTGTTGTAATATGGTTTAAGCATGTTAATATGAACAATCTTGTGATTTTCCCTAATTGCAATTTCGTAATCTACTGTCGACATTTGCCGTAACAATTTACACGGTCCTTGTCATGAGTCTGTGAGAAAATGTCTGTCACTTGGCAATAGAAGAAGAACGTCCTGTCCTGGCGTCACAGTAATTGTTCTATTTCCTCTGTTAGCGTATTGTCGGTGGGATAGCACCAGATTTTTGTAGTGCTTCTTTCGCTAACATACATGATCTCATGATTCTATCGCGCAATGATGTTACATGTTCATACGAAGAAATGGGTGTAGATATAGTTTTACTTTCAGTCAACATAGACTGGTGCAAAGATAATGGGCCGTGTGGTTTGGCACCATATACAATTTCAACTGGTGAGAATTTAGTGCTGGAATGTGGCATTTCCCTATATGCAGATAAAATAGTAGATAGATACGTGTCCCAATCTTCGGGATCTTCTTGGGTTACTTTTGAGAGCGTATGTTTCAGATCGCCGTTCATCTTTTCTATAATAGCCGTGGAGTGTGGGTGGTATGGGTTGTTATGACATTGTCTCACCCCCAACATCTTAGTAAAGGTTTGTGTAGCTGAGGCAATGGACTGACTACCCTGGATGGTGTCAGGGAATGCTACCATTGCAAAAATATAGAAGAATACTTCCATGATGTCTTTGGAAGTTATATTCTTCATCGGAATGGCTTTTGTAGATGTAACAAATTTGCTTTTTAGCTGTAATTCGATCTTGCATTTGAGCAGTAGATGTAGTTACTGCATTTGTAATATCAAGGTTATCATTTACATTACAACTTGGTGTTATATTCAAACAACTACATTCCTGTGCTGGCGTTGCCGAATTGGCATACATACATACATTCATTTACAGGTGATAATACATCATGAATGGTGATAAGTGATGACGGTGAAGTAGTATTATGAATGTTACAAGTGACAGTGGATGTAATACTGTCATGTGGCATATCATTTACCTCAGGAAGGTTACCAATGATGACATTGCAACAAGGATTGGTTAATGCTGCGCATTTAACCTTTCCTGTAAGAAATGGTGTACTAATGTATGCCCATGCAAGCGGGTATCTCTCGATGTTACCCGAGAAAGTTCTGCATGTAACATATCTACCACTGTATTGTGATGGTAAGATATAGTCTGTCTTAATGCCAATGAGGGTACTGCCGCTATCACGTAAGACGGTGGCAGCTCTACCATTAATATACCCATGGTGGATATTTAATTTATCTTGGGAGTTGACTATTAAATTGGCTTCCTCATTTGTAACAAGTATGGAATGGCCGCATGTCAAAATGCAATTCTCATGAAATTGATCACAGATAGTACATTTGTCGTGTTGAAACACATCAATAGAATGTGCTGCGTTTACAGGGTGATCTTCTACACTTTCGTCTTCTGAGGAAGAGCTATCAATCATGGCTGCATTAGCCTTTCTGGAAAAAAGATTTGGCTTTACAATCTTTCCGCCAATGGCCGTACGCCTTACAAAGGAAGCACTTGGTGGCACGTCTGTAGCTCTTTCTTTCTTTGTCTTGCTTCGCTATGTAGTTTTGTAAGTAAGACATGTATCTAGGATGTTGGTCACACATTTCACTTTCGTTGTGTGATAAGGGGCAATATTTGCATTGAGTAAACCGTTCAGCAGATTGCCTATAGAGCTTTTAATTGTTGTAGAGCACTGACATAGATCTATCATATGTAGCGGCTGCTACAAAGTCTGTGCTAGTCAGACCAGTAATGAAACATTGTTTATTGGCTGAAAAATAACCTGAGCCAAGACTTTCAATCTGTTGTACACTTTCACACTGACATTCCAATAGAAATTTCGAAAATGGAGGTGGGAGAGATGTGATAATTTTATCTCTCAAAATAAGATCTGTCAATCCATCAAAATTACCATTCACTTTGGCTGCTGACAGCCACCTAGAAAAAACATTCTGTATTTCTGAGATGTAATCAGAGAACGTTTGTGTTGGTTTAGGAGACAATTTACCAAACTGTTCTCTGTAGCCTGCTTCATCTAGCAGAAAATGAGACATAATTTTTGTCTTAATATACTGATAATCTTTCTTCAGGTCATTTGGAATAGACTCTATCACTTTCAGAGGTTCCCCAGAAAGACTTCTCATGTATATTATACTCCATTCTGACTTTGGGATCTGGTAATGATCCATAATATATTGAAAATTTTGAGTGAAGACTGCTATGTAATCACCTATAGTGTAACTTTTAATCAGCCCTTGGTATTTCTTGTATGGCTGATCTTTGTCAGATTTTTTATCTTCCTTTTCTTTGGAAGTTTCTACTTTCAGCTGTTCACTTTTTAGCTGTAATTTAAGCTCTTCTTTCCTGGTTTGGGCTAACATTTAAGCTTTTCTTATTTCCGCATCTATTTCTACTTGCTTAAGTTTTAAAGCAGTCTCTGATTCTACCTCTTTAAGATTCAAAGCAGCCTCTGCCTGTGTCAAAGATCTTTCGGCTGCTCTCTCCTGTAGGTATTCTGCAAACTTTTTCTCACTCCGGGCCCTCAATTCTTCACCAGAAAGGTTCATCTTTAACCCCATTTCGATGTACTCGATTAAATTAGACATGATGAACAATATGTATGATGAAATAGATAGACACAAAATTAATAATGTTGTTAGTAATTTACATTCAATAGTTTACAGTACTTAATATTACAGCTTATGTTTAGGCCTGATGAACGAAAGTATAAAGAAGAGAAAATAAATTTTATACTCAAGTACTCCTGGGACAATGTGTCGGACAATGGCTGTTCAGTACTGCCCGAAACCACACTGGTTTTTAATTCAGGTCGACAAAAACATTCGGAGTTTACAAGGGGCAGGTGTAGATGACACCAAACAACCTGTTGTTTTTGGAACAAGAGAAATTAGAACATGTGCAAGTGTGTGGTGTATGTAATGTCACTTAAGTTTTTGTAGGTTTGTATGTCGTCAAGTATTGTTGTTAGTCGTTTCACCACACTCAACAACTCTCTTTCCACACTTTCCAGACTTTCCGCTTACACTACTTCTATAACAGAGCTCCATCTCTGTTATAGATAGTTAGGGGGAAATAGAGAAGCTTTAGGAAATGTCGCACCCGTGAGCACTATTGAAAGCACTATTGTTAGGGAAGCTCACGGGTGACGTCAAGATATACACAGTTACAGCTAAAGTCGAGAGAAGGCAACATCATATCTCGTGGTCTCTGTAGTATTATCGGCCTATTAAGATTCAATAACCTTCTGAAAGAAACACACCGGGACTTGTTTTGTATCATCCCTGCATCTGTACTGTTACAGGAGGGATTTTTGGTGCCGTGACCAGGGTTTAAGTGAATTGTCTTGTGTGTTGAATAAGAATTACCTTGTTTATAAATTGTTTAAGTTAGGTTTAGTTCACAAACAGTTATGTTTTTGTCTAGAATAAAGGCAATACGTGGGGCTTTATATAAAACCCTTCGTTCAGAAAATAGTTAATAAACTACTGAAGACTAGTAGAGAGACACATTATCTTTGGAAATAATAAGTTCGTGAGCATATTATGTTAGTAAGACTGCTGTGATAATCAGCGTTTATGTTTTAAGATAGGGAGGTTAATTACATAGTGGCTACGAAGTTGTGGAAACATATGCCATACTTAAATGGGGTTACTACACAAGTAAAAGGGTTCTGGGGGAGTTAAAAATAGGAGCTGCATTAAGTCAGCATTGATTGAATATATATGGATTGGATGCCATATTGGGGAAGAAAAGATTAACGTCTATAGCAGTAGGGTAAATGTGGGGAAAGTTTAAAACATGGTCTTCACGGGGTCGCAAGTTAACATGGATTTAGAGCCATGATGTAATAGAAATTTCATAAGAGACACGAGATTGCTGGCTTATAGAAGAAGAAGTGGGTAACGTGCTACGCCAGACAGTGTGAAGACAAATAGTAAAAACATGAATTGAATCCCATGTTTTTTATATATATACTGTGGATATAATAGTAAAGGGAAGTAAGTATGTTAGTGAGAAATGGACATTGTCAGTATGGAATGCTCACAGCGAACAGAGATAAAATGCCATGAGGTTTTAGGGGTCCGTGATATATGGACTGAGAGAGAATAACATTGATTGCAAGCAGTCACATACATGAGTTCAGTGGCGGTATATTGTTGCTGTTGATAACGGCATAAATTGAGTTTCAGGATTAAGAGGGAATTCTGAGTGAGGTATAGGAGAAGATTAGTTATATGAGGTGAGGTGTATAATGTTGGAGGAGGTCTTGAGAAATAATTGACCTTTTTAATTTGTGTAATATATAGACATTTAGGAGTGAATAATATTTTTAATGGTTACTTGATGCTGTAGATAGCAGCGCAAACTGTAAAATTGCCATAATAAGTGGTATAAGTGAACTGTAGAAGATATATAATTGTTTTAGACTTAATTACATAAAGTCTCAGGTAAGATAGGGGGGTAAGTATGAGTGTAGTTTTTGTGAGAAAGAGTTCTGCTTCTTTTACATTCCGGTGGCCACCGATTCTTTGCCTTCCTATCGTGTGCGATAGGTTTCAGCTTGGTTGAAAGGGGAGAAGTAGTAATGTGGAGGTAATACGGTTAGTGATGACGATAGAGAGTTGGAGGTAGTATCAGAAGGGTACGGTGTGTTTATAGTTGAGACCAGATATTGGTATGTATGCTCGTGATGAAAAGGTTTAAGCGGATCGCTTATGAAGAGAAGAAGTATTTCAAAAAGGTACACATATATTGTTAGGATGTGTTGTATAAAACTGAGATTTTTAATATTATGAGGTATAATAGACACCTATACAAGAAGGGGGTTTTTGTGATAGGATATGTAAATAATATATGAACTGAGTTTTTTTTTGTAATGAAACCTTGTCTGCTCAGAAACGAAGAAGAAGTAACAACGAAAGTAGCAGTTAGCTATAAGAGAGAGAGTATTAAGGGTGTTATAGGAGACAACTAGAGAGATTGAAATCGAAATAAGAAGGTTTAGATAAATAATAGTAGGTTACTGAGATGGTAGTGAGAGAAAATTAAGTGGGAATATGGAATATGTAGGTTAGGGAGGTAAGACGTTTGAGAAAAGTCTTTTTAAAGAAGGGGAAGAGTATAACAGAGCTCCATCTCTGTTATAGATAGGGGGAAATAGAGAAGCTTTAGGAAATGTCGCACCCGTGAGCACTATTGAAAGCACTATTGTTAGGGAAGCTCACGGGTGACGTCAAGATATAAACAGTTACAGCTAAAGTCGAGAGAAGGCAACATCATATCTCGTGGTCTCTGTAGTATTATCGGCCTATTAAGATTCAATAAACCTTCTGAAAGAAACACACCGGGACTTGTTTTGTATCATCCCTGCATATGTACTGTTACACTTCTACTCAATGACATTCAAGGACATGGCCGCCATTTTTGTTTTCATCTACTTCACTAAATCGGTTGAAATTTACTAAGTCCAAAGACGTACTTATGGTTCCAATAAATCAACCTGAAAGATAGTATTTATCTGTTAAGTTATTACCTACACGCTCGCGTTTGTTCTAAACTCGCACTTTATACAAACAATTGATTCAAAAACCGGATGACAGTAACCATGTTCGCACTTATTTTACACTGTACTTTTCGTATTTAACGGTTCAAATCCAATGAGGACGAAGACCCCACGTTCGCACTTGTCAGAGTCTTGCGTAGAGCAAAAAATGTGGCTCGTATCTTTACAAGTGTGATACTAAAACTGATTATCAAATAACGCGAGGCGAATAGACGATGATATAATTCGCACTCTTTATTCGCGCACTGCACACATCAGAAACAATACAGGCGTCGCGCAATCACAATTCACAATATCAAATAGATCATAAATATAAGCAATCAATACATCAATACAATAATACATCAATGCACACCACTTACAAGTCAAACACACAGGCGTTCCATCTCCAACGGTCATACAGGCTAGCTACCAAGACATGCACAAACTCTCAGGCCGCATTCACGCGACTGTCCAGTACGGCGCCCAAGCCCAGTCTAACTTGCCTTTGAACACACGCGCCAGTTGTGCTCGAGTCAGCTTGCGTGACCCCCAATGTTCACGCTGTGTTCCAGCTGACCCCCGACTGCCTAGCATCGCTCAGTGTTGATTGCCTGGCGTTGTCGAAGACGCCGCGTTATACCTGTAGTGTTTATCATAGTTCAGCCTTGCATTGTCTGGCGTTGGTACAGACAACACGTTGTATATCTGACAAATACATCTTTATATAAACATCATTTAATTAACAAAGAATGATCGAATGAGGGAACAGACGAACGAACTAACAAAAGATCAAACGAACTTTATTGTTAAAGAGTACACAATTTAGCACATTTTCCATTCTGACAGTCTTACATTCGACTTGTCTTACATTCGGCCAGTTTTATATTCGACATGTCTTACATCCGACTTGTCTTACATCCAGCTCGAAGTACATTCTACATTCGGGCAGTGCGTTTAATTAATGGTAACAAGCTTACCGACAATTCTAACCTACATGAACTTCTTCAGGTGCTGCAACTTCACAAACCCTTACTTTTTAATTAGGCCAAACTAATTCACGAAATCCTATTTCAAAATGCTACATGCACATGTACCGTTGTCCACTGTTTAAATATAACGCAAGGCAAAGCGAGCCATTAAAAATACTTCATGTCCCTAAACCTAGGATAGATCTATATAAAACAAGCTTAGGGTACTCTGCCGCTCTGTTGTAGAACTATCTTCCACAAGATATCAAAGACACTACCAATCAATATACATACAGTCGTAAGTTGTTTGAACACAATCACAGTACAGACTACATGCCCCCTAAAAGAAAATAAACAATAGTAAACATTATTTCAAACGACAACTTGTACAATGTACAATAAACCGTCACATATGTATTGTACGTTACACTTTCCTTAGGTATTTATAATGACCATGTTAAAAATTGCTTCAGTGAGACATGTATTACTGACTCTTTTTCCCACGCGTTTTAATGCGTATTGTTGTGTTGTTGTCTAATATTAGCTTTATAAGTGATGTATGAATGGAATATCGCATGAGCGGACAGAGAAAAGAGGGGCAGAATGTCAGACGGGTCTTCGTGTCCAATTCTTAACCGTTTGAAAATAAAATCTTGTCCGTTCGTTCGTTCGTTCGTTCGTTCGACTCGCCTTACATTCGACTTGTCTTACATTCGACTCACCTTATATTGGACTCGACTTACATATACACTTGTAGTACCACGGCAGCTTCACATTTAAATGAATCCACTCTGACGTCTGAGATACATGTAATTAACGCCTCCAAGACAAAGAAGAGAATATTGAAGTCCATATTTGGGGATAACAAAGGTCTCATATTAGAACAAGACCTGTGACTATATGTTTTAATGGTTTCAGCTCAAGTATTACTAATTTATTATCGTCATGTGATATACACCTCTGCAGTGTGCACATGACGAGATGCGGTCAACTATGCCTGTCAATAAATCGTGCCACATATTGTTAGTTTAAGGAATGAGGAAAAGAAATCTGAACGCTGCTTCTATTCGATATCTTCGCGTCTATTAGAGGTCATTGTAGCAGACAGGCTAACGCGCTGGCTCTTAAACTTCCGTTGCACTGATCTACATATTGCATTGTGTTTAGTCAGAATGACTGTGTTTTGTGATTAAACACACTGCTTTCTCGTGAATAACAATGATTGTGTTTAGTGAACAAACGTATTTCTTGCTAGTGAGTAACAATAATTGTGTTTTAAGATCAAACGCACTGCTTCTATGTTGTACACAATGATTGTGTTGTGATAAAACACATTGCCTTCTTACTATTGGGGATGGCTGGGTTTTGTGATCAGAATTAATGCCCCACGCGTGTAGTAATCATAAATATAAATACAAAATCAACAATACAAATAAATTGTCCCCCAGCAGTTTCCTGACACTGGAAAATAATGTAAAAGTATAATCACATTGTGTAGGCCGAGAGAAAATGAATGAACGAACAATCTCTATTTTCAAAGGGTTACAAATTTGGCACGCAGGCCGGTAATACATTCGACACTTCCAATCACTAATCTTTCGTTCATCATGTGTGCCAGTTACATTCACATAGGAAAACAACATTGCCAATTGGATGTTGTAAGCACAAACAATTCATATTACCATATAATTTGACAGGCAGACACACGTACACACGCACATTCATAAACACGCACGTAATCATACATACCTGCATAATACTTACATCATTTGCACAAACTCTCAAACGTTCGGGTCCCATCGATTGACGGACGTCGGTCGCGGCGATTGGGCAATCTTGAGCATAGCCTACGATGGGTAGCGTTGTGATGTTCTGTTATGATAATTTGGTGTGTCAAGTGTGTGCCGCGTGGTTACACACCCGCTTCACACGCATGATCCGAGACTGTTTCCGGATCCGGTCAGGGATATGCACTACTGACGAGCTCAAATGAGGGCGAAACTCGAGTATAGTGCTTCCATATTGACGTGGATAGGCCTTAGGTTCATACCAGAATGCGATCGGTGGTTGCCAGTAGTGGGTTGTGCTCAGTATTTAAATTTCAAATCCCGAAACAACCACATAATCAATTGATTATTGCTCACTGGATTTAGGAGGCCTGGTGTTCCTTGCCAGTGAGAAGTCCTGATCGTTCGGGTCCCATCGATTGACGGACGTCGGTCGCGGCGATTGGGCAATCTTGAGCATAGCCTACGATGGGTAGTGTTGTGATGTTCTGTTGTGATAATTTGGTGTGTCCAGTGTGTGCCGCGTGGACTGTTTCCGGATCCGGTCAGGGATATGCACTACTGACGAGCTCAAATGAGGGCGAAACTCGAGTATAGTGCTTCCATATTGACGTGGATAGGCCTTAGGTTCATACCAGAATGCGATCGGCGTTGCCAGTAGTGGGTTGTGCTCAATATTTAAATTTCAAATCCCGAAACAACCACATAATCAATTGATTATTGCTCACTGGATTTAGGAGGCCTGGTGTTCCTTGCCAGTGAGAAGTCCTGATCGTTCGGGTCCCATCGATTGACGGACGTCGGTCGCGGCGATTGGGCAATCTTGAGCATAGCCTACGATGGGTAGTGTTGTGATGTTCTGTTGTGATAATTTGGTGTGTCCAGTGTGTGCCGCGTGGTTACACACCCGCTTCACACGCGTGATCCGGGACTGTTTCCGGATCCGGTCAGGGATATGCACTACTGACGAGCTCAAATGAGGGCGAAACTCGAGTATAGTGCTTCCATATTGACGTGGATAGGCCTTAGGTTCATACCAGAATGCGATCGGCGTTGCCAGTAGTGGGTTGTGCTCAATATTTAAATTTCAAATCCCGAAACAACCACATAATCAATTGATTATTGCTCACTGGATTTAGGAGGCCTGGTGTTCCTTGCCAGTGAGAAGTCCTGATCGTTCGGGTCCCATCGATTGACGGACGTCGGTCGCGGCGATTGGGCAATCTTGAGCATAGCCTACGATGGGTAGTGTTGTGATGTTCTGTTGTGATAATTTGGTGTGTCCAGTGTGTGCCGCGTGGTTACACACCCGCTTCACACGCGTGATCCGGGACTGTTTCCGGATCCGGTCAGGGATATGCACTACTGACGAGCTCAAATGAGGGCGAAACTCGAGTATAGTGCTTCCATATTGACGTGGATAGGCCTTAGGTTCATACCAGAATGCGATCGGCGTTGCCAGTAGTGGGTTGTGCTCAATATTTAAATTTCAAATCCCGAAACAACCACATAATCAATTGATTATTGCTCACTGGATTTAGGAGGCCTGGTGTTCCTTGCCAGTGAGAAGTCCTGATCGTTCGGGTCCCATCGATTGACGGACGTCGGTCGCGGCGATTGGGCAATCTTGAGCATAGCCTACGATGGGTAGTGTTGTGATGTTCTGTTGTGATAATTTGGTGTGTCCAGTGTGTGCCGCGTGGTTACACACCCGCTTCACACGCGTGATCCGGGACTGTTTCCGGATCCGGTCAGGGATATGCACTACTGACGAGCTCAAATGAGGGCGAAACTCGAGTATAGTGCTTCCATATTGACGTGGATAGGCCTTAGGTTCATACCAGAATGCGATCGGCGTTGCCAGTAGTGGGTTGTGCTCAATATTTAAATTTCAAATCCCGAAACAACCACATAATCAATTGATTATTGCTCACTGGATTTAGGAGGCCTGGTGTTCCCTTGCCAGTGAGAAGTCCTGATCGTTCGGGTCCCATCGATTGACGGACGTCGGTCGCGGCGATTGGGCAATCTTGAGCATAGCCTACGATGGGTAGTGTTGTGATGTTCTGTTGTGATAATTTGGTGTGTCCAGTGTGTGCCGCGTGGTTACACACCCGCTTCACACGCGTGATCCGGGACTGTTTCCGGATCCGGTCAGGGATATGCACTACTGACGAGCTCAAATGAGGGCGAAACTCGAGTATAGTGCTTCCATATTGACGTGGATAGGCCTTAGGTTCATACCAGAATGCGATCGGCGTTGCCAGTAGTGGGTTGTGCTCAATATTTAAATTTCAAATCCCGAAACAACCACATAATCAATTGATTATTGCTCACTGGATTTAGGAGGCCTGGTGTTCCTTGCCAGTGAGAAGTCCTGATCGTTCGGGTCCCATCGATTGACGGACGTCGGTCGCGGCGATTGGGCAATCTTGAGCATAGCCTACGATGGGTAGTGTTGTGATGTTCTGTTGTGATAATTTGGTGTGTCCAGTGTGTGCCGCGTGGTTACACACCCGCTTCACACGCGTGATCCGGGACTGTTTCCGGATCCGGTCAGGGATATGCACTACTGACGAGCTCAAATGAGGGCGAAACTCGAGTATAGTGCTTCCATATTGACGTGGATAGGCCTTAGGTTCATACCAGAATGCGATCGGCGTTGCCAGTAGTGGGTTGTGCTCAATATTTAAATTTCAAATCCCGAAACAACCACATAATCAATTGATTATTGCTCACTGGATTTAGGAGGCCTGGTGTTCCTTGCCAGTGAGAAGTCCTGATCGTTCGGGTCCCATCGATTGACGGACGTCGGTCGCGGCGATTGGGCAATCTTGAGCATAGCCTACGATGGGTAGTGTTGTGATGTTCTGTTGTGATAATTTGGTGTGTCCAGTGTGTGCCGCGTGGTTACACACCCGCTTCACACGCGTGATCCGGGACTGTTTCCGGATCCGGTCAGGGATATGCACTACTGACGAGCTCAAATGAGGGCGAAACTCGAGTATAGTGCTTCCATATTGACGTGGATAGGCCTTAGGTTCATACCAGAATGCGATCGGCGTTGCCAGTAGTGGGTTGTGCTCAATATTTAAATTTCAAATCCCGAAACAACCACATAATCAATTGATTATTGCTCACTGGATTTAGGAGGCCTGGTGTTCCTTGCCAGTGAGAAGTCCTGATCGTTCGGGTCCCATCGATTGACGGACGTCGGTCGCGGCGATTGGGCAATCTTGAGCATAGCCTACGATGGGTAGTGTTGTGATGTTCTGTTGTGATAATTTGGTGTGTCCAGTGTGTGCCGCGTGGTTACACACCCGCTTCACACGCGTGATCCGGGACTGTTTCCGGATCCGGTCAGGGATATGCACTACTGACGAGCTCAAATGAGGGCGAAACTCGAGTATAGTGCTTCCATATTGACGTGGATAGGCCTTAGGTTCATACCAGAATGCGATCGGCGTTGCCAGTAGTGGGTTGTGCTCAATATTTAAATTTCAAATCCCGAAACAACCACATAATCAATTGATTATTGCTCACTGGATTTAGGAGGCCTGGTGTTCCTTGCCAGTGAGAAGTCCTGATCGTTCGGGTCCCATCGATTGACGGACGTCGGTCGCGGCGATTGGGCAATCTTGAGCATAGCCTACGATGGGTAGTGTTGTGATGTTCTGTTGTGATAATTTGGTGTGTCCAGTGTGTGCCGCGTGGTTACACACCCGCTTCACACGCGTGATCCGGGACTGTTTCCGGATCCGGTCAGGGATATGCACTACTGACGAGCTCAAATGAGGGCGAAACTCGAGTATAGTGCTTCCATATTGACGTGGATAGGCCTTAGGTTCATACCAGAATGCGATCGGCGTTGCCAGTAGTGGGTTGTGCTCAATATTTAAATTTCAAATCCCGAAACAACCACATAATCAATTGATTATTGCTCACTGGATTTAGGAGGCCTGGTGTTCCTTGCCAGTGAGAAGTCCTGATCGTTCGGGTCCCATCGATTGACGGACGTCGGTCGCGGCGATTGGGCAATCTTGAGCATAGCCTACGATGGGTAGTGTTGTGATGTTCTGTTGTGATAATTTGGTGTGTCCAGTGTGTGCCGCGTGGTTACACACCCGCTTCACACGCGTGATCCGGGACTGTTTCCGGATCCGGTCAGGGATATGCACTACTGACGAGCTCA
Source organism: Cepaea nemoralis (assembly GCA_014155875.1). Lineage (NCBI taxonomy): Eukaryota > Metazoa > Mollusca > Gastropoda > Stylommatophora > Helicidae > Cepaea > Cepaea nemoralis. Next base: position 264,138 of record JACEFZ010002645.1, read on the forward strand.
AATGAGGGCGAAACTCGAGTATAGTGCTTCCATATTGACGTGGATAGGCCTTAGGTTCATACCAGAATGCGATCGGCGTTGCCAGTAGTGGGTTGTGCTCAATATTTAAATTTCAAATCCCGAAACAACCACATAATCAATTGATTATTGCTCACTGGATTTAGGAGGCCTGGTGTTCCTTGCCAGTGAGAAGTCCTGATCGTTCGGGTCCCATCGATTGACGGACGTCGGTCGCGGCGATTGGGCAATCTTGAGCATAGCCTACGATGGGTAGTGTTGTGATGTTCTGTTGTGATAATTTGGTGTGTCCAGTGTGTGCCGCGTGGTTACACACCCGCTTCACACGCGTGATCCGGGACTGTTTCCGGATCCGGTCAGGGATATGCACTACTGACGAGCTCAAATGAGGGCGAAACTCGAGTATAGTGCTTCCATATTGACGTGGATAGGCCTTAGGTTCATACCAGAATGCGATCGGCGTTGCCAGTAGTGGGTTGTGCTCAATATTTAAATTTCAAATCCCGAAACAACCACATAATCAATTGATTATTGCTCACTGGATTTAGGAGGCCTGGTGTTCCTTGCCAGTGAGAAGTCCTGATCGTTCGGGTCCCATCGATTGACGGACGTCGGTCGCGGCGATTGGGCAATCTTGAGCATAGCCTACGATGGGTAGTGTTGTGATGTTCTGTTGTGATAATTTGGTGTGTCCAGTGTGTGCCGCGTGGTTACACACCCGCTTCACACGCGTGATCCGGGACTGTTTCCGGATCCGGTCAGGGATATGCACTACTGACGAGCTCAAATGAGGGCGAAACTCGAGTATAGTGCTTCCATATTGACGTGGATAGGCCTTAGGTTCATACCAGAATGCGATCGGCGTTGCCAGTAGTGGGTTGTGCTCAATATTTAAATTTCAAATCCCGAAACAACCACATAATCAATTGATTATTGCTCACTGGATTTAGGAGGCCTGGTGTTCCTTGCCAGTGAGAAGTCCTGATCGTTCGGGTCCCATCGATTGACGGACGTCGGTCGCGGCGATTGGGCAATCTTGAGCATAGCCTACGATGGGTAGTGTTGTGATGTTCTGTTGTGATAATTTGGTGTGTCCAGTGTGTGCCGCGTGGTTACACACCCGCTTCACACGCGTGATCCGGGACTGTTTCCGGATCCGGTCAGGGATATGCACTACTGACGAGCTCAAATGAGGGCGAAACTCGAGTATAGTGCTTCCATATTGACGTGGATAGGCCTTAGGTTCATACCAGAATGCGATCGGCGTTGCCAGTAGTGGGTTGTGCTCAATATTTAAATTTCAAATCCCGAAACAACCACATAATCAATTGATTATTGCTCACTGGATTTAGGAGGCCTGGTGTTCCTTGCCAGTGAGAAGTCCTGATCGTTCGGGTCCCATCGATTGACGGACGTCGGTCGCGGCGATTGGGCAATCTTGAGCATAGCCTACGATGGGTAGTGTTGTGATGTTCTGTTGTGATAATTTGGTGTGTCCAGTGTGTGCCGCGTGGTTACACACCCGCTTCACACGCGTGATCCGGGACTGTTTCCGGATCCGGTCAGGGATATGCACTACTGACGAGCTCAAATGAGGGCGAAACTCGAGTATAGTGCTTCCATATTGACGTGGATAGGCCTTAGGTTCATACCAGAATGCGATCGGCGTTGCCAGTAGTGGGTTGTGCTCAATATTTAAATTTCAAATCCCGAAACAACCACATAATCAATTGATTATTGCTCACTGGATTTAGGAGGCCTGGTGTTCCTTGCCAGTGAGAAGTCCTGATCGTTCGGGTCCCATCGATTGACGGACGTCGGTCGCGGCGATTGGGCAATCTTGAGCATAGCCTACGATGGGTAGTGTTGTGATGTTCTGTTGTGATAATTTGGTGTGTCCAGTGTGTGCCGCGTGGTTACACACCCGCTTCACACGCGTGATCCGGGACTGTTTCCGGATCCGGTCAGGGATATGCACTACTGACGAGCTCAAATGAGGGCGAAACTCGAGTATAGTGCTTCCATATTGACGTGGATAGGCCTTAGGTTCATACCAGAATGCGATCGGCGTTGCCAGTAGTGGGTTGTGCTCAATATTTAAATTTCAAATCCCGAAACAACCACATAATCAATTGATTATTGCTCACTGGATTTAGGAGGCCTGGTGTTCCTTGCCAGTGAGAAGTCCTGATCGTTCGGGTCCCATCGATTGACGGACGTCGGTCGCGGCGATTGGGCAATCTTGAGCATAGCCTACGATGGGTAGTGTTGTGATGTTCTGTTGTGATAATTTGGTGTGTCCAGTGTGTGCCGCGTGGTTACACACCCGCTTCACACGCGTGATCCGGGACTGTTTCCGGATCCGGTCAGGGATATGCACTACTGACGAGCTCAAATGAGGGCGAAACTCGAGTATAGTGCTTCCATATTGACGTGGATAGGCCTTAGGTTCATACCAGAATGCGATCGGCGTTGCCAGTAGTGGGTTGTGCTCAATATTTAAATTTCAAATCCCGAAACAACCACATAATCAATTGATTATTGCTCACTGGATTTAGGAGGCCTGGTGTTCCTTGCCAGTGAGAAGTCCTGATCGTTCGGGTCCCATCGATTGACGGACGTCGGTCGCGGCGATTGGGCAATCTTGAGCATAGCCTACGATGGGTAGTGTTGTGATGTTCTGTTGTGATAATTTGGTGTGTCCAGTGTGTGCCGCGTGGTTACACACCCGCTTCACACGCGTGATCCGGGACTGTTTCCGGATCCGGTCAGGGATATGCACTACTGACGAGCTCAAATGAGGGCGAAACTCGAGTATAGTGCTTCCATATTGACGTGGATAGGCCTTAGGTTCATACCAGAATGCGATCGGCGTTGCCAGTAGTGGGTTGTGCTCAATATTTAAATTTCAAATCCCGAAACAACCACATAATCAATTGATTATTGCTCACTGGATTTAGGAGGCCTGGTGTTCCTTGCCAGTGAGAAGTCCTGATCGTTCGGGTCCCATCGATTGACGGACGTCGGTCGCGGCGATTGGGCAATCTTGAGCATAGCCTACGATGGGTAGTGTTGTAGATGTTCTGTTGTGATAATTTGGTGTGTCCAGTGTGTGCCGCGTGGTTACACACTCGCTTCACACGCGTGATCCGGGACTGTTTCCGGATCCGGTCAGGGATAGTGCACTACTGACGAGCTCAAATGAGGGCGAAACTCGAGTATAGTGCTTCCATATTGACGTGGATAGGCCTTAGGTTCATACCAGAATGCGATCGGCGTTGCCAGTAGTGGGTTGTGCTCAATATTTAAATTTCAAATCCCGAAACAACCACATAATCAATTGATTATTGCTCACTGGATTTAGGAGGCCTGGTGTTCCTTGCCAGTGAGAAGTCCTGATCGTTCGGGTCCCATCGATTGACGGACGTCGGTCGCGGCGATTGGGCAATCTTGAGCATAGCCTACGATGGGTAGTGTTGTGATGTTCTGTTGTGATAATTTGGTGTGTCCAGTGTGTGCCGCGTGGTTACACACCCGCTTCACACGCGTGATCCGGGACTGTTTCCGGATCCGGTCAGGGATATGCACTACTGACGAGCTCAAATGAGGGCGAAACTCGAGTATAGTGCTTCCATATTGACGTGGATAGGCCTTAGGTTCATACCAGAATGCGATCGGCGTTGCCAGTAGTGGGTTGTGCTCAATATTTAAATTTCAAATCCCGAAACAACCACATAATCAATTGATTATTGCTCACTGGATTTAGGAGGCCTGGTGTTCCTTGCCAGTGAGAAGTCCTGATCGTTCGGGTCCCATCGATTGACGGACGTCGGTCGCGGCGATTGGGCAATCTTGAGCATAGCCTACGATGGGTAGTGTTGTGATGTTCTGTTGTGATAATTTGGTGTGTCCAGTGTGTGCCGCGTGGTTACACACCCGCTTCACACGCGTGATCCGGGACTGTTTCCGGATCCGGTCAGGGATATGCACTACTGACGAGCTCAAATGAGGGCGAAACTCGAGTATAGTGCTTCCATATTGACGTGGATAGGCCTTAGGTTCATACCAGAATGCGATCGGCGTTGCCAGTAGTGGGTTGTGCTCAATATTTAAATTTCAAATCCCGAAACAACCACATAATCAATTGATTATTGCTCACTGGATTTAGGAGGCCTGGTGTTCCTTGCCAGTGAGAAGTCCTGATCGTTCGGGTCCCATCGATTGACGGACGTCGGTCGCGGCAGATTGGGCAATCTTGAGCATAGCCTACGATGGGTAGTGTTGATGATGTTCTGTTGTGATAATTTGGTGTGTCCAGTGTGTGCCGCGTGGTTACACACTCGCTTCACACGCGTGATCCGGGACTGTTTCCGGATCCGGTCAGGGATGTGCACTACTGACGAGCTCAAATGAGGGCGAAACTCGAGTATAGTGCTTCCATATTGACGTGGATAGGCCTTAGGTTCATACCAGAATGCGATCGGCGTTGCCAGTAGTGGGTTGTGCTCAATATTTAAATTTCAAATCCCGAAACAACCACATAATCAATTGATTATTGCTCACTGGATTTAGGAGGCCTGGTGTTCCTTGCCAGTGAGAAGTCCTGATCGTTCGGGTCCCATCGATTGACGGACGTCGGTCGCGGCGATTGGGCAATCTTGAGCATAGCCTACGATGGGTAGCGTTGTGATGTTCTGTTGTGATAATTTGGTGTGTCCAGTGTGTGCCGCGTGGTTACACACCCGCTTCACACGCGTGATCCGGGACTGTTTCCGGATCCGGTCAGGGATATGCACTACTGACGAGCTCAAATGAGGGCGAAACTCGAGTATAGTGCTTCCATATTGACGTGGATAGGCCTTAGGTTCATACCAGAATGCGATCGGCGTTGCCAGTAGTGGGTTGTGCTCAATATTTAAATTTCAAATCCCGAAACAACCACATAATCAATTGATTATTGCTCACTGGATTTAGGAGGCCTGGTGTTCCTTGCCAGTGAGAAGTCCTGATCGTTCGGGTCCCATCGATTGACGGACGTCGGTCGCGGCGATTGGGCAATCTTGAGCATAGCCTACGATGGGTAGCGTTGTGATGTTCTGTTGTGATAATTTGGTGTGTCCAGTGTGTGCCGCGTGGTTACACACCCGCTTCACACGCGTGATCCGGGACTGTTTCCGGATCCGGTCAGGGATATGCACTACTGACGAGCTCAAATGAGGGCGAAACTCGAGTATAGTGCTTCCATATTGACGTGGATAGGCCTTAGGTTCATACCAGAATGCGATCGGCGTTGCCAGTAGTGGGTTGTGCTCAATATTTAAATTTCAAATCCCGAAACAACCACATAATCAATTGATTATTGCTCACTGGATTTAGGAGGCCTGGTGTTCCTTGCCAGTGAGAAGTCCTGATCGTTCGGGTCCCATCGATTGACGGACGTCGGTCGCGGCGATTGGGCAATCTTGAGCATAGCCTACGATGGGTAGCGTTGTGATGTTCTGTTGTGATAATTTGGTGTGTCCAGTGTGTGCCGCGTGGTTACACACCCGCTTCACACGCGTGATCCGGGACTGTTTCCGGATCCGGTCAGGGATATGCACTACTGACGAGCTCAAATGAGGGCGAAACTCGAGTATAGTGCTTCCATATTGACGTGGATAGGCCTTAGGTTCATACCAGAATGCGATCGGCGTTGCCAGTAGTGGGTTGTGCTCAATATTTAAATTTCAAATCCCGAAACAACCACATAATCAATTGATTATTGCTCACTGGATTTAGGAGGCCTGGTGTTCCTTGCCAGTGAGAAGTCCTGATCGTTCGGGTCCCATCGATTGACGGACGTCGGTCGCGGCGATTGGGCAATCTTGAGCATAGCCTACGATGGGTAGCGTTGTGATGTTCTGTTGTGATAATTTGGTGTGTCCAGTGTGTGCCGCGTGGTTACACACCCGCTTCACACGCGTGATCCGGGACTGTTTCCGGATCCGGTCAGGGATATGCACTACTGACGAGCTCAAATGAGGGCGAAACTCGAGTATAGTGCTTCCATATTGACGTGGATAGGCCTTAGGTTCATACCAGAATGCGATCGGCGTTGCCAGTAGTGGGTTGTGCTCAATATTTAAATTTCAAATCCCGAAACAACCACATAATCAATTGATTATTGCTCACTGGATTTAGGAGGCCTGGTGTTCCTTGCCAGTGAGAAGTCCTGATCGTTCGGGTCCCATCGATTGACGGACGTCGGTCGCGGCGATTGGGCAATCTTGAGCATAGCCTACGATGGGTAGCGTTGTGATGTTCTGTTGTGATAATTTGGTGTGTCCAGTGTGTGCCGCGTGGTTACACACCCGCTTCACACGCGTGATCCGGGACTGTTTCCGGATCCGGTCAGGGATATGCACTACTGACGAGCTCAAATGAGGGCGAAACTCGAGTATAGTGCTTCCATATTGACGTGGATAGGCCTTAGGTTCATACCAGAATGCGATCGGCGTTGCCAGTAGTGGGTTGTGCTCAATATTTAAATTTCAAATCCCGAAACAACCACATAATCAATTGATTATTGCTCACTGGATTTAGGAGGCCTGGTGTTCCTTGCCAGTGAGAAGTCCTGATCGTTCGGGTCCCATCGATTGACGGACGTCGGTCGCGGCGATTGGGCAATCTTGAGCATAGCCTACGATGGGTAGCGTTGTGATGTTCTGTTGTGATAATTTGGTGTGTCCAGTGTGTGCCGCGTGGTTACACACCCGCTTCACACGCGTGATCCGGGACTGTTTCCGGATCCGGTCAGGGATATGCACTACTGACGAGCTCAAATGAGGGCGAAACTCGAGTATAGTGCTTCCATATTGACGTGGATAGGCCTTAGGTTCATACCAGAATGCGATCGGCGTTGCCAGTAGTGGGTTGTGCTCAATATTTAAATTTCAAATCCCGAAACAACCACATAATCAATTGATTATTGCTCACTGGATTTAGGAGGCCTGGTGTTCCTTGCCAGTGAGAAGTCCTGATCGTTCGGGTCCCATCGATTGACGGACGTCGGTCGCGGCGATTGGGCAATCTTGAGCATAGCCTACGATGGGTAGCGTTGTGATGTTCTGTTGTGATAATTTGGTGTGTCCAGTGTGTGCCGCGTGGTTACACACCCGCTTCACACGCGTGATCCGGGACTGTTTCCGGATCCGGTCAGGGATATGCACTACTGACGAGCTCAAATGAGGGCGAAACTCGAGTATAGTGCTTCCATATTGACGTGGATAGGCCTTAGGTTCATACCAGAATGCGATCGGCGTTGCCAGTAGTGGGTTGTGCTCAATATTTAAATTTCAAATCCCGAAACAACCACATAATCAATTGATTATTGCTCACTGGATTTAGGAGGCCTGGTGTTCCTTGCCAGTGAGAAGTCCTGATCGTTCGGGTCCCATCGATTGACGGACGTCGGTCGCGGCGATTGGGCAATCTTGAGCATAGCCTACGATGGGTAGCGTTGTGATGTTCTGTTGTGATAATTTGGTGTGTCCAGTGTGTGCCGCGTGGTTACACACCCGCTTCACACGCGTGATCCGGGACTGTTTCCGGATCCGGTCAGGGATATGCACTACTGACGAGCTCAAATGAGGGCGAAACTCGAGTATAGTGCTTCCATATTGACGTGGATAGGCCTTAGGTTCATACCAGAATGCGATCGGCGTTGCCAGTAGTGGGTTGTGCTCAATATTTAAATTTCAAATCCCGAAACAACCACATAATCAATTGATTATTGCTCACTGGATTTAGGAGGCCTGGTGTTCCTTGCCAGTGAGAAGTCCTGATCGTTCGGGTCCCATCGATTGACGGACGTCGGTCGCGGCGATTGGGCAATCTTGAGCATAGCCTACGATGGGTAGCGTTGTGATGTTCTGTTGTGATAATTTGGTGTGTCCAGTGTGTGCCGCGTGGTTACACACCCGCTTCACACGCGTGATCCGGGACTGTTTCCGGATCCGGTCAGGGATATGCACTACTGACGAGCTCAAATGAGGGCGAAACTCGAGTATAGTGCTTCCATATTGACGTGGATAGGCCTTAGGTTCATACCAGAATGCGATCGGCGTTGCCAGTAGTGGGTTGTGCTCAATATTTAAATTTCAAATCCCGAAACAACCACATAATCAATTGATTATTGCTCACTGGATTTAGGAGGCCTGGTGTTCCTTGCCAGTGAGAAGTCCTGATCGTTCGGGTCCCATCGATTGACGGACGTCGGTCGCGGCGATTGGGCAATCTTGAGCATAGCCTACGATGGGTAGCGTTGTGATGTTCTGTTGTGATAATTTGGTGTGTCCAGTGTGTGCCGCGTGGTTACACACCCGCTTCACACGCGTGATCCGGGACTGTTTCCGGATCCGGTCAGGGATATGCACTACTGACGAGCTCAAATGAGGGCGAAACTCGAGTATAGTGCTTCCATATTGACGTGGATAGGCCTTAGGTTCATACCAGAATGCGATCGGCGTTGCCAGTAGTGGGTTGTGCTCAATATTTAAATTTCAAATCCCGAAACAACCACATAATCAATTGATTATTGCTCACTGGATTTAGGAGGCCTGGTGTTCCTTGCCAGTGAGAAGTCCTGATCGTTCGGGTCCCATCGATTGACGGACGTCGGTCGCGGCGATTGGGCAATCTTGAGCATAGCCTACGATGGGTAGCGTTGTGATGTTCTGTTGTGATAATTTGGTGTGTCCAGTGTGTGCCGCGTGGTTACACACCCGCTTCACACGCGTGATCCGGGACTGTTTCCGGATCCGGTCAGGGATATGCACTACTGACGAGCTCAAATGAGGGCGAAACTCGAGTATAGTGCTTCCATATTGACGTGGATAGGCCTTAGGTTCATACCAGAATGCGATCGGCGTTGCCAGTAGTGGGTTGTGCTCAATATTTAAATTTCAAATCCCGAAACAACCACATAATCAATTGATTATTGCTCACTGGATTTAGGAGGCCTGGTGTTCCTTGCCAGTGAGAAGTCCTGATCGTTCGGGTCCCATCGATTGACGGACGTCGGTCGCGGCGATTGGGCAATCTTGAGCATAGCCTACGATGGGTAGCGTTGTGATGTTCTGTTGTGATAATTTGGTGTGTCCAGTGTGTGCCGCGTGGTTACACACCCGCTTCACACGCGTGATCCGGGACTGTTTCCGGATCCGGTCAGGGATATGCACTACTGACGAGCTCAAATGAGGGCGAAACTCGAGTATAGTGCTTCCATATTGACGTGGATAGGCCTTAGGTTCATACCAGAATGCGATCGGCGTTGCCAGTAGTGGGTTGTGCTCAATATTTAAATTTCAAATCCCGAAACAACCACATAATCAATTGATTATTGCTCACTGGATTTAGGAGGCCTGGTGTTCCTTGCCAGTGAGAAGTCCTGATCGTTCGGGTCCCATCGATTGACGGACGTCGGTCGCGGCGATTGGGCAATCTTGAGCATAGCCTACGATGGGTAGCGTTGTGATGTTCTGTTGTGATAATTTGGTGTGTCCAGTGTGTGCCGCGTGGTTACACACCCGCTTCACACGCGTGATCCGGGACTGTTTCCGGATCCGGTCAGGGATATGCACTACTGACGAGCTCAAATGAGGGCGAAACTCGAGTATAGTGCTTCCATATTGACGTGGATAGGCCTTAGGTTCATACCAGAATGCGATCGGCGTTGCCAGTAGTGGGTTGTGCTCAATATTTAAATTTCAAATCCCGAAACAACCACATAATCAATTGATTATTGCTCACTGGATTTAGGAGGCCTGGTGTTCCTTGCCAGTGAGAAGTCCTGATCGTTCGGGTCCCATCGATTGACGGACGTCGGTCGCGGCGATTGGGCAATCTTGAGCATAGCCTACGATGGGTAGCGTTGTGATGTTCTGTTGTGATAATTTGGTGTGTCCAGTGTGTGCCGCGTGGTTACACACCCGCTTCACACGCGTGATCCGGGACTGTTTCCGGATCCGGTCAGGGATATGCACTACTGACGAGCTCAAATGAGGGCGAAACTCGAGTATAGTGCTTCCATATTGACGTGGATAGGCCTTAGGTTCATACCAGAATGCGATCGGCGTTGCCAGTAGTGGGTTGTGCTCAATATTTAAATTTCAAATCCCGAAACAACCACATAATCAATTGATTATTGCTCACTGGATTTAGGAGGCCTGGTGTTCCTTGCCAGTGAGAAGTCCTGATCGTTCGGGTCCCATCGATTGACGGACGTCGGTCGCGGCGATTGGGCAATCTTGAGCATAGCCTACGATGGGTAGCGTTGTGATGTTCTGTTGTGATAATTTGGTGTGTCCAGTGTGTGCCGCGTGGTTACACACCCGCTTCACACGCGTGATCCGGGACTGTTTCCGGATCCGGTCAGGGATATGCACTACTGACGAGCTCAAATGAGGGCGAAACTCGAGTATAGTGCTTCCATATTGACGTGGATAGGCCTTAGGTTCATACCAGAATGCGATCGGCGTTGCCAGTAGTGGGTTGTGCTCAATATTTAAATTTCAAATCCCGAAACAACCACATAATCAATTGATTATTGCTCACTGGATTTAGGAGGCCTGGTGTTCCTTGCCAGTGAGAAGTCCTGATCGTTCGGGTCCCATCGATTGACGGACGTCGGTCGCGGCGATTGGGCAATCTTGAGCATAGCCTACGATGGGTAGCGTTGTGATGTTCTGTTGTGATAATTTGGTGTGTCCAGTGTGTGCCGCGTGGTTACACACCCGCTTCACACGCGTGATCCGGGACTGTTTCCGGATCCGGTCAGGGATATGCACTACTGACGAGCTCAAATGAGGGCGAAACTCGAGTATAGTGCTTCCATATTGACGTGGATAGGCCTTAGGTTCATACCAGAATGCGATCGGCGTTGCCAGTAGTGGGTTGTGCTCAATATTTAAATTTCAAATCCCGAAACAACCACATAATCAATTGATTATTGCTCACTGGATTTAGGAGGCCTGGTGTTCCTTGCCAGTGAGAAGTCCTGATCGTTCGGGTCCCATCGATTGACGGACGTCGGTCGCGGCGATTGGGCAATCTTGAGCATAGCCTACGATGGGTAGCGTTGTGATGTTCTGTTGTGATAATTTGGTGTGTCCAGTGTGTGCCGCGTGGTTACACACCCGCTTCACACGCGTGATCCGGGACTGTTTCCGGATCCGGTCAGGGATATGCACTACTGACGAGCTCAAATGAGGGCGAAACTCGAGTATAGTGCTTCCATATTGACGTGGATAGGCCTTAGGTTCATACCAGAATGCGATCGGCGTTGCCAGTAGTGGGTTGTGCTCAATATTTAAATTTCAAATCCCGAAACAACCACATAATCAATTGATTATTGCTCACTGGATTTAGGAGGCCTGGTGTTCCTTGCCAGTGAGAAGTCCTGATCGTTCGGGTCCCATCGATTGACGGACGTCGGTCGCGGCGATTGGGCAATCTTGAGCATAGCCTACGATGGGTAGCGTTGTGATGTTCTGTTGTGATAATTTGGTGTGTCCAGTGTGTGCCGCGTGGTTACACACCCGCTTCACACGCGTGATCCGGGACTGTTTCCGGATCCGGTCAGGGATATGCACTACTGACGAGCTCAAATGAGGGCGAAACTCGAGTATAGTGCTTCCATATTGACGTGGATAGGCCTTAGGTTCATACCAGAATGCGATCGGCGTTGCCAGTAGTGGGTTGTGCTCAATATTTAAATTTCAAATCCCGAAACAACCACATAATCAATTGATTATTGCTCACTGGATTTAGGAGGCCTGGTGTTCCTTGCCAGTGAGAAGTCCTGATCGTTCGGGTCCCATCGATTGACGGACGTCGGTCGCGGCGATTGGGCAATCTTGAGCATAGCCTACGATGGGTAGCGTTGTGATGTTCTGTTGTGATAATTTGGTGTGTCCAGTGTGTGCCGCGTGGTTACACACCCGCTTCACACGCGTGATCCGGGACTGTTTCCGGATCCGGTCAGGGATATGCACTACTGACGAGCTCAAATGAGGGCGAAACTCGAGTATAGTGCTTCCATATTGACGTGGATAGGCCTTAGGTTCATACCAGAATGCGATCGGCGTTGCCAGTAGTGGGTTGTGCTCAATATTTAAATTTCAAATCCCGAAACAACCACATAATCAATTGATTATTGCTCACTGGATTTAGGAGGCCTGGTGTTCCTTGCCAGTGAGAAGTCCTGATCGTTCGGGTCCCATCGATTGACGGACGTCGGTCGCGGCGATTGGGCAATCTTGAGCATAGCCTACGATGGGTAGCGTTGTGATGTTCTGTTGTGATAATTTGGTGTGTCCAGTGTGTGCCGCGTGGTTACACACCCGCTTCACACGCGTGATCCGGGACTGTTTTCCGGATCCGGTCAGGATATGGACTACTGACGAGCTCAAATGAGTGCGAAACTCGAGTATAGTGCTTCCATATTGACGTGGATAGGCCTTAGGGTCATACCAGAGTGCGATCGGTGTTGCCAGTAGTGGGTTGTGCTCAGTATTTAAATTTCAAATCCCTAAACAACCACATAATCAATTGATTATTGCTCACTGGATTTAGGAGGGCCTGGTGTTCCTTGCACGTGAGAAGTCCTGATCGTTCGTGTCCCATCGATTGACGGACGTCGGTCGCGGCGATTGGGCAATCTTGAGCATAGCCTACGATGGGTAGCGTTGTGATGTTCTGTTGTGATAATTTGGTGTGTCCAGTGTGTGCCGCGTGGTTACACACCCCGCTTCACACGCGTGATCCGGGACTGTTCCGGATCTGGTCAGGGATATGCACTACTGACGAGCTCAAATGAGGGCGAAACTCGAGTATAGTGCTTCCATATTGACGTGGATAGGCCTTATGTTCATACCAGAGTGCGATCGGTGTTGCCAGTAGTGGGATGTGCTCAGTATTTAAATTTCAAATCCCGAAACAACCACATAATCAATTGATTATTGCTCACTAGATTTAGGAGGCCTGGTGTTCTTCGCCAGTGAGAAGTCCTGATCGTTCGGGTCCCATCGATTGACGGACGTCGGTCGCGGCGATTGGGCAATCTTGAACATAGCCTACGATGGGTAGCGTTGTGATGTTCTGTTGTGATAATTTGGTGTGTCCAGTGTGTGCCGCGTGGTTACACACCGCTTCACACGCGTGATCCGGGACTGTTTCCGGATCCGGTCAGGGATATGCACTACTGACGAGCTCAAATGAGGGCGAAATTTCGAGTATAGTGCTTCCATATTGTCGTGGATAGGCCTTAGGTTCATACCAGAGTGCGATCGGTGTTGCCAGTAGTGGGTTGTGCTCAGTATTTAAATTTCAAATCCCGAAACAACCACATAATCAACTGATTATTGCTCACTGGATTAGGAGGCCTGGTGTTCCTTTGCCAGTGAGAAGTCCTGATCGTTCGGGTCCCATCGATTGACGGACGTCGGTCGCGGCGATTGGGCAATCTTGAGCATAGCCTACGATGGGTAGCTTTGTGATGTTCTGTTGTGATAATTTGGTGTGTCCAGTGTGTGCCGCGTGGGTTACACACCCGCTTCACACGCGTGATCTGGCGACTGTTTACGGATTCCGGTCAGGGTATATGCACTACTGTCGAGCTCAAATGAGGGCGAAACTCGAGTATAGTGCTTCCATATTGACGTGGATAGGCCTTAGGTTCATACCAGAGTGCGATCGGTGTTGCCAGTAGTGGGTTGTGCTCAGTATTTAATTTCAAATCCCGAAACAACCACATAATCACATTGATTATTGCTCACTGGATTTAGGAGGCCTGGGTGTTCCTTGCCAGTGAGAAGTCATGATCGTTTCGGGTCCCATCGATTGACGGACGTCGGTCGCGGCGATTGGGCAATCTTGAGCATAGCCTACGATGGGTTAGCGTATGTGATGTTCTGTTGTGATAATTTGGTGTTGTCTAGTGTTTGACCGCGTGGTTACACACCCGCTTCACACGCGTGATCCGGGACTGTTTACGGATCCGGTCAGGGATATGCACTACTGACGAGCTCAAATGAGGGCGAAACTCGAGTATAGTGCTTCCATATTGACGTGGATAGGCCTTAGGTTCATACCAGAGTGCGATCGGTGTTGCCAGTAGTGGGTTGTGCTCAGTATTTAAATTTCAAATCCCGAAACAACCACATAATCAATTGATTATTGCTCACTAGATTTAGGAGGCCTGGTGTTCTTCGCCAGTGAGAAGTCCTGATCGTTCGGGTCCCATCGATTGACGGACGTCGGTCGCGGCGATTGGGCAATCTTGAACATAGCCTACGATGGGTAGCGTTGTGATGTTCTGTTGTGATAATTTGGTGTGTCCAGTGTGTGCCGCGTGGTTACACACCCGCTTCACACGCGTGATCCGGGACTGTTTACGGATCCGGTCAGGGATATGCACTACTGACGAGCTCAAATGAGGGCGAAACTCGACTTATAGTGCTTCCATATGACGTGGATAGGCCTTAGGTTCATACCAGAGTGCGATCGGTGTTGCCAGTAGTGGGTTGTGCCTCAGTATTTAAATTTCAAATCCCGAAACAACCACATAATCAATTGATTATTGCTCACTAGATTTAGGAGGCCTGGTGTTCCTCGCCAGTAAGAAGTCCTGATCGTTCGGGTCCCATCGATTGACGGACGTCGGTCGCGGCGATTGGGCAATCTTGAACATAGCCTACGATGGGTAGCGTTGTGATGTTCTGTTGTGATAATTTGGTGTGTCCAGTGTGTGCCGCGTGGTTACACACCCGCTTCACACGCGTGATCCGGGACTGTTTCCGGATCAGTTCAGGGATATGCACTACTGACGAGCTCAAATGAGGGCGAAACTCGAGTATAGTGCTTCCATATTGTCGTGGATAGGCCTTAGGTTCATACCAGAGTGCGATCGGTGTTGCCAGTAGTGGGTTGTGCTCAGTATTTAAATTTCAAATCCCGAAACAACCACATAATCAATTGATTATTGCTCACTGGAATTAGGAGGCCTGGTGTTCCTTGCCAGTGAGAAGTCCTGATCGTTCGGGTCCCATCGATTGACGGACGTCGGTCGCGGCGATTGGGCAATCTTGAGCATAGCCTACGATGGGTAGCGTTGTGATGTTCTGTCGTGATAATTTGGTGTGTCCAGTGTGTGCCGCGTGGTTACACACCCGCTTCACACGCGTGATCCGGGACTGTTTCCGGATCCGGTCAGGGATATGCACTACTGACGAGCTCACATGAGGGCGAAACTCGAGTATAGTGCTTCCATATTGACGTGGATAGGCCTTAGGTTCATACCAGAGTGCGATCGGTGTTGCCAGTAGTGGTTGTGCTCAGTATTTTAAATTTCAAATCCCGAAACAACCACATAATCAATTGAATATTGCTCACTGGATTTAGGAGGCCTGGTGTTCCTTGCCAGTGAGAAGTCCTGATCGTTCGCGGGTCCCATCGATTGACGGACGTCGGTCGCGGCGATTGGGCAATCTTGAGCATAGCCTACGATGGGTAGCGTTTGTGATGTTCTGTTGTGTAATTGGTGTGTCCAGTGTGTGCCGCGTGGTTATACACCCCGCTTCACACGCGTGATCCGGGACTGTTTACGGATCCGGTCAGGGATATGCACTACTGACGAGCTCAAATGAGGGCGAAACTCGAGTATAGTGCTTCCATATTGACGTGGATAGGCCTTAGGTTCATACCAGAGTGCGATCGGTGTTGCCAGTAGTGGGTTGTGCTCAGTATTTAAATTTCAAATCCCGAAACAACCACATAATCAATTGATTATTGCTCACTGGATTTAGGAGGCCTGGTGTTCCTTGCCAGTGAGAAGTCCTGATCGTTCGGGTCCCATCGATTGACGGACGTCGGTCGCGCGGCGATTGGGCAATCTTGAGCATAGCCTACGATGGGTAGCGTTGTGATGTTCATTGTGATAATTTGGTGTGTCCAGTGTGTGCCGCGTGGTTACACACCCGCTTCACACGCGTGATCCGGGACTGTTTCCGGATCCGGTCAGGGATATGCACTACTGACGAGCTCAAATGAGGGCGAAACTCGAGTATAGTGCTTCCATATTGACGTGGATAGGCCTTAGGTTCATACCAGAGTGCGATCGGTGTTGCCAGTAGTGGGTTGTGCTCAGTATTTAAATTTCAAATCCCGAAACAACCACATAATCAATTGATTATTGCTCACTGGATTTAGGAGGCCTGGTGTTCCTTGCCAGTGAGAAGTCCTGATCGTTCGGGTCCCATCGATTGACGGACGTCGGTCGCGGCGATTGGGCAATCTTGAGCATAGCCTACGATGGGTAGCGTTGTGATGTTCTGTTGTGATAATTTGGTGTGTCCAGTGTGTGCCGCGTGGTTACACACCCGCTTCACACGCGTGATCCGGGACTGTTTACGGATCCGGTCAGGGATATGCACTACTGACGAGCTCAAATGAGGGCGAAACTCGAGTATAGTGCTTCCATATTGACGTGGATAGGCCTTAGGTTCATACCAGAGTGCGATCGGTGTTGCCAGTAGTGGGTTGTGCTCAGTATTTAAATTTCAAATCCCGAAACAACCACATAATCAATATATATATCCATCCATCCATCGTCCATCATGTGCCATGCCGGTAAACGTGGGCGGTCATGTTCTGCCATCTCTATCGATCAACAGAGTCGTGGATCAGTTCCGTGTTTCTGTCTCGACCATGCCACAAGGCCAAGCCATCCAGATACTTGTTTCTAGGTCTTCCCCTTGGTCTGTTCCCCTCGATCTTACCAGTTGTCACCAAGTTCTCCAAATCATTTCTTCTCATAACATGCCCAAAAAATTGTGACTGTCTACGTCTAATGTTTCTGATCAGTTTACGATCTTCATTTGTTTCTTGAAGGACTTCTTCATTGGTCTTTCTGGCTGTCCATGGTATTCTTTGCATTTTCCTCAGAAACCACATTTCTACAGCCATCAGATGTTTTTCAGCCTGGCTGCTCATTGTCCAAGCTTCACATCCATATAAAAGTACAGGATCTATGAAGCATATCAACATTCTTTTTCTCGTTTCAATTGACATCTTTTTATTGGTCAGTATGTTTTTCATCTTGCTAAATGCTACTTTTGCCATGGCGATTCTTGTGCTAATCTCTTCAAGGCATCTCCCATCAGATGTTATTACTGTTCCGAGATAATTGTACCTATTCACTTGTTGAAGAATATTCCCATTTACTTGTATATTACACTGTGGTATTTCGTTCTTCCTAGTGACGACCATAATCTGTGTCTTTTTACAATTTAATTCTAACCCTTGTTGTTCACTGTGTGTAACAACCGCATCTACTAAATTTTGTAGGTCCTGTTCATTGTCTGCAATCAAGACTGTATATATATATATATATATATATATATATATATATATATATATATATATATATATATATATATATATATATATATATATATATATATTATATATCCTCATACACACGATCATACACACACACACACAGACACATACATACACTCTCATGCATACACATACATACATGTAAACACATACACGCACATGCACACACATGCATATACACTTACATACACGAACATGCGTACACATACACACGAACATGCACACATGTACACACGGACACACACACACACATAGACATACACACTCATGCAAACATACGCACACACTACGCACATACACACATACACACACATTTACAAGGAAGTAGGAATAGCGGCCGGTCTTTCCCTCACCTGGGCAGATGATGAGCCCTGGCGTCCTTCGTTTCATGACGTGATAAGCGCAGTTCACCATTCACTTCACTACCAGCACCGCCACATGATTAAAACAATTGCTTTATTCCGTCTGCTGTGGCTTGTTTCTATGGCAAACGAGGGAAAGAACAATGAGTACAAGAAGAATGAGAGGTATGAGTAGTAACCCATAAAGTAAATATTGTACGATGTTGGTATCTTCCCCGCCATGTTGTCCGATGTCTGTATGGGAAATTGTGGTGGTCGAGTTGTTGTCAACTTCGGGGCTGACCAGTTTTACAGATATCCAGGTTTCTTTTGTCGCGTTCTTCATGGCCGCCAGTAGGGGGTATTGTCCCTCACCGCATTTCTGTGAGGAGAAATAGAATAAAATCGTTATTACTGGACAGTGGTTAACTTTACAGCACACTTTACTGGGCTAACAGAACACTCGTTATATCAATGTTCAGTACATCTCTTCACCACACCCCTGGGGGGGGGGGGGGGGGGGGGGGGGTTAAATCAGAACACTCGTTATATCAACGGACAGACCTTTTCTTCCCCACACCAGCGGAGAAAGAGAAGAGCCGAGTAATCACGTCACAAGAACACAATGAAACATGCAGTCGTGGTGCGGCGCCACAGAATACCAACTACGTAATCATTGTAGCACACTCCAGGCGGTTCCCGTGGTCCACTTCTATATAACTGGACAAGAGGGGCACTGACTGACTTGACTATAAAGGCGAAAGCATAAATCAAACTGAACCCTTGGAATTATCGTCATGTGCCATGCCGATAACCGCGGGCAGTCATTGTTAGCCCTCTCATAATATCACCAGTTTCTTGGATATCAATGTTCGTATCCCAGCTATGCCATGAGGCAATGCCTTCCATGTAGTTATCTCTTTGTGTTCCTTTGTTCTTTTCACAAGTTGTCACGTTGTCTGGTGTATTTCTCCTAAAAATGTGCTCCAAAAATATCTAGTCTATTGGTGTCTTTGCTATGTTCTGTGTGTCAGTGTCTCGTTCGTTTTTCTGTCCTCACAAGCAGAGAGATCTAGGTATGACTTGTTGAAATTGTTAATAAAATGTAACCGAAAAGAAAAGACGAATGAAGAAGTAGTTAGAGACAAACACGAAACAAACATACGTGGGTCTTTCAGAAAGTAATAAAAATAGAAGCATTACATGTTTCACACATCATATATGACATGTGCCAATTGTGTGTACAAAACTGCAACCCAACCAGGCAAATAATATGGCTGCCATAAATCTTGAAATGGGCGTGTTAGCAATGCAATTGTGATAGAATGTCTCGTTGCACAGAAGGAAACTGTTGTGAGCATTCACAAGCGTTTATGTGATGTATGTGGAAGCTTTGCAGTTGACAGGAGTACAGTCAGCAAGTCTCTGGGTTCAGAGAATCAACCTCTTTGTGGTAGACTGCCTATAGATAATAGGGAGGTGGTCGTGCGCTTGTGGGACCAGATAAAGGAGGCGAGGGAACAGATTCAGAAACTATATGTGGAAAGAATGAGATTGCGGTGTTCGGCAAGGAATTCTGGAAGAATCTCAAAACTGATAGGGAAGATCATGAGAACTTTTAATCAGAAAGCGGTGGCAACGATTAGTAGTATGACTTTTCTCCGGTTGTTGAACGATGGGACGGAGAACGTATGGGAATGTCCTGAGTGCAGTGATGTCGGTTCTTAACTTAACTCAACTCAAGAGAATCAGAGAATCAGAAAGTGGAAATGCGAGGCAGCTTCATCGGCCACGCTGTGCACGTTCTGTCACAACCACCAACGCAGAAATGTTGAAATGCACTATGGGCATTATTCTTACTAATTGGCGAAAGACTACTCAGCTTTGGTTTTTCTGCCTGTTCATGGTATTCTTTGCACTTTCCTCAGAAACCAAATTTCCACAGCCATGTTTCAGCTTGTCTGCTCATTATCCACGCTCCACATCTATACAAAGTCACAGGTTCTATAGGATGCATTTTTAATGACTGTGCAGTGTCGTAAAATATTGAGGGTCCAAGTTTTGTATTCACCGTCTGTAAAGTTCATGCAACATAATAGGTAAATACAAAACATCGATCGGCAATATTTTCAAACACTGCACAGTCATTAAAAATGCACCCTGGTATGTAGCACCTCAACACTCTTTTTATCGTTGCAAATGACGAGTATTTATTGGTTGGTATGTTTTCGATCTTGCAAAAGGCTGCCTGCGCTGTGGTGATTCTTGTTGTAATCTCATTAAGGCATCTCCCATCAGATGTTATAACTGTTCCCAGATAATTGTACCGATTCACGTATATATTCATCATCAGTGAGTGCCATGTCCGCTGGCGTAGGCGTTCATGTTTATCGACATATCTCGGTCTTTGGTGTTCTGGATCAACTCGGCTGCTGATATTCCTCCATGCCACCGTCTCAATCTATCAGCATCATTTCTCTCTGCCTCTTTTCCCCTCGATCTTTCCAGTCGTCACTATGTTCTGCAATGCCTCTGTTCTCATCACGTGACCAAAGAAAGTTGTTTGTCTCTTTCTTATTGCTGCATATAATTTTATAGTTCATTAGCCTCTGTCATGCACTCGTCGTTAGTTACTCTGGCAGTCCAAGAAATTCGCAACATTCGCCTCGGGAACGACATCTCTGTTGCTTCCAATTTCTTCCTAATTTGTTCATTTATTTTCTAGATTCACTGCCATACAGCAAAACAGGTTCTGTATAGCATAGAAGCACTCACTTTTCTTACATTCAATGATAGTCACTTATTGCATAAGATACTTTTCATTTTCTGAAATGCAGCTTTTGCTTGCCCTATTCTGCTGTTAATCTCTGTTGTGCACCTTCCTTCTGATGTTGCAAATACCCCTATGTAATTAAAATTATTACCTCGGTTAAGAATTGTCCCTTCTATTTCCATTTCACATTTTTATGCCACCAAAACTTGGTGGAATATTGATGCATGACAAGGCAGACGTGGTTGCGGCCTTGTGGGAGCTCGTGCACACCTCGGAGTAGCTTATGGATCACCATGGTCTGGAAGAATGAGGCAGCGAGGAGTGACGAGGGGTTTTGGCCGATGCTCGACGCTTAGAGGAAAGGCGAGACGGACATATAATCAGATTTCTACTAGCACTATTGGTGTTGGAACTCTTCGCTGGCTACTGAGGATGGGGACGGAGCGCTTATGGGAATGCCCCAAATACTGTGATGTCTGCTCTTAAATCAATCAATCAATCAATCAATCATTTTGATGCCACAATTGTATTTCATATCACCATTGTTACTGTTATATTGATATCCAAGGAGAGTCAATTTCTATATTACGTTGTGGTATGTCCTTCTTCCTAGAGACGACCATAATCTGTGTCTTCTTACGATTTAATTCTAACCCTAGTTGTTCACTGTGTGCAACAACAGCATCTAATAAATGTTACAGATCCTGATCACTGTCTGTAATCAATACTGTATTATCCTCATATCTATTTTTATTGATGTTACATCCCCCCGTGGTATTTCCTTTAATATTTTCTACATATCTGAAAATAGTTTCACTGTATAGACATAATGTTATGGAGACAATATGTATCCCTGTCGCACACCTCTCTTAATAGGCTAATATTGACCTATTTCAATATCAAACTTTATGGCAGCTTGTTGTTTATCCACTATATATTTTACAAGGCTAATGTCTGTCCCACCAATTTGTAGATTTGCAAACGTCTTCATCATGTCGACATGTCGTACTTTATCTAAAGTCTTTGTGTAGTAAATAAAGCAAAGATGTAGGTCTTTGTTTTTTCTATAGAACGTTCAATTATTGTTCTCAGCACATTCATGCACAAAGCTATCAACTGCACTCTGACTCTACTACGACCCACAATTGTCTCTTCTTCCTATTCGGGTTGTAGTTATTTCCTCCTTGCATCGATGATTCTGTCAGTCACACAAAATTATTTCTCGTGAGTGATTCATGCTCTTATACTAATGTTCACGTTTCCGTGGATCACTTTCCACGTCTCTTGGATTCTTCGGAGATTCTAATAAAAGAGAATTCATAATCAGGAGTAGTAGAATCTCTAGTATCGTCTCATTCGTGTCAGTCAGTCGGTTACTTGCTTCTATTCACACCTCCCATTCTTCGGTTGTGAATGTTATCTGCGACGCGGTGCACGTCGGAACGTGGTATGCACGTGTATGTCAAATCGTGTAAGAGGCATTTTCGTAACTTCCAACTGCAAAATGTAGACTGGCACCGCATTTGCTATTCGAATACTCAAATTGGTCTTCGCTGTATCTGAACAAACTATATCAGAGTAGGCATATTAGAGAGAAGGCCAGAATGTTAGACAGGCAGCGTACCCAATTACTAACCCTTTGAAACACAAGATTCGGTCGTTCGTCCGTTCGTGTAGTTCGATGTATCTTCATACAGAGACGTTTCACACAAACAGTCAGGTCTGTGGAATCAGATTTTGTGTTCTATATATGAGTTGTCCATATTCTTGTCATCTGGAAGCCGGTTCATGTGTAAAGTAAGCTGCTGAATATCGTCGTGGACGATAATTTGGCCCTCGGTTTTTACTATATTGTCATATGTTTTGTAAAAAGAGAACCAATCTCTTCATGTTATGTCCATGATGTATGATCTCAAGACATGACACTTGCTTTGGCTTCCATGGTCTACGTAATGTGTCTGACTCTCTATGATGAAATCGTGTCTTCTCATCGTGTATTAGGATAGTATGTGTGTGTCTTTTTGTCTAGATACAGTCCGTAACCTTTCTAAGCTCCAATCCAATTTCTTGACCCACCTACTGTCTTGCAATCTTGGACATTGTTCTTCAGCCCAAATGATTACATTCTTGACATTTCCCATGATCAATACAAAGTGTGTCTCTTAACTTCTATGGTTAATTGTAAGTAATTTCTTCTTGTCACATTTTCACACAATGCATACATAGGCTAGTTAGTAGTCTCCTGACGTGGGTGCCTACTTAACTTTCTTTCACTTATTTCATCTGTGCCTGTACTAAATCTGTGATCACACTGTAAAGGTCTGCATTTTGGAACTGTTTTTGAGATAGCTAACTCTTTTCGAAACCTTCTGTCAAACAGGATGTAATCAGTCTGGTTTCTAATCCTTTTGTCAGGATGTCCATAATATTCTTGGGTGTTGCATAAACCGGGTATTTCCAACAATCAGTTCGTGCTCTTTTGCCCATTCTGAAAGTGTGTATAGCTATCTCGTTCTTCGCCTCTCTATCAAAAAGTCGTTCCTACTGTGCGTCCATCGCTCTGGTTCTCCTGACTGCGCATTGAAGTCACCCATTATGATGTTTATTTCTGAATTTTTACATGTCTTCAAAACATTCTCCATGTCATTATAAAATTAATCTACACTATCTTCATTGCTTTCTCTTGTTGTGGCATATATTTGAATGCCAGATAGTTATGTCAACTATAGGACTGACAATAACTCATCAAACGATCCCTGTCTGAACTGCCACAATACTGTTTACAGATTTGATCGTTTTCATATCTAGATAATTGCTACAACTCATTTGCATATGCTCTCCCACAGAATAATATAATTTAAAATCCTCCGGATGTCCTACTCCCCGCCCTCTCCATCTGGCGTCTACGTCATTCTAATCTATTTGAATATTCTGTGTCTCTATCCTTGTTAGATATGATGTAATTCCCATCTTTGCATTAAAGTACGACATTCCCCGTTGTCAATCAGTGTTGCTGTCACTTTCTTGTGACGTTCTGTACTTTGACGAATCATGATCAGCTAGACATATTTAAAGAACGTAGCCTGCCGTTGCTTCCTTCCTCCAATTCAGTGACCATACTATCATACTAGTAGGTGACTGTAGACATTGTTCAGTTAAAGAGATCCTCTGCCTACCGTCGCGGAACTTAAGACCATACCTAACAACTATCTGTCGACTACCCTAAAATAATTCCATCCCCAATTGCCTTCGCGTGGTCTTGGAATATCATTCTCAACACGCGTAATAAAACATACATTTTTCCCAGAAAACACAAAACAGTGTATCTCTGCGGAAAACAATTATTCCGTAGCCATTTAACCGGAAATTTCGTGTCAAATTTTCGCGTACACTATAGTAAATTGATTAATTATCTTCTCACACACCGTTATTGTTGGTATTTTGACATCTATTCTTTTTCAGCTTTGATGAACACGATGACGATGATGATGATAATGATGATTAAGATGATTATCGTGATTATCAAGAGTATGATGATGGTCAGAGTTTGACCTTTAGTTGTTAATTATAGTCATTACAGTCATTTTCTGGTTAAATGATGCACAGTAATCTAGTCAAATGCTCATTTATTTGACTATATCTAGCAAACACGGAACATGGCAGAATAGACAGAAAAATCGAAATCAGATGTCAAAAGGGAAGTGCGCTTATATATCAATCATCACCAGCACTGGAGCAGTCAAATATACTAATATCCGCAAAACGACAAATAATAAATGAAATATTGATACCAACCCAATGCTATCAATGTGAAACAAGGACATTATCCAAATCATGCTTACACAAAACCAATAGCTGTGAGATGAGATGCCACCTGAACTATCGAGACCGAGTAAGAAATGATGTTATCAGACAGACAGTGGTTTCAACAACTTGTGCCACATATATTGAAAGACAGAGGGTCAAATAGTTCGGCCACCTCGTTAGAATGCAACACCATCAACTACCAGCACTGGCCCTACGTCAAAAAGATCTGTTACGAGAGCTAGGGGACACCCGAGAAGAAAATGGAATGACGACATGAAAGACATGCACAATCACACGGAATGACACTCTCCAGTGCCAACCATCTGTCGCTGGAGTGCCAACGATTCCTCCCCACAGCACTTGACGGAAAAATTGGAAGATAATGATAACGATGTTGATAACGATGATCTATCAATACTTAACGTTCCGGTAAAATCATCTTCATCAAGGCTAGAAAACATGACCCCAGCGACATCAAACTGCTTTAACCATATTATCTTAAATGTAAAATCAATAACCTAACGACCGGATTGAACCATGAAGTCTATAGTTATGTATTTTGAACAATCGGTAATAGTCAACTGCCTTTCACGTTTCGGCGAGATTTCTATAGTAGTTTCCACATTAACACTGTTTCTGCTACTTATTCTCAATGCTATGTGCCGTTGGTGGTCATGTCTGTCTTATGTATCATGTACTTCCAGTTATTTCTGCTACTGATGTTCTTTCATAGGATGACGACAAATTGTCTCCATCTTCTCTGTTGGTATCCCTCTGTGCCATGATCCTATATCAGGTCATGGAGTAATGAGTGTAAAGAGTCTTGAACTTCAACAATTCGCTTTTAAGATAGACTTCGTTCATAAATTCACACTTTGCAGGAATGGAGCAGGCAATTTGCTGGGCAGGGGACAGCATCTCCTCCAAGCGTCATCAAGCTTGGACCGAGTTCGGTGTCGGACAGGTTGAAGCCGAATAATGGCAGTCGCAGAACGCCACCTTGCCGCGACTTAGAGTTTGAATGAAGATGTTGTTTGTGAGTCTTCTACGTCGACAGAGTTTGAATGCAGATGTTATTGCATGTAGATTAGATTGACATTGTTTTACGATTATTGTGAAGTGTTTAAAAGTGTTATGAAGGAATGATAATAGAACGTGTAAAACCTGCATCGCTGTTATGTTATGATGAGTTCATTGTGGACTGATGCCAATCGTCACATAATGTGTGTGCAAAGATTAATATTCAGTAAGCCTTATAAGAATAACATAATGACAATTGCAGTGAAAGTAAATATAACATAGTTAGTCTCCATCATTCAACCATTCTCGGAGAATGTGATAAGTATTAGGCCCAGCTCAATCAGCTAATGGGTCACTTCAATTATGAGATTAAGTCTTCAAGGATACGAGGTCACAGTTAAAATCCCTCTCCCATCGACAAATGAGAAGTCAACTAATAACACATTGTTACATTAAATTACTCATTGGCTCTCTGGTCCTCCTCCTCCACATCTCACCCGCCGTGACGACATACTACAGCTGTCTTCTTCTGATGAGGATACTGGTGCCCTTTTTAATTTAACTTCCTTCAAGATATCTTGTTTACTGTGTGTATCCATCCTCGGTGCTGACCTAATTCTCTTTTAAAGGAAGGCCTCATAATGGGACATAACTTCACTTTACGTCGCAACGCTCCGAAATAACGTCGTCGCCCGTGTTGCTATGCTGCGTTAACGCTGCCATTTTACATTTTATGCAGTGCGTTGTTCCAGGATTTTATCGTGTATTCGCCCATAATATTGATTTCAAATTACACAGTAAGTGCTTATAGTGTGTCTGGTTGTAAGAGAACCAGGAAAAGTGTTACTCTTGAGGTGAAGATAAATGCGTTAGTCGTTTTGAGGCTGGCGATCGGGCTGTTGATATCGGTAAAGTCAATGGTTTACATCCAGCCACGGTAAGAACAATTCGTGGAGGTGCTGAAAAAATCAAGGCTGGTGTTAAAAACGTAACCCATTTAAGTGCTTCCAAGATCACTCGGACCAGAAGTACTCTTATGGAGCACATAAAAGCACTATTGGCCGTATGGATTGAAGACCAAAACCAACGGAATATGCCTGTCAGCAAGGTGCTATCCAAGAGAAAACGTCTCTCTATGAAGATCTAGCTAAGAAAGCGGGTGAGAACAGTACTAATCGTGTTGATGAACGTTTTTTTAACGAGTCGTGGATTTAATGCCACTATGTCCCAATAATTCTACCACTCGCTCTCCAACCCACCTCTATTTAGCTCATAAATATCAACAACCATCAAAATAAACATTACAGAATACACATTTAATTATATGGGAAATAGTGTTTCGCTATACGTCGTTTCACTTAAAGTCGCTTTTTCCAAGAACGTAACCCCGACGTTAAACGGGGCCTTCTAGTACAACCACATCTTCCACACCAATGCTCACTTGCTTCGGCTCGCGATATACAGGTATCCCCTATCAAAGGAGAGGTCAGGTGCCCTCTTCCCTACGCTAGCCTACGGACACCCTTGGGCAAGGTGAAGTACTCATTCAGCTTCCGACCAGGTCACGTGGAGCCATGAGAGCGGAATAAGGGTGGAGCTAGGGAGTCACCGACACACAATTATTGGTTACGGTCTCCAGTTTCACGACGGTAGACAAAGATGTATTCCTGGAGACAACGACCTCGGACACCGACCAGTACTGTCATCTATCAGAAAGAAAACAATCGCAAACTACCTTGTTTTCAGACACCTGTGTTAGAGATTATACAGGTGCCTTCATATCTACAAACTGATGTCAAAGACCTTAGACTTGGAAGAAGATATAAGGGAAGCAACAAACTGCTACAAAAGCTGATCATGAAGTAGACCAGAACCTACCTCCAGAAAGGTATACCACGAGAATCCGTCATGGTTCTGGAAATGTTTTCCTTATGTAGTGAAAATATTATACTTTTCGAGGATATGAGAGGAATTGCCAACGGAGGACACATCAGCAATATAAGATATATAGATGATACAGTATGGATTGCAGACAATTAACGGGATCTGCAGGATTTGGCAGACTCGATTACCCAGGGAGGAGTAAGTGGGATATGTCGGCCGAAAGGCGAACACATCATTGTAAGAAGAAGAAGAAGAAGAAGAAGAAGAAGAAGAAGAAGATGATGATGATGATGATGATGATGATGATGATCAAGAACAAGAACAAGAACAAGAACAATAAAAAGAACAATAACAAGAAGACGATGATGAAGGGGAACGGGAAGGGGGAGGGGAGGGGGAAGAGGAGGAAGAGAAGAAGAGGGGGAAGAGGAGAATGAGGAGGAAGAGGTGGAAGAGGAAGAAGAGGAGGAAAAAGAAGAAGAGGAGGAAGAAGAGAAAGGAGGAGTAGGAGGAGGAGAAGAAGAGAAGAAGATTCGATGACCTTACACAATGGATGGCCAGAGTCAAAATCACGACATTAAATGTCATTACCTAGAATATAGGACACCTGACACTTCAAACCCGAGGCAGTATCTGCCTTGAGATGACTTTTCCTTTTCAAATATTGATGAGTCCTGACACGTATCGCCATCAAGTCAGGCTTATAGGTAGATAGCTTAAAGGTAGAAAGCTTAAAATAAGAAAGCTTAAAGGTAGAAAGCTTAACGGTAGACAGTTTGAAGGTAGGCTGTTTGCAGCTCCGCGGTAAAAAACTGAGCCTGATGTAATGCAATGAAGTCGATCCTCTTCCTAAGGAAAGCAATACAGGAACACACATAACACAACTTAATTTCTAAGGGAAGCAATACAAGCACACACACTACAACACAACTTACTTTCTAAGGTCAGCATTACATGAAAACACACTACAACACAACTTACTTTCTAAGGGAAGCATTACATGAACACACACTACAACACAACTTACTTTCTAAGGGAAGCAATACCAGAACACAAACTACAACACAAGTTACTTTCTAAGGGAAGCATTACATGAACACACACTACAACACAACTTACTTTCTAAGGGAAGCAGTACAGGAACACACACAACACAACTTACTTTCTAAGGGAAGCATTACATAAACACACACAACACAACTTACTTTCTAAGGGAATCAGTACAGGAACACACACAACACAACTTACTTTCTAAGGGAAGCAGTACAGGAACACACACAACACAACTTACTTTCTAAGGGAAGCATTACATGAACACACACAACACAACTTACTTTCTAAGGGAAGCAGTACAGGAACACACACTACAACACAACTTACTTTCTAAGGGAAGCAATACAAGAACACACACATCACAACTTACTATTTAAGGGAAGCAATACAAGAACACACACTACAACACAACTTACTGTGTAAGGAAAACAATACAAGAACACACATTTACAACATAACTTACTGTCTAAGGGAAGCAATACAAGAACACACACTACAACACAACTTACTATTTAAGGGAAGCAATGCAAGAACAATTATTGCAACATAACTTACTTTCTAAGGGAAGCAATACAAGAACACATATTGCAACATAATTACTTCCTAAGGCAAGCAATACAAGAACACATATTGCAACATAACTTACTTTCTAAGGGAAGCAATACAAGAACACACACAACACAACTTACTATTTAAGGGAAGCAATACAAGAACACACGCTACAACACAACTTACTATTTAAGGGAAGCAATACAAGAACACACACTACAACACATCTTACTTTCTACGGGAAGCAATAAAATAACACATATTGCAACATAACTTACTTTCTAAGGGAAGCAATACAAGAACACATATTGCAACATAACTTACTTCCTAAGGCAAGCAATACAAGAACACATATTGCAACATAACTTACTTTCTAAGGGAAGCAATACAAGAACACATATTGCAACATAACTTACTTTCTAAGGGAAGCAATACAAGAACACACACAACACAACTTACTATTTAAGGGAAGCAATACAAGAACACACACTACAACACAACTTACTATTTAAGGGAAGCAATACAAGAACACATGTTGCAACATAACTTACTTTCTAATGGAAGCAATACAAGAACATACACTACAACACAACTTAATTTCTAAGGGAAGCAATACAAGAACACACACTACAACACAACTTAATTTCTATATGAAGCAATACAAAAACACACACTACAACACAACTTACTTTCTAAGTGTCAACAACCTGATTTCATACAAGCACGCTGGTTCCTTCATTCACACCTCATAATTACAAACACATCTTTGTGTGAACGGTCGAAGAAGAATCACACTTTATTCTATATATATATTACAGAGCTCGTCTTACGAGCATACACAACTGGCATTCAACACTCAAATACATTCTCTATGTTAGCTACGTATACTATGCCCTCTCTAAACTACACAACTGGCGAGGGTAAACACAGAGGTCTTGTCGCTCTAACGGTCGGTCCCTTTCTGACTCAATTCACAGGTCTAGTCCAGCTACTCGTCCTCCGTTCTCGTGCGGTCAGCCGCACGGCGTGCTAGGTCACCTGCCACGTAGTTTAGTGGTCCAGTCCTCGTAGCCTACAGCTGTACTACAGTTCAGTCTGTTTACGGGTAATCCCCGTGATTACCGTACTCTGTCCTACCTCGGGAGTTAATCCCGTTATATCCTAGTCATGTCCTAGCTAAGACACGTGCATGTCCTGTCTAGGTCTGGTCCTAACACTGGTTTGGAGTTCTATCTCCTCATACCGTCTTTCTCTATCTATTCTCTTGTAAAGGTCCTTCTTATGTCCTGTCTCTGTCCTTTACTTTCCTCTGTCCTGGTCCTACTTCTATCTATCTTTATCCAGCTTCTTGACATAAGGGAAGCAATACAAGAACACACACCACAACACATCTTAATTTCTAAGGGAAGCAATACAAAAACACACACTACAACACAACATACTTTCTAAGGGAAGCAGTACAGGAACACACACAACCCAACTTAATTTCTAAGGGAATCAATACAAGAACACACATGACACAACTTACTTTTTAAGGGAAGCAATGCAAGAACACACACACCACAAATTATTTTCTAAGGGAAGCAATACAAGTGCACACACTACAACACAACTTACGTTCTAAGGGAAGCAATACAAGAACACACACTACAACACAACTTACTTTCTAAGGGAAGAATTACATGAACACACACTACAACACAACTTACTTTCTAAGGGAAGAATTACATGAACACACACTACAACACAACTTACTTTCTAAGGGAAGAATTACATGAACACACACTACAACACAACTTACTTTCTAAGGGAAGCATTACATGAACACACACTACAACTCAACTTACTTTCTAAACGAAGCATTACAAGAACACACACTACAACTCAACTTACTTTCTAAGGGAAGCATTACATGAACACACCCTAAACACAACTTACTTTCTAAGGGAAGCAATACCAGAACACACACTACAACACAACTTACTTTCATCTGTAGACTATCTGGGTCATCATAACCCAGCCACAAAAATTTTTTTACCAAGTACGGACTTTTTTGAAGATCGTCAAAGTATTGATTTGCAGTTGGCCGTAATTCGCAGATCTAGGCACCAAAACACAAGGACAACAATCAGTCTAGTGACACCCACAACAAGAGCACATACAAACGACGCACGAACATGCAAAAGTAAGTTGCTTGCTTGTTGCTTCTTGGTGCAAAATTGTGCTCACTCTGCGTGGCTATCTGTGTATGAGGGATATGCTATAATCACAATCATGTCCCATGCCGACAAGCGTAGGCTATCATAATTCGTCATCTCGCTCGATCACAAGAGTCATGAATGAGGTCCGTATTCTTATCGCCACCATGCTACGTGGTCAAGTCATCCAGATATTTTCTTCTCCACCTTCCCCTTGTTCGTTTGTCCCCACATTCTTCCTATGTGTCACCAAGTTATTTAGATTACTTCTTCTTATAATGTGTCCCAACAGTTTTGAATGTCTACGTCTAATTTCTCTAATCTATTGTCGGTTCTTAATTGCTTCGTGTAGGACGTGGTCATTGGTTTTTCTTTCTGTGTATGGTATTCTTTGAATTTTCCTCAGAAACCACATTTCCACTGTCATCAAATGTTTTTCTGCCTGTCTGTTAATTTTCCACGGTTAACATCTGTCACGGGAAAACTGCAGTTTAGTGATTCCTTGATAACTTACATATAAAACTACAAAGTATGAGGAGAGTTAAAAATCGAGTACTTCAGTCTGAGATGAGGACGAATTAAAGGTTATTGACCGACAGTATAAAATATGATACAAATCAAAATCAAATCAAATCAACTTTATTAGTGTCACAAATTGGGCGCGCAGGCCCGTCTTAAATTCGGCCCTTCCAATCACTCGTCTTTCGTTCATCAAGAGCATTATACATTTACATAGGAAGAAAAATAAACATTGTGAAATGAATGTTGTAAACATAAACAAGGCTAATTACAATGTTATGAAGCCCATCTCCCACCTATCCATACATCACCCCACCCACACAACACCCCCACCTACCCACACACACGCACACCAAGGGACACATACATACCGCCACCTACCGACACACACGCACACCAAGGGACACATACATACCCCACCAACCGACCCATCCCCCTCCCACACACACCCCACCCACACACACTGCTCTCACCTGATCCCCCAACCAAAACACACTCGCCACCCACTAAACATTCCCCCACCAACCCACACATCCCACGCCCATCCACATCCTACCCCACACATCCTCTCCCCACCCACACCTCAAACCACCCATCCCCCAGCCACATCTCCATCGACAACATATTCCCCACCCACACACACAATCCCCCACCAACCACTCACATCCACATCCACATCCACTCACACATCCCCAAACCATACACACACATCCCCACCAACTGACATGTCCCTACCCCCTCTCCCCCCCCCCCCCACCACACACCCGCATCTCCTTAACCACCCATACATCCCCAATCCACTCACACACACCCCACTACCCACACATACAACTTCCACCCACCCACACATGCCTTACCCTAATCCCCCACCACACAATCCCCCACCCGCACATCACATACACCCCCTACCACGCACTATTCCCAACTCACGCACCACACACACACACATATCCTTCACCAACACATCCCCACTTACACACCACACACATATCCCCCACCCAGATACCACACAATATTCCCACCCACAACCACACAGATACCCTTATCCATCCACCCCACATACCCCCACTCACACACCACAAAAATCCCCCACCCACACACACATACCTCACCCACACAATATCACCAACCAACACACCACACACCTCTCCCCACCCACACACGCATTCCCTACCCGTCCAGCAACACACACTCACTAACGCATACATCCTTCACTACGCACCCTCACACCCCCACCCACCCCCAACCAAACATCTCTCGATCACAATACCCCTACCCCCACACACATCCTCCACCCACTCACACATCCCAACCCGACACATACAACTCCCTCACCCACCTACACATCCCTAAGCCACTCACATACCCCCACCCACACATTCCCCACCCACACACACACATATCCCACCCACACTTCCCCCAACCACCACAATCCCCTGCTCACCCACACATATACCCCACCCATACGCACATTCCCCGCACCCATCACACACATCCCCCACACCACACACTATCCTCCACCCATACCACCACAAACATACCCTCCACCCACACATCATTCACACATCCCCCACCAACACACCGCACACATATCTCAAACCCACACACCATACACTTCTCCCCACCCGCCCTTCCATCCCAATCCACCCAACACAATCCCCTACCCACACAACCCCCGCCTCCCACACATACTTCCTCAAACCATCCACACATCTCCACCCACATAAACACACATCCCCTGCATCCGTCCCATACACATATCCTCCACCCATACACACATCCCCCACACCCATTCCAACACCCCTACTTTCACCCCCACACATCCAACCACACATCCCACCAACACCCACAAATACCACTACCCACCAAAACCCACACACCCCAACCCATCCAAATGCATACCCCCACCCACACACACCCCACCCACACATATCCCCACACTCACACACATCCTCCACATACACTCACACTTCCTCACATCTAGACACATACAAAATGTCTCACGTTAGTATTGAAATTAGTATGAACAAACTCCCACACTTTACTCACACACATACACTGACACTTGTCATGAGCAGTCTGATAAAAATGTTAAACATGGAGAAAAATGTGTACATAAAATGTATGCGACGTAAAAATAGTGATGCTCTCTCTCTCTGTCTCTCTCTCTCTCTCTGTCTGTCTCTCTCTCTCTCTCTCTCTCTCTCTCTCACACACACACACACACACACACACACATTCACTCTCACGCTCACACATTCACTCTTCCGCTCATTCATTCACCCTCACGCATTCACTCTCACGCTCACTCATTCACTCTCCCGCTCACTCATTCACTTTCCCGTTCACTCATTCACTCTATTCACTCTCCCGCTCACTCATTCACTCTCCCGCTCACTCGTTCTGTCTCTCGTTCACACTCACTGATAAAATCAAATGGTATTTAACTGATAATATGACACATGAGAATACACAAACATATGGATTCGCGTGTTACATAACATGCTTGTTACATGACATGCATCTGCTCAGCTCTCTCTCTCTCTCTCTCTCTCTCTCTCTCTCTCTCTCTCTCTCTCTCTCTCTCTCTCTCTCTCTGTATTCTTTCATATACACACACTCACACGCATGCGCGCGCTCACACACACACACACTAACACATCAACTCTCCCACTGTCTCACTCTCTAACACACAATCCTTCACACACAAACACACACACTCACTCTCTCAATCACACTCTCTCACACATACACATGAACGCATGCACATGAACGCATGCACGCACACATACACTCCCTCACTCACTCTCACACATACACGTACGAATGCATGCACTGACACATTCCCCCACCATTTCTCGCTCAATCACTCTCTCCACACACACGCATGCACGTGCGCACACACGCATTCACTCTCTCCCTCTCACTGACACCCACTTTCTCTCTCTCTCTCTCTCTCTCTCTGTCTCTCTCTCTTTCTCTCTCTCTCTCTCTCTCTCTCTCTCTCTCTCTCTCTCTCTCTCGCTCCCACACGCACACACATATATAGTGAACAATTATAGTTAAACAATTATAATGAACAATTATACTGAACAATTATATTGAACAATTATACCAGTAAATGAATTATGGTGGCATATAGTCGGTATCGATTAAGTATTGAAAGAGTTTTCGGTTAAATGTGTAGGGACTCATTGGAGTTTTCAGATCTGGAGGCAGATCATTCCATAAGTGAGCACCAGAATAGGCGAAACATGTTTTGTATAGGTCCAATCTAGGCTTTGAGACATGTAACAAATTTAGGCGCTTGCTGTTCATTGCATTAGATTGAATCAGCGGCAGAAGATACTCTGGGGTATTTTGAGATATAATTTTATTCACTAATTTGGATTTGTTGAAAAGGAAGCGCTTTTGTAGTGGTAGAAGTCTTAGATGACTGTACAAATTATTACTTTCAACGTGCTTTATGTCAGAAACCAGACGAATAGCGCGGTTTTGTAGAGAACATAGTCGTTTTAAATTAGATTTAGGGCAACCATCCCAAACTGTGGAACAGTAATCGAGATGTGATTGGATATAGCATGTATAGAATATTTTTCGTGTGCTTTCGTCCAGGAAGTGCTGAATTTTAGCAAGTTGGTAAACTTTTTGTGCTATTTTCTTGGTAAGAGCGTGAACATGAGAGCTCCAGTTCAAATGGCTGTCTATTAAAAGCCCTAGTGTTTTATGTTCAGTCACATTAACTATAGGTAACGTGCCCATGCGGAGTTCGAGCGGTGATCCAGTTATGGCTAGTGTCTGTAGTTTTTGTCTGGTCGTTATTAGCATGGATTTGGTTTTGTCGATGTTAATTTGCATGCGGTTTTCATTGCTCCATCTAGTAAGATTATCAAGTTCCTTTTGTAAAAAATTCTCTAATTCATTACGGTTTTCTTGACTAGTATATATAGTACAGTCGTCTGTGAATAGATCACAAGCTGATTCTTTCTATTGATATATAAAGGAAGATCATTAATATAAACTGCAAAAAGCAGCGGACCTAGTATTGAGCCCTGAGGCACACCAATATTAAGCTGTGTGGGTCTTGATAGACAGTTGTTGAAGGACACGACTTGTTGCCTGTCGGATAGATATGACGTAATTATGTTCACCATGTTAGTGCTTGTCTTCATTTGCTTTAGTTTTCTAATTAAAATATCGTGATCTACCATATCAAAAGCTTTTTTAAAGTCTACAAACACCGCTCCACAAATTCTACCGTTGTTGATGTTTAAGTGCCAGTTATCGGTCATTTTTGTTAGAGCACTATGGCAAGAATATTTAGGTCGAAACCCAGATTGACTGTGAATTATTAGATCATTGTTAATTAAATGGTATAACGTTATTTTATGAATGTGTTTTTCTAGTGGTTTTGATAGCGACGATAGTAAGGAAATAGGTCTATAATTACTCAAAACGCTATTATCGATTGAGCCATTTTTAATAAGCGGAAACACTTTAGCAATTTTAAATGCAGATGGCCAGGCACTGGTTATATATGAACGTTAAGGACTCGCTAATGACTGGTGCAGCACAACGAAGAATTCTATTACTGATACCATCTAGGCCGTGTGAGTTTGTTGATTTGAGGTTCAAGAGATATTTATAAACGTTTGCAACAGACATTAAAGGAATCTCAGCGGGAATATTTCTGGCGCACTTCTCCTCACAGAATGATGCCAGTGAACTTAAATTACACGATGAGTCTGGTATTGAAGACTTTAGATTCTCTATTTCTGATTGAAAGAACCAACTGAATTCATCGCATGTTATAGAATTTGGTATTGCTGATTCTGTAGGGCGTTTCTTATTGGTTAGCAAGTTAATAGCCTTCCATATATTTGTACTGTTTGAATTATCTACAATCAAATTTTTAAAATGATCTTTTTTTATCCACGAATTTCATATTTAACTTTATTCCTTAGTCTGCGGTAATTGATGAAGTCTTTATTTTTTTGTGCTGTATCTCGCTCTCTCATGATTTCCAGCACTTCTCTAGTGACCCATGGGTATTTATGTTGATTTTTGACTCGAACTTCTTTGATTGGCACGTGTTTATCGAACACATTGTAGACTGTCTTCGTCCAGAAAGCTAATGCATCGTCCGGGTCAGGAAGTTGGTAAACATTGACCAGCTCTGTCAACGGAGAAAACAACGGGGAGACTTCGGGAACGGGAAAACGAACAGAGACGGCGATCAAAGGGTTCTGACGCTTGGAAGTACTAGCGTAGGGGAACACAGGGAACTAGCGGAGGAGCGGAAAGGATCGAGCAATTGAACGAATACGTGACTTCACAGACGTTTGATGTGGGGAATTACGGCAAAATTTGATTGTGGATCAAACATGTCAACGGAGAATGGGAGGCACAATATAAATAGTAGAAACTGGGTTTTCTGTTTTAGTGTGTGTTCCAAAACTGGACAGAGATATCTATGCATCCTATGTGTGGAAAAGAAATTATAGTCCCGTATTGTTTAAGGCAATGGGATATTAGTGCCGATGTGCTTAATTATAAATTTCAATTCCTGGATGATCACAGAAGATATAAGGTAATCTAACCTTAGCGTAATAGTAGCATAGGATAATAGGTGTTTGTTCTTGCCTTGTAGCATTTCCTTCGTTTATCTAATCGTGTAAACTTTAGTGCACTCATAAGTCTTATGTCAGAGTGTCTTTCGGAGGCTTCTCAATATGGCTAGAGAAGGACACTCACATAAGAAGTAGTTTGAAGCAGATTCATTTCACCTGATTGTATATATGTCCCCAGGTTTCATATATACTCCTGACCTGTTCAGAAAAGAGTAAAGGCCCTAACTCACAGGTGCAGTGAAAGTATGTCACTATAGCAAATTCAACCGAGCCATTCACTAATTGTGGGCTGACATAACGAATGGCAAGTAACAGGTTTTTGTGAACCCCAGTGAAAGAACTTTAAGTTATACAAGCAGAGCGAAATAGGCTAAACTATATTTTAATTGGGTAATCACCCAAAAGAAACATTGAAGAACACCAGAACGGTTTTAAATGTATTAAAACAACCTGATAGACAGTGCTAGACAGTGGTGATGTGTTTTCCATGAAGAAATTATTAACTAAATAATAATCAAAGAACACTCGGTCTAGACACAAGACTTACTGTGATCACATTAATTTACGGTGATCCAGTGGTGAACAGTTTTTTCCAAATAACGGATTTACCTCCAGACTCAAGCAGAACGGAGCATCCAGGGTGAGAGCTGTCCATTTCTATGTTTGATGTCCTGTGGTTTGGCCGTATGAAGAGGCGAGAAAGTATACGGCACATACGAATTCCAGAGTCATATCTTGCACTCACACTAGCAGACACTACCAACTACATATACACATTCAATACATACAACTGACATAGTTTTCAACAATAAACATGTTATTAATTGTTGGAGGAAACTGTTGTCAGGGTATGTTATGAAGGAGAGAGAGAGAGAGAGAGAGAGAGAGAGAGAGAGAGAGAGAGAGAGAGAGAGAGAGAGAGAGAGAGAGAGAGAGAGAGAGATAGTGCATGTAAGACAGAAGGGAGGAGTGTAGACAAAAGTCATTCAATAGTTCCAATAGTAGAAGGATATTAAAGGTGTGCTTGTCGAGTCCACTTTCCTCCAGGGACGACAAGCGACAACATCCATGCAAATATACAGGCTCCATGTGGCACTTCACAACCTTTTTTCTCGTTGCAAATGACATCATTTTATTGGTCATTATGTTTTCCATCCTGCAAAAGGCTACCTTAGCCATAGCAATTCTAGTTTTAAAAATATGAAGAAATCTATGTTGTACATAACCTCACCTCTAGGTACTCACGCTGAAATATATATTGTACAAAGCCTCACATATACGTACACTTGGGATAAATCTATGTTGTACATAATCTCACCTATAGATACATCTGGCAGAAATCAATTATGTGCATAACCTCACCTATAGATACATCTGGCAGAAATCAATGTTGTGCATAACTTCACATATAGGTACACTTGTCAGAAATATATGTTATACATAACCTCACATTAGGTTCCTCACCTCTGGGTAGGCCAGACCGTTGTTTATCTTGTAGAGAGGGCCAGGATATTTGTTCAGTGTCACCGGAGCCCCTGGCTCATAATTGGACCTGTTGGTGAGCTCCAGCATACGACCCACACCAGTGAATCCAACAACCATCTTCCCGAAGGGCATACCCAGGCTATTCCAGACATTGAGTGATACATTCTGGAAACCATAACGGTCAGACATTGACCAATGCATTGATTCACGCATGGGCATAGAAAATCTTATATTCTCAACTCAATGGACATGGTAAAAATAAACACTGCCTACTGATCAAATCATATCAACAAGCCATGACCCTCACCTTCAAATGAATATCATATGTGGGTGAAACCGTGGCAGCCGCTATTTATGTCTGACTCAGTCGCAGCATTATTAATCTGAGGCAGGTATGAACCCTAATACAACTTCTCTTTGAGGCTTTACGGGATAGTGGTAAAGGTATAGTAGAAATCGAAATCGAAAAACAAATAAAATAAATGCAATCAGAAACAATCAAATTCATGATAATTATATCTAGGCTCTGTAATTAACAGAACACATGAGAAATTCAGAAGTAGAGGTAACAAAGCAACGCAGCGATAATTCACTAAAGATTTGAGACGCTGATGAATGTATCTGTGGAACTAGTATAAAGAAAGCTAAACACTTGCTGCAGGAGTGTCAAACATAGACATAACAAAGAAACGTATTTTGGCCTAAACCCGCGCCAATTGAGGGTCAACTTTATGGAGATGTAAACAAGCTGAAGATGACAGCCGTTTTTTGTTTTGTTTTTTTTATTTATTCATACTGATGTCTACAATTGAACTAAAACGATGACAAAAAAGAAGAAGAAGAAGTTAAAGCAAAAACAGCAGTTTGAGGCAACAGCATCAGCAGTAGCATCAGCAGAAGAAGAAGAAGAAGAAGAAGAAGAAGAAGAAGAAGAAGAAGAAGAAGAAGAAGAAGAAGAAGAAGAAGAAGAAGAAGAAGAAGAAGAAGAAGAAGAAGAAGAAGAAGCAGCAGACGAAGAAGAAGAAGAAGAAGAAGAAGTAGAAGAAGAAGAAGAAGAAGAAGAAGAAGAAGAAG
This sequence comes from Cepaea nemoralis, assembly GCA_014155875.1. NCBI lineage: Eukaryota > Metazoa > Mollusca > Gastropoda > Stylommatophora > Helicidae > Cepaea > Cepaea nemoralis. Next base: position 303,925 of record JACEFZ010002645.1, read on the forward strand.
AAGAAGAAGAAGAAGAAGAAGAAGAAGAAGAAGAAGAAGAAGAAGAAATCAAATCAAATCAAATCAAATCAACTTTATTAGGGTCACAAATTGGGCTCGCAGGCCCGTCTTACATTCGGCACTTCCAATCACTCGTCTTTCGTTCATCAAGAGCATTATACATTTACATAGGAAGAAAAATAAACATTGTGAAATGAATGTTGTAAACATAAACAAGGCTAATTACCATGTTATGAGGCCCATCTCCCACCTATCCTATACATCACCCCACCCACACAACACCCCCACCTACCCACACACACGCACACCAAGGGACACATACATACCCCACCAACCGACCCATCCCCCTCCCGCACATCCCCCACCCACACACACTGCCCTCACCTGATCCCCCAACCAAAACACACTCGCCACCCACAATCATTCCCCCACCAACCCACACATCCCACGCCCATCCACATCCTACCCCACACATCCTCTCCCCACCCACACCTCAAACCACCAATCCCCCAACCACATCTCCATCCACAACATATTCCCCACCCACACACACAATCCCCCACCAACCCACACATCGCACATCCACTCACACATCCCCAAACCATACACACACATCCCCACCAACTGACATGTCCCTACCCCCCCCCCCCACACACACACATCTCCCTAACCACCCATACATCCCCAATCCACTCACACACACCCCACCACCCACACATACAACTTCCACCCACCCACACATGCCTTAACCTAATCCCCCACCACACAATCCCCCACCCGCACATCACATACACCCCCTACCACGCACTATTCCCAACCCACGCACCACACACACACATATCCCTCACCAACACATCCCCACTTACACACCACACACATATCACCCACCCAGATACCACACAATATTCCCACCCACACCCACACAGATACCCTTACCCATCCACCCCACATACCCCCCCTCACACACCACAAAAATCCCCCACCCACGCACACATACCTCACCCACACAAAATCACCAACCAACACACCACACACCTCTCCCCACCCACACACGCATTCCCTACCCGTCTACCAACACACACTCACTCACGCATACATCCTCCACTACGCACCCACACACCCCCACCCACCCACTCCCAACCAAACATCTTTCGATCACAATACCCCTATCCCCACACACATCCTCCACCCACTCACACATCCCACCCCGTCACATACAACTCCCTCACCCACCTACACATCCCTAAGCCACTCACACACCCCCACCCACATATTCCCCATCCACATACACACATCTATCACCCACACTCCCCCACATACTACCCCCAACCACCACAATCCCCTGCTCACCCACACATATACCCCACCCATACGCACATTCCCCACACCCATCACACACATCTCCCACACCACACACTATCCTCCACCCATACCACCACAAACATACCCTCCACCCACACATCATTCACACATCCCTCACCAACACACCGCACACATATCTCAAACCCACACACCATACACTTCTCCCCACCCGCCCTTCCATCCCAAATCCACCCAACACAATCCCCTACCCACACAACCCCGCCTCCCACACATACTTCCTCAAACCATCCACACATCTCCACCCACATAAACACACATCCCCTGCATCCGTTACATACACATATCCTCCCCCCATACACACATTCCCCACACCCATTCCAACACCCCTACTTTCCCCCCCCCCTCCCCACACATCCATCCACACATCCCACCAACACCCACAAATACCACTACCCACCAAAACCAGAAGAAGAAGAAGCAGACGAAGAAGAAGAAGAAGAAGAAGAAGAAGAAGAAGAAGAAGAAGAAGAAGAAGAAGAAGAAGAAGAAGAAGAAGAAGAAGAAGAAGAAGAAGAAGAAGAAGAAGAAGAAGAAGAAGAAGAATCAAATCAAATCAAATCAAATCAAATCAAATCAACTTTATTAGGGTCACAAATTGGGCGCGCAGGCCCGTCTTACATTCGGCCCTTCCAATCACTCGTCTTTCGTTCATCAAGAGCATTATACATTTACATAGGAAGAAAAATAAACATTGTGAAATGAATGTTGTAAACATAAACAAGGCTAATTACCATGGTATGAAGCCCATCTCCCACCTATCCATACATCACCCCACCCACACAACACCCCCACCTACCCACACAATGCGCACCAAGGGACACATACACACCCCCACCTACCGACACACACGCACACCAAGGGACACATACATACCCCACCAACCGACCCATCCCCCTCCCGCACATCCCCCACCCACACACACTGCCCTCAACTGATCCCCAAACCAAAGCACACTCGCCACCCACAAACATTCCCCCACCAACCCACACATCCCACGCCCATCCACATTCTACCCCACACATCCTCTCCCCACCCACACCTCAAACCACTCTTCCCCCAGCCACATCTCCATCGACAACATATTCCCCACCCACACACACAATCCCCCACCAACCCACACATCGCACATCCACTCACACATCCCCAAACCATACACACACATCCCCACCAACTGACATGTCCCTACCCCCCCCCCCCACACACACACACATCTCCCTAACCACCCATACATCCCCAATCCACTCACACACACACCACCACCCACACATACAACTTCCACCCACCCACACATGCCTTAACCTAATCCCCCACCTACACAATCCCCCACCCGCACATCACATACACCTCCTACCACGCACTATTCCCAACCCACGCACCACACACACACACATATCCCTCACCAACACATCCCCACTTACACACCACACACATATCCCCCACCCAGATACCACAAAATAATCCCACCCACACCCACACAGATACCCTTACCCATCCACCCCCACATACCCCCACTCACACACCACAAAAATCCCCCACCCACACACACATACCTCACCCACACAATATCACCAACCAACACACCACACACCTCTCCCCACCCACACACGCATTCCCTACCCGTCCACCAACACACACTCACTCACACATCCTCCACTACGCACCCACACACCCCCACCAACCCACTCCCAACCAAACATCTCTCGATCACAATACCCCTATCCCCACACACATCCTCCACCCACTCACACATCCCACCCCGACACATACAACTCCATCACCCACCTACACATCCCTAAGCCACTCACACACCCCCACCCACACATTCCCCATCCACATACACACATCTCCCACACACACTCCCCCACATACTTCCCCCAACCACCACAATCCCCTGCTCACCCACACATATACCCCACCCATACGCACATTCCCCACACCCATCACACACATCCCCACACCACACACTATCCTCCACCCATACCACCACAAACATACCCTCCACCCACACATCATTCACACATCCCCCACCAACACACCGCACACATATCTCAAACCCACACACCATACACTTCTCCCCATCCGCCCTTCCATCCCAAATCCACCCAACACAATCCCCTACCCACACAACCCCGCCTCCCACACATACTTCCTCAAACCATCCACACATCTCCACCCACATAAACACACATCCCCTGCATCCGTCCCATACACATATCCTCCACCCATACACACATCCCCCACACCCATTCCAACACCCGTACTTTCACCCCCACACATCCATCCACACATCCCACCAACACCCACAAATACCACTACCTACCAAATCCCACACACCCCAACCCATCCAAATGCATACCCCCACCCACACACCCCACCCACACATATCCCCACACTCACACACATCCTCCACATACACTCACACTTCCTCACATCTAGACACATACAAAATGTCTCACGTTAGTATTGAAACTAGTATGAACAAACTCCCACACTTTACTCACACACATACACTGAAGAAGAAGAAGAAGAAGAAGAAGAAGAAGAAGAAGAAGAAGAAGAAGAAGAAGAAGAAGAAGAAGAAGAAGAAGAAGAAGAAGAAGAAGAAGAAGAAGAAGAAGAAGAAGAAGAAGAAGAAGAAGAAGAAGAAGAAGAAGAAGAAGAAGAAGAAGAAGAAGAAGAAGAAGAAGAAGAAGAAGAAGAAGATGAAGAAGAAGGAGAAGAAGAAGCAGACGAAGAAGAAGAAGAAGAAGAAGAAGAAGAAGAAGAAGAAGAAGAAGAAGAAGAAGAAGAAGAAGAAGAAGAAGAAGAAGAAGAAGAAGAAGAAGAAGAAGAAGAAGAGAAGAAGAAGAAGAAGAAGAAGAAGAAGAAGAAGAAGAAGAAGAAGAAGAAGAAGAAGAAGAAGAAGAAGAAGAAGAAGAAGAGGAGGAGGAGGAGAAGAGAGGGGGGGGGTGGGTAAAGAAGACAAGGAAGAAGGATAGGAACAGGACGAAGAGAAAGAAGAACTAGGGGAAGAGGAAGAGGAGCAAGAAAAGGGGGAGAAAGAATAAAGAAGAGGTGGAAGAGGAGGAGGAAGAGGAGAAGGAGGAGAAGGAAGAAGAAGATCTGGGGGAAGAGGAGGAGGAAGAAAAAGATGAGTAAGAGACAGAAGAAAACTATTAAGAGGAAGCACTGAAAGAAGAGGATGTGGAAGGCAAGAAAGGGGGACTAAGTGGAATACACATGCGGAGGTTGAGGAAAAGGAAAAATAAATGCACAGGACACAACTGCTAAACACATTTGTGATAATACAGATGGGTATGGGCGGACAGACAAACGAATGAGATAGCTTCACAAAATGATAAGAAAACCGCAGCGTTATAATGAAAACCAAACGTAGATATTCAGGATTTATTTGGCACGTTATTATTAGAAGAAATAAGCTAGACACCATAATGACATCTGGGAAAACTGAAGGCAGGGGAGCAAGGTGAAAGCAGGGAAATAAATACACAAATTGCCGGTCACTTGGCATAATCGAGACAAGAACACAGATCTGATGCAAGGCTGGTGATCTTTAGAATGCGAACCATGACTTGTCGGCATGGCACATGATGATGATTAGTTATACCTGTTCTTTTATGAGCTCTAGTGAACAGAAAGTATGCCCTAAACATATCGTTAGACAGACAGCCAGTGCATTGATACATATCAATGTATCGTCGACCTTGGCTTTGTCTTAGCTCCAGAACTTCATCACAATCACCTCTAGCCTTCATGCTATCTGATGTTCCCACCATCCTCCAGCTGTTTACACCTAACAGTTGCTATAGGTCCCGAAGACCACTTCACCACGGTTTACTATAAATAGACAAATGCTCAAGATGTTCCTCTTTACACTTCTTTTAATCTTCTCTTCTGTGTGGAATATATTCTTTCTTTTACCTATCACAGGAAAACTAATTATGTCAGGATAGTGGTGACTTCTGTCATAGAGGCCAGACAACTGTTGATTTATATCGGATGTCTCAAAATATGTTGTCTACATCTTTCTCCTGTACCATATGTTGTGTTTCGGGCTTGTATTTGTTTGCTGGTGAAGGCTAGTAGCCGCAACGTCCTGTATGTGTCGTAATTCTGTTATGTAAAGCTGCACTACTTTGTGTCATTTTATATTGTTTACATATTCACAGCTTTACCGCAGTTCCACCCAATTTTATTCATATTTTGTACTATGTTTACAACTGCAATTAAGTGTACTATCTTATTTTGTTAATCGTTATGTTACTATGTGAATGTTAGACTTATTCACGTAATCTTAGCGGTTACCAGCTATTTTTTCTATTTTCATTTAGGTTCTTCTCTTCCTGTCGTCACCTGTTGATGTAGTCACAGAAGATCTCCTTGACTATATGTTGTGTTTGTGAATGTGTTTGTTTGCTGATGAAGGCTAATCGACGCAATGTCCTGTATGTGTCGAAAATCTGTTATGTAAAGCTGCACTACTTTGTGTCATATTATATTGACCGTTACACCAACACGCCGGCTCAAGAGCTGTGTGCTAGTGTCTAATATTGTGTTGATATCAGATATACTTTACGTATTGATCATGTATCCGACAACCCGTCATTGAGACCGCTTGATTTCTTCTTAGATGTGGGCACGGTGTTCAATGGAAGTGACGGTTCTATGCAGAACGTGATTACAACATGCCTTTATTTGTGACTTAAAAATTAATCTGTCTGTCTGTCTATCTGTCTGTCTGTCTGTCTGTCTGTCTGTCTGTCTGTCTGTCTGTCTGTCTGTCTGTCTGTCTCACTCACTCCCTCCCTTCTTCATCACTCACTCACTCACTCACTCACTCACACTCAAAAATACACATCCACACACATACGTTCGTATGTGTGTGCATACAATGTTAGTAATGATGGACATATAAAGCAGGTGTATTCACCCACACCGATGGTACCCGGAGCAACCTGACTGAAGGTCCGTCTGCCTGTTCCCCTACGCCTTGTGCGTCGATGCACCCTCTACACACACCTTGCTGAACCAGCCTGTCCAGATCTGGGACCTCTGTTTCTTATGCTGACACGTCCACTCGACCCTAGAGAGCATCACGAAATCATCTGGATCATAATACAGCTCGCCGCTCAAAGGCGATGCAGAAGCCTGTTCATTTCCTGGAACACCTACATTACCTGGGCAGACCATCCATTATGTTATCGACCCTTTATTTAATTAAGACAATTATATGCAAGCACAGCACGCGGAACACACCAATGGCTATGTTAGGCAGCATGCTTTGTGATACGGTCACAAACACACCATATCATTCTGTATTACTTTACACCCACCGTAATGCCAACATTCTTACGCTAAAAGTCGAGTTATCATCCATCAGATTTTCCTGTTTTGCACTGTGCCCTTTAACCTGTGCAGTGAGACCCCATTCACGCCTTTAATCTTGCTCGACAAATCCTTGTATTTGAATCGCATCGCAATAGCTTCGCTTGGGCATGAGGTGTCATCAGCTGTTCCGCGGATGCCCATGTCTCACTCTCTGCTCTTTTCCAACTTCTGTAATTCAAAGTATAAGGCTGTGTAAGGCTGTCTTTTAGGCGGAGTTATAACCTATTTCTTTTATGGCGCTACATTACCAATTTCACAAATATATTTTTATCCAATTATCAGGCGACGCCATTCAACTGCATATCTTAAAGACCTTGCCCCCTCCCCCGTCCTGTGTCACCCAATGTCACATACAGTGGGAGCTCCTTGCCCTCTCCGATCCTAAGGTACAGTTTTGCCTGGAGCAAGTTGTACCTATCTTACACAGAGAGCAGAGACAGTATTTGTTGCATGTACACATGTAGCCTCTTCTTTGTGCAGCCCAAACTAACTCTCGTGGCCTCATTTTACACGGGTTCCAGCTTCTCCAGCTAGAGGCAGGATATTCTCAGTACATCAAGACCGGACACAGTCAGTGAAGTAATAGATTTATGGTAGAGAGTCTATGACCAGCTATCTTTCATGTCCACCATTGCCTTTACCGTAATTTGTAAACACCTTGGATAACCTGAGTAACTGACACCGATAGGCTGGAAGAGGCCCATGCAAGTAGAATGGTATGCACAACTATGAGAAACTGCACAGAGTTCTTTAGGTATATAGTGAAAAGATGGGCATTGGAGAACACGCTGACGACGGAAAAGTGGTCTTTAGTCATAGAGTTAGAAGACGGGCATTGAAGATCACAGTGACGACGGGAAAGTGGTCGTTAGTCATAAAATGAGAAACCGGGCTTTTGAGAACATGGTGACAACAGAAAAGAGTTCCTTAGTCATAGAGTGAGAAGACTGGCACTGGAGAACACGGTGAAGATAGAAATGAGAGAACACGTGACGACACAAACGGGAGTACATGGTGAAGACAGACATTGGAAAACACTGTGAAGACATACATTGGAGATCACGAAGAAGACAGACATTGGAGAACACGGTGAAGACAGACATTGGGGATCACGGAGAAGACAGACATTGGAGAACACGGTGAAGACAGACATTGGGGATCACAGTGACGTCAGACATTGGAGAACACGTAAAGACAAACATCAGAGAGCACAATAAAAACAGACATTGCAGAACACGGTGAAGACAGACATGGTGACGACAGGAAAAATCAGCAGTAGAAAAGATAGAGGACGACCTGGGTTGTGAGGGTATAAGCGCACACCTGGGGTATAGGGGTATAAGACGATGACCTGGGGTATGGGGGTATAAGACGATGGCCTGGGGTATGAGGGTATAAGAGGAAGGCCTGGGGTATGAGGGTATAAGAGGATGGTCTGGGGTATGAGCGTATAAGCGCAAGGCGGTTAGGGGAGCCTTGAAATAGTATGGATTCAGAACTCCCAGGATCTTGATCTATGGGTAGAGATGATCGCCTAGGCCACATACGTGGCTATGATAGAGATATGTGTATGTGTCTGTGTGGTTATGTGTATGTGGGTGTAATATGACAGTGACTGGACTGCCAAAACACATGTCACAAAGAAGCAGTCGTGGCTGTAGACTTACCATACCCAGCTCATTGTAAGGAGGGCTGGACTCTATGGGGTACAGAGGGGTGTCAAACACATGTCACAAGGAAGCAGTCGTGGCTGTATACTTACCATACCCAGCTCATTGTAAGGAGGGCTGGACTCTATGGGGTACAGAGGGGTGTCAAACACATGTCACAAGGAAGCAGTCGTGGCTGTATACTTACCATACCCAGCTCATTGTAAGGAGGGCTGGACTCTATGGGGTACAGAGGGGTGGCGTAGTAGGCATAGCTCATTGTGTCAACATACAGCTCGTGTGTATCAATGATGACGTAGTCCACCGTCCTGGCATGTAGGGGGGGGGGGGTTGATTGTGAGGAGATATGTGAGTTAGGGTTAACATTATGTGTGGGGATATGTAAGATATGGTGAACTTTAAGCGTAGATATGTGTAACACATGGTTAACATTATGTGTTGATATTTGTAATGTAGGTGTAACATTATGTGTGGATATATGTAAGATATGGTTAACATTATTTGTGGAGGCATGTAAGACAGGGTTAACATTATGTGTCGAGATATGTAAGGTAGGGTTAACAAAATGTGTGGAGATATGTAAGGTAGAGTTAATATTATGAATGGATATATGTAAGACAGGGTTAACGATAAGCTTGGAGTTATGTAAGGTAGTGTTAACATAATGTGTGGAGATAAGTAAGACGGGGTTATCAATACGTGTTGAGATATTTAACGTGGGGTTAACATTATGTGTGGAGATATATAAGATGCGGTTATTGCACACAGTGAACAACTAGGGTTAGAATTGAATAGTAAGAAGACACAGATTATGGTCGTCTGATGGGAGATGCCTTGACGAGATTAGAACAAGAATTGCCATTTCAAAGGTAGCCTTTTGGAAGATGAAAAACATACTGACCAATAAGAAAATACCAACTGAAACGAGAAAAAGAGTGTTGAAGTGCTACATAGAACCTGTACTTTTGTATGGAAGCGAAGCGTGGACAATGAGCAGTCAAGTTGAAGATCAACTGATGGCTGTGGAAATGTGGTTTCTGAGGAAAATGCAAGGAATACCAAGGACAGACAGAAAAACCAACGAACAAGTCCTTCAAGAAACAAATGAAGATCGTAAACTGATTTGAGACATTAGACGTAGACAGTCAATATTGTTTGGGCATGTTATGCGAAGAAATGATTTGGAGAACTTGGTGAGAGCTGGCAAGATCGAAGGGAAGAGACCAAGGGGAAGACCGAGAAGTAAATATTTGGACGGCTTGGCCACGTGGCATAGTCGAAAGAGGTTCACGGAGCTGATCCACGACTCTGGTGATAGAATGAGATGGCAAAACATGACCGCCCACGCATATGGGCATGGAACATGATGGATAGATGTAAGACAGGAGTAACATTATGTGTGGAGATATGTAAGGTACGGTTAACATTAGCGTTGAGATATGTAAGACAGGGTTAACTTTTTGTGTGGAGATATGTAAGGCACGGTTAACATTAGCAATGAGATATGTAAGATAGATTTAACTTTTTGTGTGGAGATATGTAAGGCACGGTTAACATTAATGTAGTGATATGTAAGGCAGAGTTAACAATACGTGTTGGGATATGTAAGGTAGGGTTAACTTTTTGTGTGGAGATATGTTAGGTATGGTTAACATTAGCATTGAGATATGTAAGATAGGGTTAACTTTTTGTGTGGAGATATGTAAGGTAGGTTAACATTAGCATTGAGATATGTAAGGTAGGGTTAACTTTTTGTGTGGAGATGCGTAAGGTACGGTTAACATTAGCATTGAGATATGTAAGGTAGGGTTAACTTTTTGTGTGGAGATATATAAGGTTTGGTTAACATTAGCATTGAGATATGTAAGATAGGGTTAACTTTTTGTGTGGAGATATGTAAGGTACGGTTAACATTAGCATTGAGATATGTAAGGTAGGGTTAACTTTTTGTGTGAAGATATGTAAAATAGGGTTAACATTGTGTGTGGAGCTCTGTAAGGTAGGGTTAACAGTACGCGTAAATATATGTAAGTTATGGTGTATATTATGTGTTTAAATATGTAAGGTAGGCTTAACATATATATATATATATATATATATGTTTCGAGATATGTAAGGTAGGGTAACATTATGTGTAGATATATGTAAGACAGGGTTACATTATGTGTGAAGATATGTAGGAAAGTGTTAACATTATATGTGAAGGAATATATGCAAAACATCCCGAACATTATGTGTTGAGATATGTAAGGTAGAGTTAACATTAAGTGCTTATATATGTAAGACAGTGTTAACATTATGTGTGGAGATATGTAAGAAAATATTAACCTTATGTGTGGATATATGTAGGGCACTGTTAACATTATGTGTGGAGATAGGTAAGGTTGGTGTAACATTGTGTGTGGAGATATGTATTTTAGGGTTAACATTATGTGTTTATATATGTAAGGTAGGTTAAACATTATGTGTGGAGATATGTAAGACAGGTTTAACAATATGTGTGTAGTTATGTAAGACATTGTTAACAATAAGTGTGGATATATATATAAGGTAGGGTTAACATTATCTGTTGAAATATGTAAGACAGGGTTAACAATAAGTGTGGAGATATGAAAAGTAGGGTTAACATTAGTAGTTGAGATATGTAAAGTAGGGTTCACATTATGTGTAGAGATATGTAAGGTAGGATTAACATTATGTGTAGAGATATGTAAGACATGGATAGCATTATGTGTGGAGATATGACAAAGGATATTAACATTATATGTGGAGATATGACATATCATGTTAATATTAAGTGTGGAAATATGACATATAATGTTAACATTAAATGTGGAGATGTACACGAGAATATTATCACTCTGTTTACATATTTGTAATATAGTGTAAACATTTATATATATATATATATATATATATATATATATAATATATATATATATATATATATATATATATATATATATATATATATATATATATATATGTCACAGACACACATTTATAGATATTAGTCTAAGGGCTACAACTCCCGCCCAAGGGAAAGAAGTTAGTCACTCGAAGGCCAGAGGAATCTAGAGCCTTCTCGAAGGACTGGTCATTGAGTCCACTGTCCCGTGGACACTGATGTGGCCCGCCTATTGCGGGGTCCACGAGGAACTCGGACAGAGTTGCCACCCGTGTCGGATTGGGACACGTGTGGACCGTCAGAGGACAGAAGGACCAGCAGAGAGGCAACAGGGCCTGCCTTAGAGGGACTCAATAGATTAATAGATTAAACCCATGTGTATTTGGGATAGATAGACTATATGCTAGATAGTTTGCTAGGATGTTTGTGATAACTATGTATGATGATGTTAATCTATGTGATATGTAACTCAGCGCGGGATTGTTAACCCACTGCGCCAAAGCACTGTATAGTGAACTACAATAAATGTTCGATATTATATTGAACGGAGTTATTGTTGCCTGTGTGAACCCGAGCTCAGATACCTAGACATGAGCAAGACGATGACAGGCTTTTTGGGGGCTTATTCTCCGGTTTTGGCATAAGCTTTAACTTTACACGGCTATATATTGCCAAGTAAAACATCAAATTGATTTCTGTATAACAAATTGATTTCTGTACAACAAATTGATAACTGTACAAGTTTAACTTATTTGAAACTTATTTGCAGCTATCTAGCGATAAAATAGTAGTAATATGAGTCCCTCTGCAGTGAGCCTCTCATTGATGTGAATAATTGAAACTATTTTTGACATGACTGTGACATTTTTTGACTGTTACTAATGTTTTCTCATTCTACGAGCAGATTGTTCCGCGAATTGTGTGGTGTGTAACCTATGTAAACTATCCAACAGTGGCGAGAGTACAAGACAACATCCGCAAGTTCTGGGATTAAAAGCTAAGTTTCATATCATGCCCATTGCAACCCTAAGCGGTACTTCTCACCTTCCATCCATTTATCATTTTGCTTTGCATTGATTTGTTTGTATATTCATGACCTTGTAACCAACATAATCTTGCATTTGGATTGGCACGTGTAATAATTAAGGGAGATAACTAAATTTTCTACTCCCCAACATTTTTCTAAGGGATTTAACTTCATTAAAATTACCTACAAGTAAAAAAACAAAATGTCTACCTTAGATAAATGCATTGAGCAAGGAATAAAATTAGGTTATAAAGAAGAGAAACTGTCAGAATGGGCACAGAAGACGCACGCAGAGAACATTGCCCGTGAAGAAAGAGCGATAGAACGAGAAGAAAAACAAAGGCAAGTGCAGGCAGAAGAAAAGAAAATTCAAATGCAAATTGAGGCAGAAGAAAAGAAGATGCAGATTGAGGCAGAAGAAAAAAAAAATGCAACTACAGGCTCAAGAGAAACAGAAGGAGCTTGAGGCGGCGGCCAAACTAGCCCAATTGAATGCCGATACACAAATAAAACTAAAGCAGATGGAGATTGATTCCACTGTAGAAATATCTGTGAATAAACTAAGAAGCAAGGAGGAGGAACAAAAATATAACAAGTATAAAGGCCTCGTGAAGGCATTCTGCTCAGGAGATTCCATCAGTGCATACCTGGAAAATTTTGAGTGTTTAATGTCCTACCATAAGATCATAAAATCAGATTGGGCATTATATCTTAATGAGAAACTTAGCTCTTGAACCTTTAAAAGTAATAGAGACAGTGCCACAGGAAATGCGAAAAGACTATGACTATTTAAAGCAACGCATTCTCCAACATTTTTCTTTAGATACTGCAGGTTACCAACAACAGTTTGCCAAATTATCCCCACAACCAAATCAAACCTTTATAGATTATGTCAGTACAGTCCAAGACGTGTGTACAAAGTGGATTAACTCGGCTAAAACTAACAACAGCCATGACAAACTAAAGAGCTCATTATTATGGATAAGATAATTAGTACAATCCCTACACCTTTTGCTAAGTTTTTAAAACAAATGGACTGTAAAAGTATTCAGGAAATCGAGTCCAAGGGGAATGCATTTTTCACAGCAAACAGAGACATTTTTCATCTAAACATAAGTCAAAACGATACAGCAGCAGCAGTAGTGAACACCAGATACTCGAAACAAACGGAAAGTAAATTTAAACCGCGCTCAAATGTCAGTAAACCAGTTAAATGCCAATATTGTAGTTTGAATCACGACCCATACGCGATGTGCGATAAATCGCCGAACTATCCTCACCACCTCAAAATGATGGTGGAGAAGCAGAAGAATAAGCGCAATGCTTACCAGAGAGCGGTCAAATGTTTTTTTTTTTGCAGTAGCTTTGGGCACTATAGTCGCTTCTGTGAGGGCCGAAAGATATTAAAACAGGCCTAATGCTGCACTAGTGGAAACGTCATCAGACGAAGAGATTGAATCACTGAATGATTGTGACAATCAAAACGAAAATGTAAGTGAGCTAGGAAATGCTGTGCAAATTATTGACACCATTACAGACAGTAAGTGTAACACCTGTACAAAGTTCCAACTTGACACAACATTACTATGTGGCCACACTATCCCTATTTCGAATGAAACAGCCAACGCTGCCTTGTCATCTACAGGCAAGCTAGTTTTTTCAACAGGGTTTGTAAATAACAAAAAGTGCACATTAATTCGGGATTCCGGCGCAACGCTCTGTGGGATTAAGAAAACATTAATAGACACTAAAGACTACACAGACAAACATGTGACTTGTCGCACATTCTCAGGCACTATAGAGAAATACCCCTTGCTCTTGTCGAAATTCGAACCCCGTTCATATCAGGACGAGTATTGTGCGCTGTCCTTGAAAATCCTGTCGCTGATATTATACTTGGGAACCTGCCCAACATACAACCGTGCTCTGAAAAGGAAATCAGAGACTGGGAGCATAGAAACGGTATCCACCACCCAAACAGCGATGCTAAAGAGAAACACCATTCATGCTTGTCTCAATCTGCCAAAAGACCAAGGGAGACAACCACTGAAGTAATTCAGAAAGAATTCACCGAGGTGTACAATGCAGGGGCGGTCGAATCTGTGAGTGATACGACCAAATTAAAACCTCGAATTGAGGATGCTACCGATCTACCAAGTACCAAGCCTGTAGATGTGCAACAACACACACAACACACAAATGCAATAACACGACAGACAACCCATAAAACCAACACCGACCAACTGCAGGAGTCACTAGAAATTCTATCACCCAACACTACCAACACGAATTTTGGAGATGAACAGAAAGCAGATCCTACACTTTCACCATATTTTAAGTTAGTAGGACTTAAACCAAAATTAACCAAGAACGCATCGTGGACATTTAGGCTACAGAACAATGTATTAACTAGAATTTACACAACAAATCAGACCACGATACAGCAAGTAGTGTTACCACAAGCACATAGAGAGAAAGTACTAAAGATAGCCCATGACTCACCTTTCGGAGGTCATATGGGGTACGAAAAAACTAGGGCTAGAGTCCTGACCCAGTTTTATTGGCCAAAATTTTGCCAAGACATTAAAACCTTTTGTAGATCATGTGATATATGTCAGAAACTGGTGAAAAAGGGGAAAAACCCTACGGCAGAAGTCCAACCAACTACAACTGCCTCGAGGCCATTCCAAATCGTGGCAGTTGACCTAGTAGGTCCGCTGAATCACATTTCAAGTAAAGGGAACAGATATATTTTCACTCTTATTGATGTATGTACGAGATGGCCCGAAATGCTTCCATTAAAATCTGTCTCCTCTAAGGATGTGACGGACATATTATTGAATATTTTCTCCCGTTTTGGCTTCCCGGAGAAAATAATTTCTGATAGAGGAACCCAGTTCATATCGAATGCCACCCAATCAGTAACTAAGTTACTAGGCATCAAGCAATGTTTCACCAGTCCCTATCGACCGGCCGCAAATGGTATCTGCGAGAAACTAAACGGGGACCTGAAACATATGCTATCTAAAGTGACAGCTGAAAATCCAGCCGATTGGGATATACTTCTCCCAACGGTGCTGTTCGCATATAGAGAAGTCCCGCAATCAAGTACAGGGTTCTCTCCCTTCGAATTGATGTATGGAGCGAACCCAAGAGGACCTCTCACTATTTACAAAGATATCATATCACAACCTGTAAATATCCAACTACCCATTTCTACCTATGATTTGGTCACTGACACCAGAGACAAAATCATACGTTCCTGTATACTGGCCAGAACATCACTACAGGAGAAAGGTTTTAGGTACAGGCAGTACGCCAACAGAGGTGCAAAAACAATTGTATTAAATCCAGGTCAGGATATTCTACTACTGCTACCTGACAAGAGAGATTTGCTATCAACCTCTTGGCAGGGACCTTTTAAAATTATTAGAAGAATTTCGGAAGTTGATTACGAAATTTCTTTGAATGGAAAGTTGAAAATATTCCATGTAAATATGTTGAAACCATACTATGCTAGACAGGACACGGACACGAGTGAGCAGACACAGCGAACTGATGACATAAACGAAACGACAATTACCCAACTGAATGACACCTCGACAAATGAAGCATCGTTAACGACACACTCTTACGACGACAAAAACGACGAAGACATATGGACATTACCGACAATCTGTGATATCGACAACGACGACCAATTTGACGACATATTGACAACGATTGATCTCGACGACGACGACAATGACATTGAGGACAATTTACAAACAGTAGCATCTGTGATAAATCAGACAGACGTAGACAATACTGAAATCCCAGTACCGATTATGACTGACGACGGGAGTATAAATGACATACAAATCTCTGACACTTTGACACAACAACAGCGACAAGACATTTTGACTCTCCTTGACGAGTATAAATCTATCTTTTCTAACAAACCTGGACGCACTGACAAGATAACACATTCAATTGTGCTGACAGATCTGACACCGGTCAAATGTAGACCATATTCTATTCCTCTCCATTACAGAGCAAATTTAGACAAAGAAATTTTAGATTTAGAGAAAAATAGAATAATTCAAAAATCTATGTCTCAATATTCTTCACCGATTGTCCTGGTGAAAAAGAAGGACCAGACAATCCGTTTGTGCATCGACTATAGGGTATTAAATACAAGAACCACAACGGATGCAGAGCCAATGAACAGTTGTGAAGATCTCATTTTAAATATGGCTCAATCATCCTTATTTTCTAAGACCTGATTTAGCGAAAGGATATTGGCAAGTGCCACTACACCCTGCTTCTAGACATATAACAGCATTCGCAACACCCCTCGGTTTGTACGAATGGCTATATCTTCCATTTGGTCTCAAGAACGCGCCAGCCACATTTGTTAGATTAACTAGATTGCTATTGCACGGAATTAAAGATGTTCAAGCTTATATTGATGATATATGCATCCATTCTTCTAATATGACTTCTCACTTACTTACCCTCAAACAAGTCTTCAACCAAATCTCTCTTTTTGGACTTACTATCAAACCTTCCAAGGTTGAAATAGGCTATAAACAAATAGACTTCCTTGGCCATAGAATTTCTGAAGGCAAATTGTTGACAGATGATAAAATTGTGTCGAAGATTCTCAATTTAGAAGTGCCTACCACAAAGAAACAAATTAGAAGTTTACTAGGTCTTATTAACTATTATTCTAAATTTATACCAAATTGGGCAGAACTTACTTCAGTCTTTTCTGATATGTTAACTAAAGATCATCCATCAAAAATTTGTAAAAGTACTCGCTTAGAGGATGCAATAAGCAGATTGAAACGTATTTTTTCTAATCCACCAGTCTTACGATTACCAAACATAAATTTACCCTTTATTTTGACCACAGATTCGAGTGCTATCGCAATAGGAGGATGTTTAATGCAAGAAGTGGATGGAGTGAGACACCCAATTCTCTACGTAAGCCGGAAGCTAAAGAAGGCAGAGACCCGTTATTCTACGGTGGAATTGGAGGCATTAAGTCTATTATTTTGTGTATTAAGATTATCTAAGTTCCTCTTAGGTAGCCACTTTGTTGTACTCACTGACAATTCGCCTTTGTTGGTTCTTAAGCAAGGTGCCCCGAAAAACCATCGGGTACAAAGATGGTGTCTTCTTCTTCAAGATTTCGACTTCGAAATCCGCCATATCAGAGGCACTGACAACATTATTGCTGACCTATTATCACGGCAAACGAATGCGCCAGTAGAATGACATTTAGCACATCGACCATTCGCCATACTAGAAACTGTGATACTTTTAGTCTGTGGCATATAACAGTGTAACTCTACACCTGCTAGAGAACTCCCAGTGAATAGTAATAACACCTCAGTAAATAAGTTACTTATGACACCCACGAACATGAAACTTTAAGAGTCATACTTTATGAACGATACGTGAAGAGCTATACTATCAATTGCCCAAGCTCTAGAACGATCCGAGCGAGAGACATTAACAGTGTAATGATTTCAACCTGTGAATTCGCTCTGAAAATTGGAAGAACACTTTATACGCAACATTGAGAACATTCCATACTTGCTGTTGCTACGAGACTTTGCAAACAGCCGAAACAGAACGACGTCGACTACAACACTCAAGAGACAGCCATACTAACTTTAACATTCATGGCATAACACGCTAACAACAGGAGGACAACGCGCACATCATCGTTGGATTTAGTTACTTAATTAATTAATTAATTTAATATTAAATATGTATTATATTTGCATTGAATTTTGTATATAAAATGTGTTAACCTGTAATTTGTACATATTCTACCATAACATTACAGGTAGTTCCATTAATAGGATAAATAACCTTCCTATGCAATTGTCTCTGTGTAAATTATAACCCATTTTTGACTCATCGTACAAATAGTACGTATTTTCTTAAAGGGAAAAGATCGCCTATTCCATTTTTTCTAAGGGCAATAACACTTACCTCAACTTTAATTATATATTTTAACCAAATACTATTTGGAATGAAAGATGAGTAAATGACAGAGTGCATGGATTAAATGAGAGAACGATATACTGAGCGGACAAATTGTACGCAAAACGTATTTATTTTAATTTGTCTGCGTCTTCCATGTAAATTGTATTACTTGTCTAAATTGTTGATACATGTTTATTAGTTAGGTTAATATTCTTAGTTTAGGAGTTAGGATACTACATCTAAGCACCACTGCTTGGAATGCCTGATCATGTATTGCACACATTGGAGTAATTCATGATTAAGGTTATCCCAACTCGTGACGCTTGGAAATAAGCCACACATTCAGCACACACTTTACACAAACCTTAAAACTCAACACTATCAATTTAAAACACATTCACTTTATTAGGAGCAGCAACTTATTAGTCAACACACTAACAAGTCAACAGGGACACATGTAGTCTGAGGGGATAAAATAACAACGTAACTACATATTTAGCATTATACAACATACGAGAGTAAAAATGTATTGAAATGCACACACAGATCAAGATTTGAAGGTGTACTTAATTAGCCAGGACTTCGGTCTTGTTAATCCTCTTTAATACAGAGGTTAATTATCTTGGTATCAGTGGGGTACTATGAGAAGGACGGGTTGTAAACACAACTAGTAAACGTCACGTAACTTCGGTAAGATAAGCATTTTAAGGACACAGGAGAGAGAGTGATCTCTTCACCAAATCAGAGAAGTGGTGTATGGGAGAATACATGAGTTTTGATGCCAGTATGTAGGTTACCAGGTTACTGTCCACCAAACTACAAACACCGACTTTATATGATTCTGTGACAGAATTAGAACAGATCTAATTACCTTATAACAACCCATCAGATCGGGGGAGAGGGGGGAATCCTGTCACAGACTCACATTTATAGATATTAGTCTAAGGGCTACAACTCCCGCCCAAGGGAAAGAAGTTAGTCACTCGAAGGCCAGAGGAATCTAGAGCCTTCTCGAAGGACTGGTCATTGAGTCCACTGTCCCGTGGACACTGATGTGGCCCGCCTATTGCGGGGTCCACGAGGAACTCGGACAGAGTTGCCACCCGTGTCGGATTGGGACACGTGTGGACCGTCAGAGGACAGACGGACCAGCAGAGAGGCAACAGGGCCTGCCTTAGAGGGACTCAATAGATTAATAGATTAAACCCATGTGTATTTGGGATAGATAGACTATATGCTAGATAGTTTGCTAGGATGTTTGTGATAACTATGTATGATGATGTTAATCTATGTGATATGTAACTCAGCGCGGGATTGTTAACCCACTGCGCCAAAGCACTGTATAGTGAACTACAATAAATGTTCGATATTGTATTGAACGGAGTTATTGTTGCCTGTGTGAACCCGAGCTCAGATACCTAGACATGAGCAAGACGATGACAATATATATATATATATATATATATATATATATATATATATATATATATATATATATATATATATATATATATATAAGATAAGTAAGATATGTACTTAATTGAGTTAACATAATTGTTAAGATATACTGAAAAGGGTTAACATTTGATGAGGTGCGTTACATTTTTCATTATACAGCGTGAATTCGAACCTGTGCCCAACGGACCGGCATGCAAGTGTTTCTAGCCACTGCACCATCTCGACAACCAGTACCCAGCACATTCACAGAATGTATTCGCTGTTTCGTCTACACACGGCCGCATTGGTCTAAAGACAATGACGCTGTGTTGGTAATACCATCAGCACTGTCGGACAAGACCACGGTACCAGCGCTCGTTGTTTGCTACGGGAGGGACAAAATAGTCATCTATTTCTCGGGTCATTTAGCCTACAGACATGTGATAGTCCAAGCTCTTCACACGCAGACAGCGGAGCAGTGCTGCTACAATTATTGTAATAAGCCTGCAAACAAAGCTTAAAGTCTATAAAGCGGTTGTAATATCCACACTGCTATATGCTTGTGAAACTTGGACTGTTTACCAGCGACATGCTAGGAAATTAAATCACTTCCACACAGTCTGCCTAGGAAGCTATTGAAGATTAAATGGCAAGACAAGATTCCAGACACTGAAGTTCTAGAAAGAGCGTCCATGCCCAGTATCCACACTCTACTAATTAAAAATCAGATTCGCTGGGCTGGTCACTTAACTCGTATACCAGATCACAGGCTCAATAAACATTTTTTTTACGGCGAGCTGAGTTGTGGTAAACGCTCCCCAGGCGGCCAGAGGAAACGCTCCAAAGACACTCTGAAAATCTCTCTGAAAGCTTTTGGAATACATCTTGCCACCTGGGAGACTGTTGCTAAAGACAGAAATTCGTGGCGTACATCATTACATACGGTTGCAGTCATTCGTGAAGCAACCAGGACTGCAAGAGATGTGAAGAAAATGCTGGACAGAAAAACCACTACAGGAGATCCTCCTCCTGGAAGGTCAAGCATTCTTTGCCCACATTGTCAGAGAATATTTTGAGCCGAAATAGGCCTTATCAGCCATCTTAGAACCCACGGCTCCATACTTTCGACCCCACTGGATGAAATGAATGGTCATCATCATTCTTGACGGACAAACAACAACATTGTAACTTGTATAACTACGACAAATTTATCATATGTTATAACGTGTACAACTATGACATGTATAATCTATAATCTAGGATGTGCAACTACGACAGACATATTCTATATTGTAACATGTACAGCTAATAGAGACATATTTTGTAATGTAGTATGTGCAGCAATGGCAGCCATAATCTATAATGTAGTATGCACAACTATCACATACATATTGTATAATCTAGTATATAAAACTATCACATACATATTATATAATCTACTGTATACATCTATGACATACATATTCTATAATCAAGTATGTACAAGAGAGGGATCATATCGTTTGGGCACCACATGTTCTCTGAAGCTCTGCCCAGGCATTGTCAGATGGAATATGGCTAAATTCCATTCCACATACTTTGGTCAGCCAAGACTGCAAGGTGCCACTCACAACTAATGCAGAAATATTCTAAAATGTAGCATATACAATTCTGACAGACATATTAATTAATCTTGTAGGTACAACTATGAAAGACATATTCTATAATGTAATGTGTACACGCCTGACAGACATATTCTATAATGTAATGTGTACACGCCTGACAGACATATTCTGTAATGTAATGTTTACATCATTCTCGGGGTATCCTGTCAATCACCTGTAATCGTGTACTCACTTGGCGAGAACATCAACATTATACCCGCTCCTGATGTACGTTTCTACCCCGGGAGCGGAGACGGTCAGAATCAGCTTCTCATCGCCTGCGATTTCATGAAACTTTTCTCGCAAGGCCTGTTGATAAGTTATTCACGTCTGTCATGTACATGGTACTAATCAGACTGAATAAGAAACAATTTAACAGTACGTGCCAATAAAACCGTAGGAGACAATAACCGTACCATGAATTGTCTAAAGGCGAAAGGAGAGCCTCCATTGCACCGGGTTTCATCCCATGCAGCTCGGTGTCTTTCCACAGAGCGATTTGCCTAAATCGCCGCACAAAACACGAACGCTCTCGCTCCAGCGAAGAGCCCCTGGAGTCTTCGACAACATTACACTCGTTAATAGAATGGCGGTGTTTGGAAAAGAACCCACGACATTTGGCCACGAAGCTGAAATGCCTTGGCCACGAAGACTTCCAGGTAATGGCAAACACCTGGCCACTGAGACTTTCAGGTAATGGCAAACACCTGGCCACTGAGACTTTCAGGTAATGGCAAATACCTGGCCACTGAGACTTCCAGGTAATGACAAATACCTGGCCACTGAGACTTCCAGGTAATGACAAATACCTGGCCACTGAGACTTTCAGGTAATGGCAAATACCTGGCCACTGAGACTTCCAGGTAATGACAAATACCTGGTCACTGAGACTTTCAGGTAATGGCAAATACCTGGCCACTGAGACTTTCAAGTTATGGCAATCACTTGGCCACGGAGACTTCCAACGTATGGCACACACTACCCACGGAATATTCCAAGTAATGGCAAATAATAGTTTGCATATCATTGATACCCAACAATTGTTGGCATATCGGTATTGGCCAACAATTGTTACCATATCAGCAATTCTCAACAATTTTTTAATCCATCAGGAATGGCACACAATTGTTAGCATATAATTAATTGCAAACAATTTGTTAGCCCATCAGAAATTTAAAAGCAATAGTTCACATATCATTGATAGCCAATAATTGTTAGGATATAAGTAATGGTCAGCAATTATTAGCATATCTGTAATGGCTAACAACATTATAGTCGATCAGTCTAGGCAACTAATTGTTAGCATATCAGTAATGACGAACAATATTTAGCGCTTCTGTACTGGCCAACAATATTTAGTCCATCAGAAATGGCCAATAAAATTTAGTCCATAAGAAATGGCCAACACAATTTAGCCCATCATCAAAGGCCAACTAGATTTAGCCCATTTGTAATGGCCGACAATATTTGGTACATCAGTAATGGTCAACAAAATGTGATACATCAGTAATGGCCAACAATATTTGGTACATCAGTAATGGTCAACAATATTTATCCCGTCATCAATGGCCAACAATAATTATATCATCTGTAATGGTCAACAATATTTGGTACATCAGTAATTCATTCATTCATTCATTCATTCATTCATTCATTCATTCATTCATTCATTCATTCATTCATTCAGTAGAATGTCCTTTGCAGAACCTCCCTTCCATAACAACCTTCGGAAGACCTCTCGATCATAAGCAAGATGCCCGACGTCCGATACACCCATCTGGAGATCATCCCCACATCCTGCATCCATCTTCTCTTTGGCCTTCCTCTTCCTCTCTTCCCAGGCATATACCCCACCATTATTGTTCTCTCCAAACTTTCGTGACGTTTCAAGTGACCAGAATATTTCAATTTTCTTTGTTTTATCGTCTTTAATAGCCAACCTTCTTCAATATTCAGCTCTTGAAGTATAGATGCATTTGTTCTTTTCTTTACCCAAGATATTCTTAGAAATCGTCTATAACATTTATATTCAAAGGCATTTATGCGCTGCTCAGCTTGTTTAGTAAGCGTCCAAGTCTCACAGGCGTATGTTGCAATGGGAAAGATGCATGCTCTTAAAAATCTAATTTGTGTAATTCTGTCTGTCTCACTCCATAATTTATTCAGTTGTTTTAGTCTTTGGAGAGCAATTGATAGTCGTAGTTTAATTTCTTTCATTGTGTCGCCGTTGTTTTTAAACAATCATCTCATCATCTCGTCTCATCATGTTCCTCTTATACCTTGCGGTGTCGAGGTGAAGTATAAACAGCGGGAGAGTGCCCGCTTATGGGCTTCATGTATCGATATTCCCTTGGACTTTGTAATTCCCTGCGTCCATCGTTTACGTGGTCGGCTCCTTCCTCTGCTTCCCTCTGGTCTGTACATCATTGCTTGTTGGGGTATACTGTTAGTTGGTAATCTACTTGCATGGCCAAACCATTTGACTTGCTGCCTTCTAATAAAATCTAGCTTAGTTTAGTTTAGTTTAGTCGACGGATCAACATCAAGGCACACGGGTGCAACCCATAAGTGCTCCGTTCTCCTCCTAACTCAAACCTGAGTCTATAGAAACTCAGCTCAGTAGCACCGGCGAGGATCCTGAAATACTTTGGGTAGATTTTTAACTCGAAATTTTGCCCGGGCAGCGCCATAAGGCTACTCTTTTTCGATTTCCAACTGCCAAGGGATTTTTTACGTGCGCAACAATACACACGGGCGTCCGATATCACTAGACAGGGGAATTTTTACTAGAAGTTCACGTGAGAAAAATCCCGGTCCCCACCGGGGCATGAACCCGGGACCTCCAGCACTCGAGGCGGACATCATACCTCGAGACCACGCAGCCCCCCCCCCCCCCCCCCCCAATAAAACCTAGTGTAACTATAACCCCCACTTTAGTCCTAATTTCTTCATTTCTGATCTTATCTCTTCTTGATACATTGAGTATTCAAAACAATGTTTTCTTGTGATGAATTTGAATAACGAAGACACAAACAATAGATTGCACGATTTAATGCCTGGCATATTTCGCTGCATCTCGTCAGGTACGTACTGCAGAAATCACACAACTTAAGTGAATTAACTAGATAAATCCTTCAAACTGAAATATACACATGTTCGCACAATAATGTCGATTGTCTACCTCATTCTGCATGGTGTTTAGGTCTGCCACACTTTGTACATGCCCTCGTTCTCTCTGATTGACGTCCTTGAACAATTTCCGAGAAGCGTTTTCACTTGTTTGATAATGTTCTTCGCCTTATCATCCGTGTACTGGCTTTCTTCTTCTTATTCTTCTTCTTCTTCTTCCCACTGTCACGAGATTGACGCATGCAGTGGATGTACACAGTCTACCTCAACTTGACCAGTGTCCAGCGGTGTTTGCTTCAGCTAGTCCTGTGGTACTTGTGATCAAGTGTTGTCGTGTTTTCTCCTTATTCGGGCAGGAACAGCTTTGCTTCCAGGCAATGATAGAATGGTGTAACGGTGCATCCCGGGCACCATCTACTTAAATATTCTCAGCTCTGTGGGAGTTTCCCTGCCTGAGATCATCTCTCCACTTATCTTCACGAACACTCCAAGATGGTCCGCTGTTGGTAAACCCGTCACGAACTGGTGCACTTCATTAGTCCAGCATGAATTCCCATCCCTCTCTGTGTGGTGGACATTGTACCATCTGGGTCGTATGGCTGGCATTGTAGGCCTTGTGTCGTTCAGAGTCATACTCCACCCCCAATCTGTGGATGCATCATTCAGGTGGTATTTACCTTGAGTGTTCACAGTTAGAATTATCATGAAACATACAACATTGAGAGTTGATCATGAACCACACTCTCAGATTCCGTCATAACAGCATGCCTTTGTTAAAAGTACAATCATGTTTGGAAACGTAAAGAGAATGGCACTCTCATCTTCCATCTATACATCATGTCTCTCCTCCAGCGTCCTTAGGGTGGGGATGTGTGGGTGGATACGGGATGTGTGGATGGATGGGGAAATATGCGTGTGGGCGAGGGATGTGTGTGGGTGGGATATGTGTGGGTGGGTGTTGATTGTATGTGTGGGTGAGGGGTGGGTGGGTGTGGGTGTTCATGGGTGGGGGATGTGTAGGTGGGTGTGTGGATAGGTGGGTCAGAGAAGTGTGGGTGGGTGTGTGAGGGATATGTGTGTGAGTGTGGGTTGGGGATGGGTGCATGGGTGGGGAATTAGTGTGCGATTAGGTGGGGGTTGAGTGTTCGGAATGTGTGTATGGGTGGGGGTGTGTGTTTGGGTAGGGGATATGTGTTTGGGTGGGGTGTGTGTGGGTGGAGGAGGTCTGTGTGGGTGGGGATATGCGTGTGGATGGTGTGTATGTGGGGGGTGGTAGATGTGTGGGTGGGTGGGGGGTGGCATGTATGTGTGGGTTGTAGTGGTGTGTGGGGTGGATGAGGGAATGTATGGGTGGATTGGGAGATGTGTGTGGATGGAGGATGTGTGTGTGAGGGATGTGTGTGGGGGTGTGTGTGGAGATGTATGTGGGTGGGTGGGGGAGGTGTGAGTGGGATTGGGAGGTGTGGCTGGGTGTGGGATGTGTGTGTTGGTGGGGGATGGGTGTGTGCGTGGGAGATATGTGTTTCGCTGGGATGTTTGGAGGTGTGCTGGTGTGGGTGGGTGGGTGAAAGATGTGTGGGTGTGTGGGTTGGAGGATGAGTGAGTGTGTGGGTGGGGAGATGTGTGTGGGTTCTGGATGTGGGTGGGCAGTTTGTTGGATGTGTGGGTGAGTGGGGGATGGGTGGTTGGAGAATGTATATGTACCTGGGTGTGTGTGTGTGTGTGTGGGGATGTGTGTACGAGAGGGGAGATGTGTGGTGGGTATAGATTGTGTGGGTGGGTGGGTGGTGATGTGCCTCATAACATGGTAATATGCATTGTTTATTTTACAAAATCCGTTTGACACTGTTTTTTGTTTTTACATTTGTGAATTTAACATGCACAATTGATGTATGAAAGACGAATGATTGGAATGGCCGAATATAAGACGGGCCTGTGTGCCCAATTTGTTACCCTTCGAAAATAAAGATCGTTTGTTCGTTCGTTCCTTACCTTGAGAATGTTCATAATAGATCTCTTATCAAAAGTAGAGAAGCAGCACACATCCAGGCCATCAAATCCATACTGCCACAACAAGGCGACAGCCGACGTGACAAACTCGTTGAGAAATGTCGTATCCCTACCAACGAGCAAGCACTCTGGATGCTCCTCAATTCTTCCAACAAACAGCAATGTCTTTATGGTGGGGAACTTAATCTTGGCGCTCGTGAACTCCCTGTAGGCAGACAAATGTAGGTAGACAAACGTAGGCAGACAAACGTAGGCAGAATGTTACCGGACTGCATTTGTTTATCTAACAAAGCGACCTGATTGTATAGACTGTTGCCAACTACGTATTTAATTATCTGCCTGTCTATGTGCCAGCATGTCTTTTTTTGTGTCTGTCTGTATGTTGATATTTATGTCATGTTTGCTTGTCTGTATGTTGATATTTATGTCATGTTTGCTTGTCTGTATGTTGACATTTATGTCATGTTTGCTTGTCTGTATGTTGATATTTATGTCATGTTTGCTTGTCTGTATGTTGACATTTATGTCATGTTTGCTTGTCTGTATGTTGACATTTATGTCATGTTTGCTTGTCTGTATGTTGATATTTATGTCATGTTTGCTTGTCTGTATGTTGACATTTATGTCATGTTTGCTTGTCTGTATGTTGACATTTATGTCATGTTTGCTTGTCTGTATGTTGACATTTATGTCATGTTTGCTTGTCTGTATGTTGACATTTATGTCATGTTTGCTTGTCTGTATGTTGACATTTATGTCATGTTTGCTTGTCTGTATGTTGACATTTATGTCATGTTTGCTTGTCTGTATGTTGATATTTATGTCATGTTTGCTTGTCTGTATGTTGACATTTATGTCATGTTTGCTTGTCTGTATGTTGACATTTATGTCATGTCTGTATGTCTGTATGTCTGTATTTCTGTCAAAGAGTTTGATTGCCTGTCTGTCTTGATTCATGTCAAAGCGTTTAACTGTCTGTCTGTCTGTCTATCTTGATTTATATCAAAAAGTTTACTTGTCTGTCTGTATATCTGTCATTGCGTTTGCTTGTCCTCTTATCTTTATTTCTGTCTGGGATGACAGGCATTGGTAGTTAGTTAGTTAGTTAGTCACGGTTCCAACTTCACAGCAACGGGTCATCCCCATTATGCTCCGTTCCTGTGCCAGTGAATATCACATAAAACGCTCCTCACTGCCCAATGTGAAAAGTGGAAAAGACAGGAGTCTAGACAAACAACAGCCCGCACAGATACACTGTGCATAATGCCGCCGCCAGAATGTCAACACATCAGTCCCCCACGAAATATCCAGTTTATCTCTGATGGAATCGGCAGTCATTTTCCCATCTGAATGTTTCCTAGATGTTCACCCACACAGTCCACGAAAATACAATTCATCGTCGATGGCAGTGGCAGTCAACCAGAAGCCCAGCAGCCACGCATTTCTGCATAAGGCAAAAACCGGTTCACTCTGGGACATAGCCAGCTGCCATCGCTCCGAACATGCAGTCACGTTCCAAAAAAACCTCGGGCAGATTCAAAAGCATTTCACACGAAACTCACAGCTCACAGTGTCGCGCCACGCACTCACTCAGTAGCAGGGCGACGGAACCATACCCTCCTTAGTCGCCTCTTACGACATGCGTGGTAGGCTACAGTGTTGCTATTCTTTGCTTCCCTTATGGGTAGCGGCAACACAAGGGAGAGGCATTGGTAGTACCTTTGGTATCCATGGCTGTCACGCCCTTCTCAGGGCCCATTCCGCATTGGTCTAAGCCTGACACCCAGCTCACGCCTGTGGATCATAATAGTTTTCAGCATGCGACAGCGGCCACCCCCCCCCCCCACCCTCCTTCTGGGCAGAGACTATGACAGGCACGCCAAACCAGGCTAGGGTAGCCGATTCGGAGTCAAACCAATCGCTGAACTAGGGTATATCTACCCAACATGCGAAGGCAGGTTTCGGCAGATTGCGAGGAAGACGTCACTGATGAGTCAACGGGCAAGACGGCGTTTACCTGCAAAGTATTGAGGAACATAATGAGAACGGAAGGCACATACAGTGCTCTGGTCATCCACTGCACGTGTATTCCTCTTCAGTCGTCTTGAATCGTCTTGCCAATGGATGTAGATGGACTCAGACTGAGAGTGTGTTTGACGAATTGTGTAACTCTTCCTCACTTTAATCTTATTAATCGCGCAAGTCATTCTTCATCCAACTTCATCTATCACCTTCAAGTCCTGTGGCGATGGGCGAGCGGAGAAGCGGAAGGCATGGGTACGTTGGCAGTTGTATTCGCAGGCCTGCACACAGGCGACTCAGACCATATGGTCTTCATCTACTTGTAGGAGTAACCGTGAGATTCGGCAGGCCCCTTGAGCGACAGAGAAGCCCTCTACAGGAAAGCACTGCTCACCTCCACATCATGTGGAAGGGGCTAGAAAAGATGCCCTAAACATTGCAGCTCCATCATTACCTAACCAGCTAGTCGCGGTTAGTGTGTACCCTACAATTGCGTTCGACATACAACCATAGCATAAAAGCAAACCATATTCCCTTAACCATCTGAACTTAGAATGTACGCATCCTACTTGATAGAGACAGAGCGTCGGGCTCAGAGAGACGAACAGCACTGATTGGGAGAGAGTTGGGCAGGTACAACATCGACATTGCAGCCTTGAGCGAGACACGACTTGCAGGCGAAGGCCAAATCTGCGAAGTAGGTCCTGGCTACATATTCTTCTGGACTGGAAAAAAAAAATGAAGAAAGACGCTAGAAGGGTGTGGGATTTCCGTTAAATCGGCTCTGGTTTTGAAAACTAGCTGGAGTTTCAAAGGCTATAAATGACAGGCTTATGACCAGTAAGTTGCCCCTTCTAAACGGAAGGAAGCATGCAATCATTGTGACCGTCTCCGCACCAACCATGACCAATGAAGATGACGTCAAGAACAAGTTCTACGATGACCTGCACAATGTCTTAAGATCTATTCAAAAAGGAGAAATTCCTATACACTTGGAGACTTGTCATAGAACGCCTAAACACTATCAGAATGAATCTCTCATTCTACGATCAAGATGATCAAACAATAAAGTATTGAGCGAAAAGGAGGATTAAGCCGGTATGCCGATCTCCCTGGCCTAGGAGTTAACGTCTTTCTCCGTAATCCCGAATATTCTCGTGACTAACGTAACCTGTGCGAGAATTTGTAGCGGTTCTCGCCGCGTTGGTAAAATACGGGGTATGTGAGCCGGTCGCTCAGAAAGCAATGGCAAACTACTATGCGTAATCTTGCCTCGTACATCAACTGCAGCTGAAAAATGCTGATGTTGACTGCAACTCCTGTAAGGGATATGCAACAAAATAAATAAACAAATAAATAAATGAATAAAACGGTACACGCAGAATGTGAAAATCTGACTAAAAATTGGCACTTGACATTTGACTCTCTATGACGAAATATTACTTTACTAGACGGCCGGCACACAAGGCGGACGCCGTCTGGTTTCTACGTCTGAGGAATCTCAAATCTGACGCCATACGTTTACATTTCTACGTCTGAGGAATATCAAATCTGACGCCATGAGTCTATGTTTCTACGTCTGAAGAATCTCAAATCTGACGCCATACGTTTCCATTTCTACGTCTGAGGAATCTCAAATCTGACGCCATACGTTTACGTTTCTACGTCTGAGGAATATCAAATCTGACGCCATACGTTTCCATTTCTACGTCTGAGGAATCTCAAATCTGACGCCATACGTTTACATTTCTACGTCTGAGGAATATCAAATCTGACGCCATGAG
This sequence comes from Cepaea nemoralis, assembly GCA_014155875.1. NCBI lineage: Eukaryota > Metazoa > Mollusca > Gastropoda > Stylommatophora > Helicidae > Cepaea > Cepaea nemoralis. The sequence continues at coordinate 334,308 of JACEFZ010002645.1, forward strand.
TCTATGTTTCTACGTCTGAGGAATCTCAAATCTGACGCCATACGTTTACGTTTCTACGTCTGAGGAATCTCAAATCTGACGCCATACGTTTACATTTCTACGTCTGAGGAATATCAAATCTGACGCCATGAGTCTATGTTTCTACGTCTGAGGAATCTCAAATCTGACGCCATACGTTTACATTTCTACGTCTGAGGAATCTCAAATCTGACGCCATACGTTTACGTTTCTACGTCTGAGGAATCTCAAATCTGACGCCATGAGTCTATGTTTCTACGTCTGAGGAATCTCAAATCTGACGCCATACGTTTACATTTATATGTTTGAGGAATCTCAAATCTGACGCCATACGTTTACATTTCTATGTTTGAGGAATCTCAAATCTGACGCCAAACGCGGCCATCTCTCTACCAGCGAGAGACACTAGAAGGGGTGATAATTTGAGAAGTTTCTTCATCAATCCAGTTGGGTTCACTCTCCCTCGCGGCCTCAGTGTTCAACACAGTTTTATTTAACTTTCAACGTCCTCCCCCCGCCTCCCCGCTCCACCCTATCCCCGCATTTGTATCGTCCACTAAACAAGTTAGTTGCATATCCTTTACAAAACGTCCCAGTCCGCCCCATCATTATTTGTGCTATTTGTGATTTATTGGTAAGTTTGCGTTCAGTGGTTTTTCATTACTATCTGAGCGACCGTCACTCGTAATATTTTATGAAAACAAACACAGGGCGGTCTGCATCCAAATCGGTCTCAGCTGTGTTTCGATCAGTGGATGCGAAATTGCGAACTGCGTCCATGACAACTTCATCACATAGCCTGCTATAGTGCTCCACTAATCCCTATTTTTACCTTTCGCTCACCTGCCCTTCCCCCACCCATCTCCCCCAGCGGGTGTCCCCCCACCTGGAGGCTAAGCCAATCACTGAGCTTCGTTCTGGCATTATTAGCCTTAAGCCCAGTGACCGCCTGAACCACCACACATTCGGTTAATTCCATCCACTGATTGTTGCTAAAAGATGTTTTCAGCCGTACTAGGATACAGATAAGTAACTTTAATATTTTCATGTAGTATATTTCCAGTTGTGTGTCGGTTTATGTTTGTTTTGTTCTGTGCTGACGAATGCTTTGGCCGCAACGTCCAGTTTGTTACTTGTAAGCGTGTTCTAGTGCAGCTCACAATCTATTTCTCGTTTCTCTGTGATTCATTTATTGCCTTCATCAAACAATTATGCCGACCTGTGTTCCCGGAGACCGAGGGAAACGGACGAACACATCTCCTGGTTCATGCGGCACTGTTGAATTTCGAGGGAAACTTTCTCCAAGCCTGGCGGGAAAACGAACTGAAGTGGTAACTTCGGACAGCCGGTTCAAAAGATCCAGTAAACCCCAGGAAACGCTAGATCAGAAGATCTAAGACGACCAACGGATAAGAGAAGATAAGAATCTGTAGAAAATATCGCGCGTCGAACTTCTCAAATAAGATTTGTGTATGGAAGAATCAGCTCTCAAACAGAGCCCCAGTTCACATGAACGATTCTGTTCAGTGGTAACGAGGACACACCGGTTGGAAAAAAGACTGACATCGGCACAAAACACTGTTTCAGATGATTCGAGGCAACATTTAACCTGTATGGTAACCCGCCACAGATGGAGACAGGTCACTAGGGTCCATATCAGTTATGTATTGTTTCACGTACATGGATGTAAACTAATATTATTCGCATCATCATTCCACAAACCAACATGTTTTTAAGTTTTGATCTGGATAGAGAATAATTTCAGTAGTAGTTTGTGTTAACTCATAGTTTTATCTTTAATTTTTCAACTGCACCTAGTTGTGTTGTGTACCTTGGTGGGGGAATCATTGCAACGAGGGAGAGGAGATTGCCAGGAATAAAAACTTGCTGTGCATAGCAGCAAAGTAAGAGAAGACAATCTAGGCATCTAACTTCCTCCTTGCCACTCCTTGAGGATACCACTACCAGCTACTTTTACCCTTTAACGAGACATTTTCAGCTGTAAGTTTGAGTATCCAGGGACTTAGTCTGTGAGCAGCATATACAAGACTTTTCTCCCGACATTCTCTCTGGGATCTGGAGTGTAAGGGCTCTGATCCGGCACCCAGAACAACACACCAGTGTGAAAAACAGTGAATTCTGATATATATGGATCTATAAAAGACGTCAGGAATATAGTCAAGTCACTCTGATGAGAGGACTTAAATGCCAGAGTAGGCATGGACACCGCCTCTTAGGGTTGCAATATAATAAAGCACGGAGTTGAAAATTGTAAAAGCAATGGACTCCTTCTCCTTCCAACCTGTGCCGAACACAATATCCTGATTACCAACACAATGCTCCGCTTTCTCGTGAGAAATAGGACATCGTAGATGCACGCTCTCTCAAAATACTTGCACCTCATTGACTATGTCATCGTCAGGAGGAGTGACAGACAAGACATTTTGGTGACAAAATCCATGTGTGGTGCCGAATGTTCAAAAGACAATCGTCTGATTGTTTCAAAAATAAACATGCGTATCAAACGACCACGGCATCCTCAAGAGGACAAAGTGCAAAAAAAAAAAAAAAAAACGAAATTCCACCCGCCTAAACAATAATACAGTGCAGCTGTCGTTTGAAAATATGCTGGAAGGCGGCCTACAGTCAAGTGCCGCAGTTTACTCAACTCAACTCAACTCAACTTTATTTTAGTTAAACAAGACGAGGAAACAGATTAGATCGCCATAAAGGACACAATCAACAATAATTCTGTGGAAATCTTGGGTCCCACTCTCCGAAAGCGTAAAGACTGGTTCGATGAAAATCCCGAATACATAAACCAATTGCTGCCGAGAAACACATTCTCCACAAGGCATATCTGAACGACCAGAAGTCAATATTTTAAAACAAAATTGAAGCCTTCCATAACATCCGGAATGTCATGCAGCAGAAACTTCGGCACATGCGGAACTCCTGGCTGAGCAATAAAGCTGATGAGATTCAAGGCGTTGCTGACAGACATGATATGAAAAAAAAAGACGTCTGCGACTCACTAAAAGAGGTATATGTTCCTGCATCACCAGGCATAGTTCCACTCTTTAGTGAAGATGAGGTACATTGGTCACCGACAAAAAAGAAATCCTCCAACGATGAGCAGAGCATGTTAGCAACATCTTAAATGCAACCTTTTCAATCAATGACAAAACCATCAACTGCCGTACCCACTGAGTTGAGTTGAGTTGAGTCAAGAACCGACATCACTGCACTCAGGACATTCCCATACGTGCTCCGTCCCCTCGTTCAACAGCCAGCAAAGAGTCATACTACTAATCGTACCCAGCGCTATCTGATTAAAAGTTCTCCTGGTCTTCCCTCTGTTTTGAGATTCTTCCAGAACCCCTGCCGATATCCCGCAATCTCATTCTTTCGACATATGGGTTCTCAATCTGTTCCTCCGCCTTCTCCACCTGGTTCCACAAGCGCACGACCACCTCCCCCTTGTCCATAGGCAAACTACCACCAAGAGGTGCATTCCCTGCTAGCCTATCAGCCTGTTCATTCCCCGTACACCCGCATGGCCAGGGCAAAATATCCATACAATTCTCACAATCTGTGACCTCTGAAGCGACGAGAGCCATTCCACACGAAACATTCCTTTCTCCACCTTACTAAGCATACTCTTTGAATCCGTAATGAATACAACGTGTGTTGCAGTAGTCTCCTCTAGCCACCGGAATGCCGCTGTTACTGCCTCCACCTCCATTCTCATGCTGGAGGTCGTAGTCTCATATGCCAGACTCTCCTTTTTCAAGACTCGCCCATTAGCCTTTGCAATAAAGCCCCAGCCACTACGTCTGTTTCTCACCACTGACCCATCAGTGTAGATGACTATGTCACCTTGATGTGTGTTGCTCTGGATCAGCTGTTGCACTTCAAACTCAGTGCGGCCCGCTGCCCATTCTCTGCACTCACGACCCAGTGTTATTATTACATTGTGCCAGTCCGTCATGTCTTCCGGAACTTCAACCCACTCTCTTTCACGATTGATGGTCTCTAGATCACACACCTGACTTATAGAAAGTTCTGCCTGTGCCATCCAGGACCTGTCTCGTCTTAGTCTATGACCCTTAACCATATCCATTGCTGCATGCAGCGGGTGATCCCTGTCTGCGGCAACTCTCAGATACCATTTGGCCTGAAGGACCCTATGTCTATCCGTCATTGTTGGTAGCGCCAGGATATGCCTCAAGCATATAATTGGTGTGTCCTTTGTGCACCCCAGGATTAACCGCATGGCAGCATTCTGTATGCGCTCCAACCTTTCAAGCTGGCTCTTTGATACTGTCAGCAGCCCCAAACCATACTCAATGACAGAAATTGTTAACTGCCGAAAGAGCCTATACAGCATCCTCTGATCTACCCCGGTTGCTGCCATAGCCCTCAATGCCGTCCCCACTAATAATAATCCTGCTGACTAACCAACCATAGTGGAAATTAACAAAGCTATTCTTCAGCTTTCCAATGGTAAGGCTCCTGGCCCTGACTCCATCCCAGCAGAGATCTACAAAGCATGTGGACCTGTTCTGATAGAGCAGCTTCACCAAGTCTTCACAAAACTATTGGTGAACGAGACATTGCCACAAAATTTAAAGGACGCGCCAAAACTCTACCTTAACAAACGTAAAGGAAACCGCCAATCCCATTACAACCACCGAGGCATCTTGTTGCTCTCAATTGCAGGGAAGATACTCGCCAGAATTCTTCTCAATCGCCCCACAGCCCATCTCGACTAAGGATCTTCTTCCTGAGAGTCAATGTGGCTTCAGAAAAGAACGAGGAACTTTTGACATGATTTTCGCTGCAAGGCAGTTGCAAGAAAAATGTCAGGAACAGAACTGCGAAATGTTCTCCACCTTCATTAATCTTACCAAGGCTTTTGATACAGTCAGCAGAGAAGGACTGTGGAAGATTATGGCGAAATATGGCTGTCAACGAAAGTTTATCCGACAGGTTCAAATCCCAGTACGGTAATTTTCTAATCGTTGTTTCATTTAGTTTGTTCTATAATGTCTTCTTCTTCTTTCTGCTTCTATGAGAAACAATCAGTACTTGCTAATGTGTTTATGTGATGTATGTCAATCTGTCCATCAGGCCACTCGTTCGACCACCAGTGCGTCTGTCTGTTTGTATGTATGTCTGTCTGTCTGTCTCTCACACACTCCCTCCCTCCCTGAATCCATAAATTACTCCATCTATCTATTTATCCAACCATCTATCCATATGTGTGACTGGCTCTCTGTCTGTTGGTCTGTCTGACGGTCGGTCGGTCTGTCGGTCTGTTTGTCTGTATATCCCTCAGCACGCATTTCAGTCTCTCCGTTGGTCTCTCTGTCTACCTCTGTCTTTTGGTTCTTCTGCTTTTCTGTCTATCTGTCTGCCAGCAGATCTGTCTCTCTGCCTTTCAAGTAATTCATGTTTGTCTGTATGAACAGCAGTGTGACGTAGGACTTACGAACGCAATTTGTAATCCCGCATACCGAGCTCGAAACACAGCTGCGGGAGATTTGGAAGCAGACCTTCTTACGCTGATTTACATTCAATGGTATGCGTTCCGGTAGTTCAGAATGCAATGACGAACTATTGAGAGTAAACTTGCCAAGAAATCACAAACAGCTTAAATTGCTGAGATTGCCTGCAAGGGATTGTATTGGGTATGCAACTAAGTGCACTCTAGCTTTTGTCTGTGTATGTCTGACTGTCTCTCGGCCTATATGTCTGCCCATCCATTTCTCTCCCTATCTACCAACGCAATACACCAAACGGTAAATACAACAGAATAATGCTACACCACAAAATCCTGTGACACACTTCACGTTCAAGATCCCACATTGACCCACCTATACAGCCCGCTGGAACCTTCTTCCGCTGATGGATCCCTGGCCACCAGTTTGTGCGTGGTATTGTCAATGACTGCGTAATGATAAATATAATGCGTGCACAGCGTGAAGTTGATGTCCTTGATCTCAAACTTGGCGATGTTGGTTCTCTCCCGTGCTGTGCTGGGAAAATAGCACATGATCACAGGAGCCGCGAGACAGACTGTGGACAACAGCACATAGAGATTATGTTCCAACATTGACCTGGATAATTCATAGACACAGGAGCCGCGAGACAGACTGTGGACAACAGCACATAGACATTATGTTCCAACATTCACCTGGATAATTCATAGACACAGGAGCCGCGAGACAGACTGTGGACAAAAGCACACAGAGATTATGTCCCTTGATATTTTTTTTCATATCCCTTACAGGACGTTGCTGTCAACATCAGCTTTTTTCATCTGCTGTTGATGTACTAGGCAATATTACGATCAGTAGTTTGGCATTGCTTTCTGAGCGACTGGCTCTCATATACCACGTAAGTTACCAACGTCACGAGAACCGCTACCGATTCTCGCGCAGGTTACGTTACTCGCGAGAATATACGGGATTACGGAGAAAGATGTTAACCCCAAGGCCAGGGAGACCGGCTCCCCTTGACAATACTGACCTTGATAATACATAGACACAGGAGCCAGAAGTTTTAACAGTCATCAACTTCCCAGGCCCAGATGATTATGTGTTCTTTTACTTTTCACTGTGACCAAGCTAATTCACACAAATCCTATATCATAGCGTTACTACGTACAAAGACAAACGAAGAAGTGGCTAAGCGATAATACCTGGACGAAGATACAAGACAGAAAATAAGCAAAACTAACACTTCTTTCTGCAAAAGACACATCTTCATATGAAACCCATAAGCAAAAATACTCCATGTTGGATAAAGAGGTGAAATCAAGCGCACGAAAGGATAAACAGAACTTTATACTCAGCCTGGCCTCCGACGCCGAATCAGCTGCCAAAACTGGAAACAACAAAGCCGTATTCCATATCATGAAACAATTATGCAATCACTCACCTAAACCAAATATACCCATCAAAGACAAACAAGGTAAACAACTGTTATCCGATGATCATCAAAACCAACGATGGGCAGAACATTTCAAAGAAATATTAAATAGACCGCAACCTGACACTATTCCAAACCTGGATGGAGAAATTACCATTCCCCCACTAAATGCCTGCGAGTCATTCACCATGAAAGAGATTAAAGCAGCCATAAAAAAATTGAAGAACGACAAAGCTGTTGGTGAAGAAGACATCTCAGGTGAAATGCTCAAAGCAGCAGATGAGAATACCTTACAACGTTTGTTACAGCTGATCAATGAAATCCGGCAAAGCGAATCCCCGCCACAACAGTGGAAGGATGGTGTAATTTTCAAACTGCCTAAAAAAGGCGATATGCCTGATTGCAATAACTGGCGTGGTATCACCCTACTGTCAGTACCAGGAAAACATTTTTGTAGCATGTTACTTGAGTGATTGAAAAAGTCTATAACAAGCAGGCTTCAGACCAAAACGGTCATGCATAGACCACATTTTCACCCTCAGAATAATCATTGAGGACTCCGTAGAATTCCAGTCACATTTAATCACCAATTTTGTCGACTTTCAAGAAGCTTTCGACAGTATCCACCGTCACCACTTCCCAACCACCTTCACTTTGGAATCTACTTAACATCTATGGTTTCCCTACCAAATATACCAACGTCATTAAATCTTTCTACAAAGAGACACGTTGCTGCGTAAGAACAGAAACAGGCAACTCTGACTGGTTCTCAGTGGAAACAGGAGTGAAACAGGGTTGTCTCTTATCATCGACGCCCTTTGGAATAGCTGTCGATTCGGTCATGCGCAAATGCACAAACAACACAAATATTGGTATCCATTGGGTTGACAAAATTCTAGAAGACCTGGACTTTGCCGACGACATAGTGCTTTTGAGTTCAATACACCCAGATGCTCAAGAGAAAATAAACCATCTCCAAAATGTTTCAGGACAAATTGGTCGCCAAATTAACACCGCAAAAACAACAACTATCGATCTTACCAACAGTTCAGACGACACCAAATTAAACAACCATGTTCTTGATAAACTCAACAGCTTCACATACCTAGGAAGTAAATGACATCTACAGGGGACTCAACACCAGAAATATCATCTAGAATCGCACTGGCATCTGGTGCCTTCAATAAACTATCAAACATCTGGAGGTCAAAGACACTCAGCAAACACACGAAACTTAAAATGTTCAACTCTTATGTGATTGCAGTGTTAACGTATGGATATGAAAGTTGGAAATCAACGGTAGCTTTATATTTTTAAAACAAAAGATAATTTTGAGAACAAATGTCTTAGAAGAATTATAAACCTCCACTGGACAGACTTCAGAAACAATATGCAAATAAGACTCGAGACTAAGCAATATTTTGTTTCCAGTTTTATAAGAAAACGCCGTTGGTAGTACATCGGCCATGTACTCAGAATGGACAAGATAAGAATCCCCTACCAAGCCCTTATATGGTCACCGGTAGGTGACAAAAGAAAACGGGAAAACTAAGAGAGACCCTGCGTAGAACCATCATCAGAGACGGCTCATTCAACGGCCAAGTAAACATCCAAGATCTACAACAGATAGCAGCGAACCGACAAGCATGGAGAGTCAGGACTTCTACCTGCGCCGCCTTGGGCTCAAGAGGAAAGACTAACTAACTAAATAGTGTTCCAGGTGACATTTGGCCGTTGTTTAAGTACAATACCAGGCTAGTAGGCGACTAAACATATGCCATGTCTACGAGCCTTTACATTACAAGGCTAGCGTACTCTGCGGCTCAGCGGTGGAAAAATCCCCTACACCACGTTAAAGATACCACATTCCCCTATACGTGCATTCACACGCGTATCATCATCATCATCATCATCATCATCATCATCATCATTATGTACAATGCCGATAAGCGTTGGCGGTCATGTTTCGTCATCTCGCACGATCATCAGAGTCGTGGACCAGCTCTATGTTCTTGTCTCAGCAATGCCATGTGGCCAAACTATCCAGATATTTACTTCTCTGCTTTCCCCTTGTTACTTGCCCCATATGCGGGTCATTCTGGGATGTACCTGAGACTCACCAATAGTGTGTATGTGTTACGTCCTTGGTCTGCCGACTGTTGCTGGTAGGCACAAGGTGATGCAGACGAATGTATACCTCAGAGTTGTTGCTGACACAGATCACCCGTTGCATGAGGCGCTGGACGCAGTTAAGGGTCAGAGGCTGATGAGAGTGAAATCATGGATGGCTCAGGCGGAGGATACGATCAGACTGGTGTGCGACTTGGAGAACATTAGGCGACGAGAGGAGTGGGTTAGAGTGCCAGCGGAGCAGTCAGACTTATGCAGAGTTATAATCACATTCAGGCCGGGAGTGCAGGGAGTGGCCAGCAGGGGCCACAGTAGTGGAAATCCAGGAACTAATGTAAGATAATGCTCACCTGGGTGATGTGATTATCCTACACAGATGGTTCGGTGTTGAGAGGTATGTAGAAGTGCCTGGAGATTCTTAGCAAAAGCTAATGGTCTACGTTTGGTGCAGGAGAGCCTGGCGTATGATACCACAACATATAGTTTAAGAATGGAGGTGGAGGCGGTTAGTGCAGCTTTCCGATGGATGGAGAACACGATACATACACACATCGTGATTGTAACTGACTCAGAAAGCACGCTAAAGAGGGTGGGGACAGGCAGGCTTCGTGAAGAGTGGCTTGCTTCGCTTCGGAGGTCACGGGTGGCAAGCGTCACCTGGATCTTTTCTCCGGAGCATGCCGGTGTGCTGGGGAATGAACAGGCGGACAGATTGGCTGGCTTGGCAAAACCTGATGGAGTATTGATGCATGACAATGCAGATGTGGTTGCGGCCTTGTGGGAGCACGTGTACACCTCGGAGGAGCAAATGGATCACCATGGTCTGACAAGAATGAGACAGCGAGGAGTGACGAGGGGATTTGGTCGACGCTCGACGCTCAGGGGAATGGCGAGACGGACATATAATCAGATTGCTACTGGTAATATTGGTGTTGGAACTCTTCGCTAGTTTCTGAGGATGGGGACGAAGCGCTTATGTGAATGCCCCGAATGCTGTTTTGTCAGTTCATATATCAATCAATCAAGTAATTCTGAGGGATGCAAATCAAAAATTAGAGACAGGTATTGCTGTATACATTTCCAATGCCCTCAACTATTCCCGCAAGAAGTGACCTCGAGACCGCAGGGATATAATGTGTTTGTTTAGAGGTGAAGCCAGTCAGCCAGCAACCATTTCTCATCGGATACCTATATAGGAATACTTGTGCCGGGTACAGCTGGTATGACTGCTTCACTTCAATGATGGATAGAGTGTTAAAGCAGGTACAGAAATTATGAAACTAGGTGACTTCAACATAGATATTAGTAAATCCAACCAGACATTGGTGTCAACAACTTAACTTTGACAGGCATACAAGGATTCCTCTTTTGTACTCCACGAAATGAGAACGTACAAAAGGTTACAAGTATAATACAAGTTTATTAGCTAGTTGTACAGTAACTCTGCGAGCGGATAACAACATAGGTAATGCACATCATGGTATATCGTAATGATGTCATGTGACAGGTGATAACGATGGTAATATCTATCGGAGCTAAGACTAAGTCACAACTATTTCTACTGTCCTTTGTAAGCAACAAAATATTCACAGCGAATACTGCCGTCTGTCATCTACGCTGTCGAGTCGCGGTCTGACGATCTTCGTGGCGTGTGCAGCCACGATCAGTTGACTCTGCGTGCATCAACTAGTTTGCGTGCTCGGAGTTACAGCACGCAGTTAGTAACTGGTCAACTGTTTAAAGTTACTGGTGTTTCGTTGACACTTCTCGTGATGCGGGTTTCCCCACTCTATTGTGGGCAACTCCAGCTCACATCTTACAGTGTCCCCTTTTTGGACACGAGTGTGTCTAGTCGGAGAACTATTTATAGTTCTCTCTCGTGCTTCTGTCCTTTCTGTCCCTATTTCCTAGATCGCTATGTTCTCCTGATCCTGTATAGGTCTCTTTCCATAGTTCTACCTCTATCTTCTCTATTAGGTTACTTGCAGCTCTTTGACAATTGGACGATATCATTCTATCTTACAATTTCAAGCAACTAATACATCGCCCCACAAGGGTTACAGACACCTCCGCAACTATAATTGATCATATATATCTTACTTGTCCAGTTAATATTATTGAATGTAATGTTCCTGTTAGTACAGTTAGTGACCATTACCCTGTATGCTGCACATTGTCAAAAATTGGGTTCCAAGCTCCTAACAATAAACATATAAGCATCAAAATTAGATATTTTAAAGCGTTCAACCAAGAGTTATTTTTACAAGACTTAGAAAATGCAGTTCTTGATCACGTTACCAACTTCCCGATCCGGACGACGCATTATCTTTCTGGACAAAGACAGTCTACGGTGTGTTTGATAAACACGCACCAGTCAAAGAGGTTCGTGTCAAGAATCAACAGAAATCCCTATGGGTCACTAAAGAAGTTCTGGAAATCATGAGAGAGCGAGATGCAGCACACAAAAATAAAGACTTCATCAACTACCGGAGACTAAGAAATAAAGTTACACATGAAATTCGTAGGATAAAGAAAGACCATTTTTAAAATTTGATTGTAGATAAATCAAATAGCACAAATATATGGAAGGTTATTAATTCGCTAACCAACAGGAAACACTCGTCAGAGTCTGCAACAGCAAACTCTATAACATACGAGGATTTCAGTTGTTTCTTTCAGTCGGAAATAGAGAATCTAAAGTCTTCAATACCAAACTCATCATGCAATTTAAGTTCATTGTCATCATTCTGCGAGGAGAAGTGCACTAGAAATAATTCCGCTGAGATTCCCTTTATGTCGGTTGCAGAAGTATATAATTATCTCTCAAACCTCAAAGCAACAAAGTCATACGGCCTAGATCGGATCAATAATAAAGTTCTTCTTCCTATTGGGATCTCTATCTCTCTCTCTCTCTCTCTCTCTCTCTCTCTCTCTCTCTCTCTCTCTCTCTCTCTCTCTCTCTCTATCTCTCTCTCTCTCTCTCTCCGCCTCCTAGCTATTCCACTTTGCAACTGTGACAGCTTGTTTCAGTTTCATCAAACAAATTGTTGACTGCATTCCTTGTCCAAGACGAGCTGTGGCCCCAATGCAGTTGTTTGCTTGTGTACCAAATGTCCATGATGCACTGCCGTATGTTACGAACATTTGTCACAGTACAATAATCACAGCTTCTTTTTCAGACTTGATCCGACACTGGACGTATGGTGCTAGACTTGTGTTTGTATAGATGAGTCGGAACTACTGGTGTGACGTCACCGCCGGCGTGGAGCCACGGAACTAAGGCAGCTCTCAATGATTAATTGCCCTGTGTGAGTGTGCGTGTGTCTCTGCGTGTGTGTGGTTGTGTGAGTGTGTGTGTGTGTCTGTGTGTCTGTCTGTGTGTGGAAGTGTGTGTATCTGTGTGTATGTGGGTGTGTGAGTGTGTGTGTGTGTGTGTGTGTGTGTGTGTGTGTGAGTGTGTGTTAGAGACTCTCATTGTATTTTACAATGTAATGCACAAAATCGAATTTCTATGGCCATATTGTAATTACCGGATACAAATCCTGGACAATTAGTAAACAGGCGAAAACATCCATGTAAGTCTTGGTAAGTCTTGGAGACGTAGTTTCATAGAAGAAAATTAATTGGACAGTCCAAATGAGCAAGCAGGACATTTTGAGGCACGCTCAGTCGCAAAAACAACTTATCACAAACATCAGAAAGAAGCAGTCATCATTTATTGGCCACATTATGAGAAAACAAAAAACTGGAACATATGATAACCGGAAGGTTTTGTGGAAAGACAAATAGGGGCGACAGCTTGAGAAAGTCCTTGACAGTCTTGCATCATTGCACAGAGAGCAGTCAAGACATGAATTGATCCATGCCGTCGCAATTTGTGGAGAAACTTGACTGCCCACGTCAGCCGGTGGATGATGATGATAAGTGGAATTGTCTGCTTGGACTTCCGGTTGCCAGCATGGTAGTTAGGCATTGAACCGTTGGGGCCTGTGGTATGTTTATGCTTGTGGCGACGGTTTGCAATCGCATTTTCCTCATGTTGGACTGGTAGTACATGGTTCCGTCGCCCTGTTACTGAGTGAGTGCGTTGGCGACACCGTGAGCTGTGAAATTTGCGTGGAATATTTTTACATCTGTCCTGTATAGTGACCTTCATGTTCGGAACAATGGCTACCTGCCGTTGCTGAATTGACTGATTTGCCCTTTCGGTTCACGAGTGCATTTTTCGGGAGACTCCTGGGAGTCGGCGCTGACGCTGCGGAGTTCGTGCTTTGTGCGACACTTTCGGTGGGTCGCCCTGCGGCAAAAGACCGAGCTACGTGAAAAAGCCCGAGTCAATGAGGTCTATCTGGTGACTGCTGAGTCCATCGACGATGAACTGTGGTATTCGTGGATGAAATTTGTGTTGACATTCTGAAGGCGGCATTATGCACAGTGTAACTATGCGGGCTATTGGATTGCCGAGACTCGTGTCTATTCCACTTTTCACATTGGACAGTGGGGAGCAATTAGTGTGATATTCGCTGGCATGGAATGGAGCATAATGGAGACGACCCGTTGCCGTGAAGTTGCGAACCCAACTAACCGACTAACTAACCATGATTCTAACCCATATGATGTGGTCAGCGTGACAGAATGGTTAAGACTGCTCATCTTAAACTTCCGTAATGCTGTTAGATGATGTAGCGGGTTGAACACATGCATCGGTCAATTGAACTAACATGTTGACTTCTCGTCCTTAGCTTTGGGATGTAAATTACAAGTACTTCAGAAGTCAGAATAGGTTCACCTGATGTCGAGTTACACTAGTAGTAGTGAAAGCTAATCCATACCGCAAGATCAGTTCAGTGGCAAGTGTATGGACTAGATTTGAGGTCAAACCGAGCGAACAAGAAATTCGACATGTTCTGAATACCTTATACTCAGCTTTTTTTGTTGTTGTTGTTTTGTTCGCATATCCTTTACAGGACATCGCTGTCAACATCAGCAACTTTCAGCTGATTGTTGATTTATTGGCAAGGTTACGCTCAGCACTTTGCCATTGCTTTCTGAGCGACCGGCTTAATACTCCGTAAGTTACCGACGCGGAGAGAACCGCTGCCAATTCTCGCGCAACGTCACGTTACTCATGAGAGCATATGAGATTACGAAGAACGTCGCGTAACCTCTAGACCAGAGAGATCGACTTATACCCAACTATAATGCGTATTTATTGGTTTTATCAATGGCCAACACACAACACGGTTTATGTGTGTCTAAATGAGTGTCACACGGAATGTGGACATAGTGCATCGATGTCCAAGACTCGGCACTGTCTATGTATGTCTATGTGTACATAGTGCATCGATGTCCAAGACATGGCACTGTCTATGTATGTCTATGTGTACATAGTGCATCGATGTCCAAGACATGGCACTGTCTATGTATGTCTATGTGTACATAGTGCATCGATGTCCAAACCATGGCACTGTCTATGTATGTCTATGTGTACATAGTGCATCAATGTCCAAGACATGGCACTGTCTATGTATGTCTATGTGTACATAGTGCATCGATGTCCAAGACATGGCACTGTCTATGTATGTCTATGTGTACATAGTGCATCGATGTCCAAGACATGGCACTGTCTATGTATGTCTATGTGTACATAGTGCATCAATGTCCAAGACATGGCACTGTCTATGTATGTCTATGTGTACATAGTGCATCGATGTCCAAGACATGGCACTGTCTATGTATGTCTATGTGTACATAGTGCATCGATGTCCAAGACATGGCACTGTCTATGTATGTCTATGTGTACATAGTGCATCGATGTCCAAGACATGGCACTGTCTATGTATGTCTATGTGTACATAGTGCATCGATGTCCAAGACATGGCACTGTCTATGTATGTCTATGTGTACATAGTGCATCGATGTCCAAGACATGGCACTGTCTATGTATGTCTATGTGTACATAGTGCATCAATGTCCAAGACATGGCACTGTCTATGTATGTCTATGTGTACATAGTGCATCGATGTCCAAGACATGGCACTGTCTATGTATGTCTATGTGTACATAGTGCATCGATGTCCAAGACATGGCACTGTCTATGTATGTCTATGTGTACATAGTGCATCAATGTCCAAGACATGGCACTGTCTATGTATGTCTATGTGTACATAGTGCATCGATGTCCAAGACTCGGTACTGTCTATGTATGTCTATGTGTACATAGTGCATCAATGTCCAAGACTCGGTACTGTCTATGTATGTCTATGTGTACATAGTGCATCAATGTCCAAGACATGGCACTGTCTATGTATGTCTATGTGTACATAGTGCATCGATGTCCAAGACATGGCACTGTCTATGTATGTCTATGTGTACATAGTGCATCAATGTCCAAGACTCGGTACTGTCTATGTATGTCTATGTGTACATAGTGCATCGATGTCCAAGACATGGCACTGTCTATGTATGTCTATGTGTACATAGTGCATCAATGTCCAAGACATGGCACTGTCTATGTATGTCTATGTGTACATAGTGCATCGATGTCCAAACCATGGCACTGTCTATTATGTCTATGTGTACATAGTGCATCAATGTCCAAGACATGGCACTGTCTATGTATGTCTATGTGTACATAGTGCATCGATGTCCAAACCATGGCACTGTCTATGTATGTCTATGTGTACATAGTGCATCAATGTCCAAGACATGGCACTGTCTATGTATGTCTATGTGTACATAGTGCATCGATGTCCAAGACATGGCCCTGTCTATGTATGTCTATGTGTACACAGTACATCGATGTCTAAGACATGGCACTGTCTATGTATGTCTATGTGTACATAGTGCATCGATGTCCAAGACATGGCACTGTCTATGTATGTCTATGTGTACATAGTGCATCGATGTCCAAGACTCGGTACTGTCTATGTATGTCTATGTGTACATAGAGCATCAATGTCCAAGACATGGCACTGTCTATGTATGTCTATGTGTACATAGTGCATCGATGTCCAAGACATGGCACTGTCTATGTATGTCTATGTGTACATAGTGCATCGATGTCCAAGACTCGGTACTGTCTATGTATGTCTATGTGTACATAGAGCATCAATGTCCAAGACATGGCACTGTCTATGTATGTCTATGTGTACATAGTGCATCGATGTCCAAGACTCGGTACTGTGTATGTATGTCTATGTGGACATAGTGCATCAATGTCCAAGACTCGGTACTGTCTATGAATCAGTTGTTCTGTCCGTGTTCAGATCTGATATCATGAAAAGATGTTATGTTGTCTCGTTTGCGAACGTTGATAAAAAGTATAATGAATACTTACGGTAATATAGATTGACTAGGGATATCACAGAAACCAGGAGATATGTAGTCGCCCACATCTCGTGCAGCAAGAATGTTCACTCTACTATTGAATGCATGCTCATCATGCGATCTGTCCCTGAATGTAGAAATCAAGAACACAAACATTAACGTCTGTTCCCATTGTAAACTGTCGTCACATGAGGTAGTCATGTTAGCATGTTTAGAGTGAACTTTTGGAGTTCGCGTTTACCAATATTCACTACAAGTCAATTCATCATCATCACGTGCCTGGTCAAGTGTTTTAGACGTTCTTGTCTCCAGACAGTGAAAATATTTTGAGAAATTTAGAAGATTTAGTTCTCATTGAGGGCAGAAACATCAATACCATTAGACACACGGATGGTACGGTATTGACTGCAGACAATGAGGAAGATCTACAACATTTAGTAGATGCGGTTGTTCCACACAGTGAGCAACTAGGAAAAGAATTAAACTGTAAGAAGACACAGAGTATTGTCGCCACTAGGAAGAACGAAACACCACAATGTAATATTCAGGTAAATGGGAATATTATAAAACAAGTAAATCAGTACAGTTATCTCAGGACAGTCATAAAATCTGATTGGAGATGCCTTGAAGAGATTAGAACAAGAATCGCCAGGGTAGCCTTTTGCAGGATGGAAAACATACTGACAAATAAACAATATGTCATTTGCAACGAGTAAAATAGTGGTAAGGTGCTACATAGAACATGTACGTTTGTATTGATGTAAAGTGTGGACAATGAGCAGACAAGCAGAAAACATCGAATGGCTGTGGAAATGTGGTTTCTGAGGAATGTTCAAATAATACCATGGCCAAACAGAAAATCCAATGATCAAGTCCTACAAGAAATTAATGAAAACCGTAAACTAATAAGATAAATTATACGTAGACAGTCACAACGTTTTGGTTACGTTATGAGAGAAAATAAATTGAACAGCTTGGTGACAACTGGCAAGATCAAGGGAAGAGAACAAGGGAGGACAGAGAAGTAAATACCTAAATGGTTTGGCCACGTGGTATGGTCGAGACAAGAACACTGAGCTGATCCACAATTCTGTTGAAATGGCGAAACATGACCGACCACGTTTATAGGCATGGCACAATATGAACGAATAAATGTTCATGTCTCTCCACATATACCCAGTTCGCCTTAAGGTGTGTACAGGGATCCTGTATTGAGTGACTGAGGCATTGGTCGTTTGTGGCATCTCCTCTCTTCTCTGTACATAACCACAGAATGCTGTTTGTCTCTATCTGTATAGTTTTATGTAATGCCTTCATTATCCTCTTCCAGGCAACTGTTGTTACAGTGGCAGTCGAAGGTATTCGCAACATCCATCTCAGGAACTACACCTCGGTTGCCTCCAAACTCTGCCTAATTTATCCATTGACGTTCCATAATGCACTGTCACAGAGCAAACGTGGTTCTGTATAACATTATAGTAGTGTCACGAGCCGAATGTTACGAGCACATACAGGTAGGGTCATGATTGTTACACGCCATTAGAATTTGACTGACTCACCTGGACATATAATCGAACATTTCCACCATTACGTGCCGGCGTATGTGACGAAGGGTTAGCGACAGCGATTCAAAATTTCACATATAGCGTTAGAACTCAGCAGCAGGCGATTTGGAAGCAGGCCGTCGTGTGTTGATATGTAACAACGGTATGAGCGCCGGTTTCGCAGAAAGCAATGGCAAACTACTGAGCATAAATTTGCCTTGTAGGACACACACCGCCAAACATACTGGGGTTGGATGCTACGTAATATATTAGACATGGAGCTAATTCAGTCGACGACTACGTCATGGATGCTGAAAGTGACGTGTAGAAATGTTGGACTGGATTCTAGGCTCAGCTTCTGGAGTGCCTGTAACTTGAGTTGACTTGAATCATGAGCCAACACCACAGCACTTAGGACATTCAATTTTTGTGCTCAGTCCTCATCCTCGACATCCAGCAGAGGTACAGTACTCATTGGCATTCTCAGTAAGGGATCCTCGAGTAATGTTAAGAGATGAAATATCGGGGAAGCGATAGAGAGGGAGAGAGAGAGAGAGAGAGAGAGAGAGAGAGAGAGAGAGAGAGAGAGAGAGAGAGAGAGAGAGAGAGAGAGAGAGAGAGAGAGAGACGTAGTCTTAAGCCACGACTTGCATTTTAACTGGAGGAAACGGTGTTGAAATCGTTGTACCGAGTTTGACAAATTAAAAAATGTTAGTTGTATCGCCTTTACAGGGCGTCGCAGTGAACCACACCTTATTGTGGATGTCGTAAGTCTTTCTTACTTACTTTAGTGTCGTCCTTGGAGTGATGGGAATCCACACCACATTTTTATTACCCCAATATTGTTGTCTTAGAGAAACCACCAGACTCCGTCCACAAAACTCCGTCGGTCTGCAAACCCCTTTTTCTTACTCTCACTCACCCTTAGATCATGCCCCCTCTCACTCCTCCCCAACATAACATACTCCACAACTCTAGCTTTAACAAATAAATACAAAATAATTTATTAAGCAAAGAGTATAAGTGTGAGAAATGTGTGTTAGTAATGTGTAGAATGTGTGTCGAATATTCTAGTGGGTGCAGACTTAGACCAGGTAGCTGAAGAGCCCAGCCCGATCATCCCAGAAAGGATCACACCACATCTTCATTCAGTCCACGAAGACCTCACCCAGGTATGTGTCCATCCTGCTAGATGTAGATTTCCACCGGTGGCTGTTTGATCACTCAAAAGAACTAGTCACAGTCCGACCCTAAATCCTGTCTGGATCACACAGTTAATATATGTCTAATTTGTTCCTATACTTATAACACCCTTGTCTAGTGAGGACACGAACATACTGTTCTTTGAAATAAATGTACTTCCTGTCTCAAGTGTCTACTGTTCACAAGACCATTGTTATACTAACTTCCTAATAAGTTTATACTGATTTATTCCCATGTGATGGGGAATAACTGTATCTCTTTGTTTGTTCACCTGTCGTGTAAAACATACTGCCACTGGGCTGTTCCCAGGTGGTGTAAAAGAAATTCACTTTTTACTATTCTGTTCCCAAGTGATGTTTGAAACATTAATTTGACGATTGGTCTTCCTCCAAAATGGTGCGGAGAAAACAATTTCTGGTCTTCTGTTAATGTGTGACGTTTGATAATCCCTCTTATGCTTGTTCCCGTAAACCCTTTCTATCATGGGCTAAGTGCAAAAGATGTTGACCAACTGCCTGCACCAAGGTCTCCATTCTCAGTGACTTGAGTGACCTAAAGGAACCTTAAGCACAACACAACAGTGTCTTCGAAATCATATCCACATTTTGCCATAACAGGCACGTGTACAATTAAATCTAATTAATTTCCGCACACGGTAGATATTTTTTTTAAATCCACTGCAGTGACAAACACGTCCGTGCAAGTCAATCCTCAGAGTTACACTACTTGTAAACAAAGCATGTTTTTACCCAACAGCCTTGAGTGGCCACGTGACGTTCTTTTGATGTTAACAAAGGTGGTTCAAGGGCAGATTATCCATTTCTGAATAAATTCTTTCCCTTGGGTTTCATCAATGTCACAATAGTAGATTATCTCCCCCTTTTGGACAATCCATGCACAAGTCGCTTCCCCCTTTTTCTCAACATATGCCTACAATTTCCCGTCTTGTGGGGATTGTCAAAGAAGATTTCCTTGTTTGATGTTGGCGACTTAGCGGTGTCCTTGATCTAACTGGTAAACAACTGCAGATGTACATTCCGACTTTGTTTTTCTGTCCCGGTTAAAAAACAAATGTAGCTTTGCACACAGGCCATGAATATGACCGTCTGTATTGTCATTATCTGGTGGATACACAGTGAAATCATGACATAGGCCCCCTCTTAAGAGAGTAGTCCATCTCACTCTTCTCCACTGTGAATTCAATCCAGATGATTCATTCCTCTTCTTCAGGAGCTGGGTGTCTTGATAAGAAGTCCGCTCCAACATTTTCCTTCCCAGGAATATACTCAACTGTGAAATTGTAGGGTTGAAGTAACAACGACCACCGCATCAAACGGGCGTTGAGCTTCTGAGAAGTAGCCAGGAACATCAGGGGCTGATGATCTGACTGGACCCGAAACTTAACTCCATACAAATAGGGCTGGAATTTTTGCACGGCCCATACGAGAGACAAACATTCTCTCTCGACGGTCGAATAATTCCTCTCAGCCTGGAGTAGTTTCTTGCTTGCGTATGCCACAGGTTTCAAAACCGAAGCATCGTCTTTCCCTTCCTGTAACAACGCTGCCCCAATCCCAATCCCACTTGCATCCGTTCTCAACACAAATGGTTTGGAAAGGTCCGGGAGCTGTAATACAGGTTTACTGACCAAGGCCTCCTTTAACTGACTATAGGCAGTCTCACATTCTGGTGTCCAAATGATTTGGTCCGGGAATCCCTTTTTCAAGGTTTCCGTCAATGGAGCTCCCAGTTCAGTGAAATGTGGGATAAATTTCTGGTAGAATCCACACAACGAGAGAAAAGATCGCACGTCCTTCTTCGTTTTTGGCCTTGGGGCATTTCTGATTTTCTCTAGGTTCTTCTCTTCTGGGACAATGTGTCCTGGAGTGATGGTGTGACCTAGAAATTCCAGAGTCTGGTAACCAATCATGCACTTGGTTGGACGAGCGGTAAGCCCTGCTTCCTTGAGTCTATTAAACACTCTCTCCAAGGATTGCAAATGGTCATCCAAGCTGCCACTGGAAATCAGAATATCATCCATGAAGGAGATGATGGCCGGATCCTGTAAAGGATCTAGTAAAGTCCTCATCATACGTGTAAACACACTAGGTGCGTTGCTGAGACCAAAGGGCATGACCTTGAATTCGTAGTGTCCACTGGGTGTACTGAAGGCCAGCAGTGGTCGAATCTCCGGTTTGACTGGTATTTGATAGTACCCCCGACTCAGATCCACCTTTGAAAAGTACCGAGCCTTATGGAGCCTAGCGAATAACTGCGTTGGATTCGGCAAAGGTTCCACCTGAAATTGTGTATGACTGTTCAGAAGTCGGTAGTCTATACACAACCGGTGTTCTCCACTTGGTTTCCGTAACAAAACTACCCCCGCATTGTATGGGGATGTGGATGGTGCAATCACGTCATCCTCCAGCAGTTTTTGTATTTCCTCCTCCAGGGCCTTTTCTTTAGAGAAGGGCACTGGGTAAACCTTCTGGCGAACAGGCTCCTGTGTAGTCAACGTCATCTCGAACTCCACCAACCTCGTTCGTCCTGGTTTATCAGTCAGTATCTCCTTATGAGACCTGAGAACCTGGGTTATCTTCTCCCTCTCCTGGGAGGTCAGATCAGGGTTCACCTGCACATCCTTGTAGGTTTCCTGGTGTACCAGGGGATATTCCCTGCCCTCGCTGGTTCCCACTTCTGTCTCCACTGCAACTGCCATTGCCATGAGGTGAGCTGCTTTTTCTCCGGGTCTCTCTTCGTATTTCCGCAAGAGATTGATATGGAAAATCTTCGACTTTCCCCGGATCCGGATCTGATAGTTGGTTCTGGATATTACCCTTTCCACGGGAAATGGTCCTTGCCAACCTATCTCCAGTTTGTTGTTTCCCGTTGGGAGTAGCAACAAAACTTTGTCTCCCACCTCTAGAGATCTGTCTTTAGACCTACGGTTGTAGTAAGCCGCATGTCTTTTCCTGGCCTTTTTCAAGTTTTGATTTGCCAGAGTCCATCCTTTGTGGAGTTTTTCTTTCAGTTCCTCCACGTATTGATAGGATGAGATTACTTCTTCTGACGTCCCCTCTTCAGTCCAACTCCTCAACATGGCTTCCAACGGTCCTTTGATTGGACGACCAAACAGCAACGTAGCGGGTGGTAGTCCTGTTGAGCCATGAGGAACTTCCCGATAGGCAAAGAGTGCTGCAGGGATATATTCATCCCACCTATCAGGTTTTTCCTGCGCTAGTTTCCTGAGCATTGTCATCAACGTGCCGTTGAAACGCTCTACTTGTCCATTGGCTTGAGGATGGTAAGGGCTGGTATGTATGTGGTTAGAGTGAAACACTCTAAATACCTCCTCCATGAGTTTTCCACAAAACTGGGACCCATTGTCCGTCAGAATTTGATCTGGGAAGCCTAATCTTGTAAAGGCCTCCATCAGTGCATCCGCCACTCGTTTCGAGTCAATCGTGGTCAACGGTATGGCTTCACCCCACATTGTACAGCAATCCACCATTGTGAGTATATACATGTTCCTCTTCCTAGTCCTAGGAAGTGGACCCACGATATCGATGGCTACCCTCTCGAAAGGAGAGTTCATGATGGGCATCTCACCCAGGACCACCGGTGCTGTCCAGTGTTTCGGTGCCACCCTCTGGCACTCAGGGCATGACTTCACATACCGACGCACATCCTCTGTCATTCCCGGCCAATAGTAGTGGCAGGAAATCCGCTGCATGGTGGCGGCAATACCCATATGTCCACTAAAGGAGATGGTATGCCCCATATGAAGAATCTGGGACCGGTGAGCTTTTGGGACGACCAACTGACCGTATAGGTTGTCTCCCCTTCCTGCTCTCCTGTAGAGTATCCTATTCTTCATGTAGTACTGCCCCCGTCCTGGTGGATCAGCACTTTTCTGCAGCTTTTTGTAGCAAGGACGTAAAGTATCATCCTCACTCTGGGCAGTTCGTAGCTCCCCCGGCATTGGGTTAGTCACAATTGCGTCTGCCTCTTCCGTTCTCGTCTGAGAGCGAGTCTGTATTGCTCCCATATGGATTGGCTCCCTGGGCATTCCCAGAAAGACATACCGGCAACCTAGGATTACTGGGAAAATGGGATCGGTCAATACAGCAGCCTTGATTGTGCCGGTGACATATCTTGACCGAATCTCCACGTTAGCAATGGGCAACTTCATGGCCACAGCACTCTTCTGTGCAGGCTGTATTTCCATGGTCTCACCTGTGAATTGTTCTGGGTGTACCAGATCCGCAGAAATCACGGCCTCCCCGTCCAGTCCTGTGTCGTACAAACACTCCACTTGACGACCGTTAACCTCTACCAATTCCACTACAGGTGGTTTTTCCTGGTCTGGAGTTTCTTCGTCGGCCTCGACCTGTTCAGTGGGCTCCACCTTAGGTCTCCCGGGGCACACGATGAATTTAGATTCTCCTGACTTTCTCTTGC
The DNA here is from genome assembly GCA_014155875.1 of Cepaea nemoralis. Lineage (NCBI taxonomy): Eukaryota > Metazoa > Mollusca > Gastropoda > Stylommatophora > Helicidae > Cepaea > Cepaea nemoralis. The sequence goes on from JACEFZ010002645.1 coordinate 357,929, forward strand.
AGTCAATAGCATTGTGCGTGTTTGACTTGCATTGGTTGCACCATTTCTCTGTCCTAGATTTTCTTGTGCCGGACTTGAGTGAGCTCTCCTGATGGTGAGCTATCTTGCTGACCTTGGCATTCTCCGTGACAACCTCCTTGGAAGTCACTTGACATGCTGCGAAGTGAGGGCTCTTAGCCTTCGATTTGCAGTCCCTCGTATTGTGAGTGGGTGACTTACAAATTGAACACCACTTCTCCGACCACGGTCGTTTTGGTGTAGAGCTCGAAGAGCTCTTGCTTCCCTCCTTCGTCTTCTCTGAACTATCCTCTGATTTTTGCACATAAGGTTCCCCCTTTTTTGTTCCAGAGCTTTTGGCTTTCTTCTTGTCATGTTTCTCCTGACTTTTGGTGTTGGTGGGAAGGTTTTCCCCGGCCTCCCCATGTACCTCTACGAACCGTTCTGCTAATTTTGTCACGAGGTCAATACGTTCCGCTCCTTGTTCTCCCAGGAATGTCCTGAGAGGTTTTGACATTTGCTTCTTCAGCTGGTCGACCACCATGAGTTCTTCCAGACTCTCATAGTCATGTGCGAACCCAGCCAAATCCATCCACTTATGGAGATAAGATTTAAGACGCAAACTGTAGGCGGCAAACAACTCCCCCGGTTCTCGTTTCGCTGCTCGAAATTTTTTCCGGTAGGTATGTGACGTAACCTCGAATCGTTTCAGCAGAGCCGTCTTTAACTCATCATAATTGTTCTCATGTCCTGGTGGCAGGCGAGTATAAACCTCGTATCCCGTCCCGCGTAATCCCTGGGATAGCTTAAGATTCCATTTGTTACGCTCCAGACCCATAGCAACTGACATAGCCTCGAAGCGTTGAAGGTATTGGTCAATCTTCTCTTTGTCCTCCTCGTAGACCGCCAAAGGAAACTTCATAGCATGGTACCCCTGTCCACCTACTGGTGTTGAGCCTGGGACTGAGGAACCTCCAACTGCTCCCTCAGTTTCCCCATTAGATTGACTCTTGAGCTCGAGTTCCCGCATCCTGTACTCGTGCTCCCTTTTCTGAGCTTCTTGTTCAGCTTCCAGTTTCCTAGCTGCTTGCTCAGCTTCCAGTTTCCTAGCTGCTTGCTCAGCTTCCAGTTTCCTAGCTGCTTGCTCAGCTTCCAGTTTCCTAGCTGCTTGCTCAGCTTCTAATTTCTTAGCTGCCTGCTCAGCTTCAAGTTCCATCCTTCTAGTGGCTTGCTCAGCTTCTATCCTCTTAGTTTCTAACTCCATCTTCCTCAATTCCAATTCGGCCTTCCGATCGTCTCTTTCTGCTTGACGATACTCTCTCTCCACTTCCTGTATGTAATCCGTTAAAGCTGAACCAGACAAACCCATTCCTTCCCCCTTTGCCCTTAGTTCTGCCCCAGTTAATTTAGGAGTGGCCATTTTTCAGACAGGTAAGTCAGCAGATAGGGTGCAGATTATCTCCAAGAGGAATATATATATAATGAACAATCACTGTTAATCTAATAATTAAGACCACACACAACACAATCACTCAGTGACAAGAGAAGAATCAGGACCACAGACCTATGCAGACGTGTGAGGTGTGAACAGGTAAGATATGTATCCTAACCCCTATCCACATTCACTCTAGCTGGATTCTCTCTCCAACAATATCACCGTCCTCTTAGTAAAGATCCCGTGTCAAAAGACCCCGTTGTCAGGAGATCCCACTGTCAAAGGATCCCGCTTACAAGAGATCCCGCTTACAAGAGATCCCGCTGTCCAAAGATCACGTTACGAGCCCCCAATAAATGTCGTAAGTCTTTCTTACTTACTTTAGTGTCGTCCTTGGAGTGATGGGAATCCACACCACATTTTTATTACCCCAATATTGTTGTCTTAGAGAAACCACCAGACTCCGTCCACAAAACTCCGTCGGTCTGCAAACCCCTTTTTCTTACTCTCACTCACCCTTAGATCATGCCCCCTCTCACTCCTCCCCAACATAACATACTCCACAACTCTAGCTTTAACAAATAAATACAAAATAATTTATTAAGCAAAGAGTATAAGTGTGAGAAATGTGTGTTAGTAATGTGTAGAATGTGTGTCGAATATTCTAGTGGGTGCAGACTTAGACCAGGTAGCTGAAGAGCCCAGCCCGATCATCCCAGAAAGGATCACACCACATCTTCATTCAGTCCACGAAGACCTCACCCAGGTATGTGTCCATCCTGCTAGATGTAGATTTCCACCGGTGGCTGTTTGATCACTCAAAAGAACTAGTCACAGTCCGACCCTAAATCCTGTCTGGATCACACAGTTAATATATGTCTAATTTGTTCCTATACTTATAACACCCTTGTCTAGTGAGGACACGAACATACTGTTCTTTGAAATAAATGTACTTCCTGTCTCAAGTGTCTACTGTTCACAAGACCATTGTTATACTAACTTCCTAATAAGTTTATACTGATTTATTCCCATGTGATGGGGAATAACTGTATCTCTTTGTTTGTTCACCTGTCGTGTAAAACATACTGCCACTGGGCTGTTCCCAGGTGGTGTAAAAGAAATTCACTTTTTACTATTCTGTTCCCAAGTGATGTTTGAAACATTAATTTGACGATTGGTCTTCCTCCAAAATGGTGCGGAGAAAACAATTTCTGGTCTTCTGTTAATGTGTGACGTTTGATAATCCCTCTTATGCTTGTTCCCGTAAACCCTTTCTATCATGGGCTAAGTGCAAAAGATGTTGACCAACTGCCTGCACCAAGGTCTCCATTCTCAGTGACTTGAGTGACCTAAAGGAACCTTAAGCACAACACAACAGTGTCTTCGAAATCATATCCACATTTTGCCATAACAGGCACGTGTACAATTAAATCTAATTAATTTCCGCACACGGTAGATATTTTTTTTAAATCCACTGCAGTGACAAACACGTCCGTGCAAGTCAATCCTCAGAGTTACACTACTTGTAAACAAAGCATGTTTTTACCCAACAGCCTTGAGTGGCCACGTGACGTTCTTTTGATGTTAACAAAGGTGGTTCAAGGGCAGATTATCCATTTCTGAATAAATTCTTTCCCTTGGGTTTCATCAATGTCACAATAGTAGATGATCTCCCCCTTTTGGACAATCCATGCACAAGTCGCTTCCCCCTTTTTCTCAACATATGCCTACAATTTCCCGTCTTGTGGGGATTGTCAAAGAAGATTTCCTTGTTTGATGTTGGCGACTTAGCGGTGTCCTTGATCTAACTGGTAAACAACTGCAGATGTACGCAATCTTTTGCCTTCGTACATAATATTCTGACTTGTCTGTGAATTTCTTCATATTTGGCAGGATTATTTTTGTTGAGTCTTCTTTTCTCCATTAGGTGTAAAATTTCTTCAGTCATCCATTTCTTTCGACCCACCTTCTTTAATTTTGGAATAATTGTTTCTGCAGTAAACTGATTGAATTCTTTATCATTTCCCATTTATCATTTACATCCTGGAATAATATCTCTAGATCAGACAATATATCAAATCTGTTCTGTACTTCTCTGTTGAATTGTTTTGTATTTCGGTGTCATTACTCAATGTACACAAATCATATTTAGTGTTTCCTGTTATATACTTGACTTTCTTCAACTTTATCCTCAATGTTCCTGTGAGTAATCTGTGGTCACTATAACAATCAGCACTGGGAACTATTTTGCTACTGTTAATGCGTTTCTACATCTTCTGCTGATTGGAATGTAGTCAATCTGGTTATACTGATTCTTGTGATGTCGTGTATTCCTTGCCATGATGAGTGGACTCTGATCATGAACTTTGTGGTCTGACCTATACCCTTACATTAGAATACACGACACACATTTTCTTCGCATACACGTCTCATATACGTTACACTTTTCTTTTAATAAATTAATCTTTATTAATTTTTAGAAGCAAGAGTTGTTGAATATGTTGCGTTGGGGAAGTATGAGAGGGGTCCTAGTACGACAGTGAGAGAGAGAGAGAGAGAGAGAGAGAGAGAGAGAGAGAGAGAGAGAGAGAGAGAGAGAGAGAGAGAGAGAGAGAGAGAGAGAGAAAGAGAGAGAGAGAGAGAGAGAGAGAGAGAGAGAGAGAGAGAGAGAGAGAGAGAGAGAGAGAGAGAGAGAGAGGAAAAGGTGTCCATGAACCGAAGGAGTGTGTTGGACGGAAGCTGGTGGATTCTCCAGGATATTGATAAGGGGAAAAAAATTATAATGTGGGTGTTGACTCCTCTCACTCCAGGGACGACACTTTAAAGTAAGACACGACACTCGTATCCCTACACTTGTCACCATGAGATGACCTTTCCCTTCAAATATACTCGTATCCCTACACTTATCACTTTGAGATGACCTTTCCCTTTAAATATACCCGTATCCCTACACTTATCGCCATGAGATGACATTTCCCTTCAAATATACCCGTATCCCTACAATTATCACCATGAGATGGCATTTCCCTTTAAATATACCCGTATCCCTACACTTATCACTATGAGATGACCTTTCCCTTTAAATATACCCGTATCCCTATACTTATCACCTTGAGATGACCTTTCCCTTTAAATATACCGTATCACTATACTTATCACCATAAGATGATCTTTCCCTTCAAATATACCCGTATCCCTACACTTATCACCATGAGATGACATTTCCCTTCAAATATACCCGTATCCCTACACTTATCACCATGAGATGACCTTTCCCTTTAAATATACCCGTATCCCTACACTTATCACTATGAGATGACCTTTCCCTTCAAATATCCCTGTGTCCCTACATTTATCAGCGTGAGATGACCTTTCCCTTCAAATATACCTGTGACCTGAAACAGATCGCCATCGTGTCGAGCTTAATGGTAGAAAGTTAAGGTAGAAAGCTTAAAAGCAGACAGCTTAAGGGTAGAAAACTGAAAGATACAAAGTTTAAAGCAAGGGGGATTGCAGCTCCGTGGAGAGAATACTGAGCCTGATGTAATATAATGAAGTTGACCCTCTTTCTAAGGGAAGCAAATCAAGAACACTCACTACAACACAACTTATTTAATAAGGGAAGCAATACAAGAACATACATTACAACACAACTTACTTTCTAAGGGAAGCAATACAAGAACAAAAACTGCAGCACAACTCACTTTCTAAGAGAAGCAATGCATGAACACACATTACAACACAACTTACTTTCCAAAGAAAGAAATAAAAGAACACACACTACAACATAACTTACTTTCTAAGGGAAGCAATTCAAGAACACACACTGCAACACAACTTACATTCTAAGGGAAATAATACAAGAGCACACAATACAACATAACTTACTTTCATCTCTCACGGTATCATCATAGCCCACCCACAATTGATTTTGTACCAAGTACGGAGTTTTCTGAACATCGCCAAAGTATCTTTTTGCATTGGCCTGACATGTGTTCATAATTTCATTCTTTATTTCCCATTTTAATTGCTGCTGTTTGGTTCAAGTAAATAGGTTTTGTTATGCTGAGATCTTTCCCATCATTGTTAATATCTTCCAACATTTTAATCAGTTCATCATGTTTTACTTTATCAAATACCTTAGTATAATCTAAGAAGGACAAATATATGTCTTTCTTTGTCTCTACTGATTTTTCTAATAGTGTTCGTAATGTGTATATTGCATTGTTTGTACCTTTTCCTTCCACAAATCCATACTGTTCTTCACCAATTTTCATTTTTATTGTCTTCCTTGTTCTTTTCATTATAATTCTGAGTAGAAGCTTAGTGACATGATTTATTAAGTTAATTGTAAGAAAATCTTCGCATTCAATTTCTCCTGCTCTTTTTGATATAGCTATAAATACAGATTTCAACATATGGCTTGGTATACATCCACTGCTATAAATTGCATTCAACATTTTGGTTAATATATCTACTCCAATATTCTTCTACTGTGATTCCATCTGGCCCAGCTGATTTTCCTTTCTTCATATGCTTGATATCTGTCAAAGCGTTTGATTTTCTGACTGTCTATCTTGATTTCTTTAAAAGCATTTGATTGTCTCTATATCTTGATTTCTGTCAAAGCGTTTGGTTGTCTCTCTGTCTTGATTTCTGTCAAAGCGTTTGAGTGTTTCTCAATCTTGATTTATGTAAAAGCCTTGGATTGTCTCTCTATCTTGGTTTCTGTAAAAGCATTTGATAGTCTCTCTGTTCAGATTTCTGTGAATTCCATTAATTGTCTCACTATCCTGATTTCTGTGCAAGTGTTTGATTGTCTGTCTGTCTTGATTTCTGTGAAAGCGTTTTATTGTCTCTCTATCATAATTTCTGTGGAAGCTTTTAATTGTCTCTCTGTCTTGATTTCTGTGAAAGCGATTGGCTGGATGTCTGCCTTGATTTCTGTGAAAGCGTTTAATTTGCTGTCTGTCCATTGTGAGTTAAAGATTGAGATCACTTAGACAGCACATAAACACATATACAAGTATTGATTGGCACATATATAGGTGTAGAAAACAAATAGAGATTAGAGTACACACTCATCATCACGTGCTTTGCCGACTGATGTGGGCGATCATGGTTCTCCATATCTTATGATCTCTAACCTGTACCATATCGCTTTCACTCCCTAAAGCCCCCCGACACAAGACTCTGAAGAATTTGCTCAAACTGTTGTCCTCTGTCTCTCTTTCCATCAATCTCTCCAAATGTCACAACGTCTTCTAGTTTGTGTCTTCTCGTAATGTGGGCAACAAGTGACGTGCCACTGTTTATTTTGTTTGCTCGCTCTTAAATCGAGCGAAGTCTTTACACGTGTTACTACTTCTAATTCACTGGATTGAGTTTTGCATGTGAATTAGCTTTTTCTATTATCAGTGTCCCTCGCTATCATGCAGACTCCGACTTCAGAGGTATTTGTAATTTAAGTCCACAAGTCAAGGACATGGAGGAAGCAGTTTAGCCCTTCTGATCGATTTAAGTATTGAACCGGCTACCTCGGCATAAGCACACCGAAAATTTAAGAACAAGTGCTCTTATCCATTCGGAGAAGTTGATCTCTTGCCTCTTTCTGCTGTTTGAGATCAGTTGTTTGCGACCTCGCCTCCCCCAAAATGTCCACTTGACTCAACAAGGTGCTCACTCAACAAGGTGCTACATTCACAAAGTGCTGTATTCAACTAGGTGCTGCATTCAAACTATTCAGGTCTGGATCTAGTTCTACTAAGCCACTGTCTTCTACTGTTAGCCATTGGCTCAAGATCTAGAAGAGTTATTTTATTGAGCTTTCTATAGTCGACACAGAGTCTTATTGTGTTGTCCTTTTTGCGTACTATGACCATTGGAGATGAGAAGTCTGATTGGGATCGTCTTATGATGTTGTTTTTCTCTAAGTTGATGATCTCCTGATGTAGGTGTTCTTTGTAATGTAATGGAATGGTGTATGGTCTGCATCTTATGGGTGTGTTTGACGTGAGTGTGATGTGATGCTGTACTAATTCTGTTTGTCCTGGGTTGTTAGAGAAGATGGTGTTGTACTGTTGTATTAGCTGTTTGCAACTATCTGTTTCTGCTTGAGTTAACTTTGGGTTGATTTTGATCTCCTTCAAGCAGTTTGTAGTGTCTAATGCAGGTGTTGGAATCTCGTCACTAGCCTCGTCATCTTCATGGTCTATTATCACTGTACAAGCTGTTGTATCGTCTTGTTCGTTGTCTCTGTTGTAGTATGGTCTTAGCATATTTATGTGGAATATTTTGTGTTTGTCTTTTATTTGGATCTCATAGTCTACAGGTGAAATCTGTCTCGTCACTTTAAACTGTCCCTGCCAAGAATCAGTCAATAAATGTCTGTCACTAGGTAATAGAAGAAGAACGTCCTGTCCAGGTGTCAACGTTATTGTCCTGTTACCTTTGTCAGCATACTGTCTATAAGTAGCACCAGATAATTTTAGTGCATTCTTTGCAATTATACAAGATTTGATGATTCTTTCACGCAATGATGTAACATATACGTATGATGATATGGGTTTAAGTACTGGAGTAGAGTCAGTTAACATTTGGTGATAAATAGTTAATGGGCCACGTGGTTTGGCACCATAGATAAGTTCAAAAGGAGAGAAACCGGTACTAGAATGTGGTACCTCGCGATAAGCAAAAAGAATAGCTGGTAGATATACATCCCAGTTATTGGGGTGCTCTTGCGTGACTTTGGCAAGCATGTGCTTTAAATCGCAGTTAATTTTTTCCACAATTCCACTAGAGTGAGGATGGTACGGGGAATTGAAACATTGCTTCACTCCCAACATTTTGGTGAAAGCTTGGGTAGATGCGGCGATAAACTGAGTACCCCTATCTGATTGGATAGTGTCTGGAAATCCTATCCGAGAAAAAATATGGAAGAAAACTTCCATTATATCATTGGCGGTTATGTTCTTAAGCGGAATAGCTTCCGGCCAGCGGCTAAATTGATCAATGACAGTTGGAATATATTTATTCCCTCTAGTTGTTGTATGATTTAGAGGGCCCACTATGTCGACAGATAATTTTTCAACAGGTCGACTGGCTAAGTCAGTGACTTGTAACTTTGCCTGTGGGTGTTTACCTTTTTTTTTACCAGTTTCTGGCAGGTGTCACAACTTCTGCAATATTCTTTAATGTCATTGCAAAATTTAGGCCAATGAAACTGTGTTAATAATCTTGATCTGGTCTTAACGTATGCCATATGCCCTGCAAGAGGTATATCGTGGGCAAGATGTAAGGCTTGCTTACGATAATTAGTTGGCAAAACAGTTTGCTCTGTGGTGTTGTCACCTCTTGTATAATACCTTGTGAGGATATCATTTTTCACAGCAAAATGCCATTTTGCATTCTTGGTTACCTTTGGCTTTTGGCCGATCAGATTATAATATTTTACCAATGAAGGGTCAGCCTTTTGAGCTGTTACAAACGTTTCCTTCATGGTGTTAGTAGGTAGTGATACTGGGCTGAGCATTTGTATAGCCTCAGTTTGATTACTTTCATCTTGCACTCTAGCAGCAGATCTAGTTACTGCGTTCACACATTCAATGATATCAGATGGTGATGAAGCAATGTTATCAATGATGTCATGTGATCTTAGTGCTACATTAGCTACCATACATTCAATAGGTGGTGTAACATTATCAATGATGACATTGGATGGTGATGTTATGCTATCATCAATACACAGAGATGTTATGTCATGAGGTTTATCATTCACCTCTGGTAAATTCCCAATTATTACATCTCACACTGGGTTTGTTAATGCAACGCACTTTACTTTCCCAGTGAGGAAAGGTGTTTCAATATATGCCCATGCTAATGGGTATTTCTCAATATTGCCTGAGAATGTTCTGCATGTTACGTGCCTGCCTGTATAGTCTGTTGGCATTATGAACGTTCTCTTCAGACCAATAAGTGAACTGCCCGTGTCCCAAAAGGACTGTAGCAGACTTGCCGTTCACGTATCCGTGATGGACATTTATCTTGCCTTTAGAATCTACTACCAAATTAGCTTCTTCATTGGCAATAGGGATGGCGTGGCCGCATGTTAAAATACCATCTTCATAAAAGGTGTTACAAAGAGTACATTTATTTGCGTTAAACATGTCAAAAGCCTGTGCTGAGTTCACAGAATGTTTCTTTGATTGTTCTTCATCTGACGATGAACTGTCAAACAAGGCGGCATTTGCTTTGTTGGTCATTTGCCTACCTTTACAATCAAGGCGATAGTGTCCGTGCGCCTTACAGAGGAAACATTTACGCAAATTTCTGAAGGATCTACGCTCCTTATCTTGTCTGTTTACCATGTTTTGTAGATAAGTATTATATGCGGGGTTCTTGTCGCACATCTCACCTTGATGATGTGAAATTTTACAGTATCTACAGTGATTATACTTCTCAGATGTAGGCTTATGAGGTTTCTGCCTACTATAGGGTTTCTCATCTTTAGCCGATGCTACAAAATTTATGTCAGTAGCTTCACTGGCAAAGCAATGTTTGTTGGCTGTGTAATACGCCGAACCACGTCTCTCAATCTCATCTACACTAGTGCATTCATTCTCCTGCAAAGATTTTGAAAATGCTGATGGAATGGATGAAATGACTTTATCTCTAATGATCAGATCTTCTAATCTTTGATAATTTTTGTCAATTTTAGCTGCTGAAGTCCATATGGTAAATATATCTCGGACTAAGCAGAGGTAATCAGAGAACGTCTGAGTCGGTTTTGGACTCAACTTGCTGAATTGTTCTCTGTAACCTGCCTCATCTAACATAAAATGTGCCATAATCTTTGATTTCAGATAATTGTAGTCTTTTCTGAGGTCTTTGGGGATGGTCTCAATGACTTTAAGAGGCTCCCCTGATAAACTCCTCATATAAACAATATTCCATTCAGACAGTGGAACCTGGTAATGTTCCATTAACGTCTCAAAATTTTGGGTAAAGGCTGCGATGCAGTCACCCGAGGTATAATTACGTACAATACCTTGATATTTCTTGTACTGGTTTTCTTTCTCCAGTCTCTCAGATTTCTTAGACTCTTTGTTAATGGCAGTCTCAGTATCAAGTTGTTTCATCTTTAACTGTAACTCCAGTTCTTCTCTCTTACTCTGAGCTGCTATTTCTGCCTTCTTTAATTCTGTTTCTCGTTCCATTTCTGCTTTCTTTAATTCTGTTTCTTTTTCGATCTCGGCCTTTTTCAGTGCACTATCTAATTCAGCTTGCTTTGTCTTTGCCGACAGTTCTAATTCGGTCTGTTTTGCTGCAGCTTCTGCCTGCTTTAATGTTCTTTCAGCCGCTCTTTCATCGCGTTCAGTAGCTTTCTCGCGAAGGTGTTCAGAGTATTTATTTTCACTCCATTTCATTCATTCATCACCTGTCAACTTCAATTTTAACCCCATATCGATGAAATCATTTAATGAAGACATGATGGAAAATGTCAATGAAATACCAGCCACACAGTTTGTTATAAGTGGTTAGTAAAGTAAACAATTTACAATTGAATTCTATTGACAATACGTGCCTAAATTTGCATCCTTAAAGTAACTAAAGAAAAGAAAAATATACTCAAGTGCCCTGGAAGCGGTGAAGAACGGTTGGAAATCGGGCAAGGAACTGTAGGGTCGCTACTTCGAAAACAGAAATGACCTCTACGCGCAAGGGTATCAGATGGTACGGAAAACCTGCTTTGTTTTTGGAGGAAAATAAATTAGCGTCTATTTGATGGTGTGTGTCTGCTTGTCACTAAGTATTGATTAGGTTTGTATGGCGTTGAGTGTAATTGTATGTCGTAATTTTGTCAGTCAACAATTTCTTTTCAAAACACAAGTCACTTTCTTTCCAAAACCTTTCTGCGTTCCACAACTCAATTCACAAAAACAATCTACATATATCTCAACACTCTACAACATTGATGACACATCACTTACATCAAGATGACATTCAGTAAGGACATAAACATCAAGTTTACAAGATGGCGACAAGGTCACAATGGCGACAAGATCACAATGTCGACAAGGTCAAAACGGTGACAAGTTCAACAATCACAAATGTTCTACACGTTTACAAGATCGAACAATATGTATGCACAGTACGTTTACAAATAGTCTCCATGTTTAAATAATGTAGAAATATATGAAAATGAGCCTTCCACGATCACATTTACATGTACTATAAAGTTTGACAAAAATCCTAAGTTCACAAACTCTAGTTTTAAATGTTAATCACATAAACACGTTCATTTCAAAGCCGGACGAGCCCCCACGTCCACACATGTCAGGGTCTTAAACTTGGCTCGCTAACCTAACACATGTTAGACAGTACAAGTACAACGTGATTTGACTTGAGACTCAACGACACAACGTTCAATGGATTTATTTACAGATCATATACAGTACGATGATCACAACAATATATACTTTACACTTCAATACACTTACATACACAATACAGCTCACAAGTCTATCTCTCAAGATGTCCAGACACTCGACTTTCAGGCACAGAAACCACACAACGCCTTTCTCTCATCATGCGTCCGTTCCAGTCCGCGTCCCAGAGCTGTCTGCCGCTAGTTCGCAACTTGCCTCCCACTTGAGGTGGCGTCACGAGGCATGCGTGCGTCTTGCGTCGTCCTTGCCTGACCGCTAGCCGTCTTGTCAGCCAGCAATCTCGCGGGCAGGTAACTACTACTCGCCTGGCGGCGTAACGAAGTTACGGCATCCCTCCTGGGGACTAAGTCGCCTGGCGGGCGTAACGATGTCACTGCATCGCTGCACTATTCTGGACTCTGACAGCTGTTACAGAGAAATAAATGTGGTATTTGGATTGAGCAGGTCAAATTTATACAATAGCAGGTGTAAAATGTTTGGCACCAAAAATGTTTTTTTTTAGGGCTTAGCAATCAAACGCTTTGACAGACAGAAAGACAGACAAGCAAACACAATGACAGAAATACATACAGACAGACAGAAGGAAAACTTGCAGATAATTACAATGACTACTCTAATCCATGAGATTAGGTCGCTCTGTTAGATAAATAAACAAAAACATTCCTGTGACAGACTGCCTACGTTTGTCTGCCTACAGAGAGTTCACGAATGCCAAGATTAAGTTCCCCTCTATAAAGACATTGCTGTCGTTTGGAGGATATAGCGATCGTGTACAGTGCAGGGAAATTGGTGAGGATTCAACACTTCTCAGCGAGTTTGTCACGTCTGCTGTCACCTTGTTGAAATTGTATGGATTTGATGGCCTGGATGTGGGCTGCCGCACTATTGTTGTTAGTGAAAAGATCGCTCTTGCTAACATGCTCAAGGTAAGGACACTGTACAAATGATGTGTTATAATGATGACATCTGAGAATATTGTTTGTGCTAAACGCCATTTGTGAGCACTTAGTGCAAATACCTCCAGGATCCCTCGACAGGGTGGGGGTATAATGGATCCACAATGGACCCCGTGGTTACCACTCGGATCGACACAAGGACTACTATATCAGCCATAAGACCCAGCTGGTCAAGCCTCTGTGACAAAAACTCCACCACACAGAGGGGAATGGGAATTCATCCTGGACTAAAGAAGTACGCCAATGCGTCACGGGGTGATCAACAGCGCTCCTCCTCGACGTCACCGTGGGAGTAAGTGGACAGAAGTTCCCAGTCAGAGAAAACCCCCACAGAGCTGAGAATATTCAAGTATATGGTGCCTAAGATGCACTGGTACACGTTCTGACCTTGCCAGGAAGCAAATCATGTTCCCTGTCCCCAGCGAGGTGACGACATGGGGAAAACACAACAATTCGTACCAGAAGATGAACTGGCACAAACATCGCTGGACGAGACATTGGGAATTTTCGGAGAGATTGTGTACCTCTACTGCCTGTATCAATCTCGTGACCTTGGGAGGAAGATGAAAGCTAGTCCGCAGAACCTTATCACAGAAGTGTGAACGCTACTCGAAAACCCGCCAATGAGAGAGAATGAGGGCCTGTTCGAAGTGTGGCAGACCGCAAAACCATGCTGAATGACGTCTGTCGAGCAGACGGTTCCGTGGGACAAGAGAGATGACACGGAGATCACGAGAGAAGTATTTACCCTCAAGAGCCATTTCTAGTTGCTGGAGATTTGTCTGAGAAGCCAAGATCTGACAGCCTCAACATGAAGGAAGAAGAGCTGGAAGATCACTGGTGAAAATGTATACAGATGTCCAGTACTAGGTTCAACTCGGCGAGATATAGGGACTTGTGTGCCAGAACAACCAATTATTGATTTCGACGTAAAGCCTCCGCCACAGAACGAGGTCCTGGCAGTTGTAGAGACACCTCATTGCAAGCGAGTCTCGGGTCCAAGCGGTGCCCCACACACAGTGACCTAACGATCTCCGGGCGCCCTTCCATACCTCCACCAGATACTTTGATCTTCGCAGAAGCACAAGTCAATCAATTCAGAGTGGAAGAAAGTCAACTGGATCTAGATTCTCAGAGAACGTAATTCACCAAATGTGCCCCAGTTCAGGTCGATCTCTATACTCAACATCCAGAGCAAGATATTTATCTCAGTCATTGACAGAAGAATCAAGGCGTAACTTAAGGATAGCACTACGTGAATAGAATGACTCATACAGCGAGCCCTGCCCTACACGGTGAGCCCTGCCCTGCAAAGGGACATCTGCCCTACACAGCGAGCCCTGTCATACGCATCGAGCCCTGTCATACACAGCGAGCCCTGCCCTACACGGTGAGCCCTGCCCTTCAAAGGGACATCTGCCCTACACAGCGAGCCCTGTCATACACATCAAGCCCTGTCATACGCATCGAGCCCTGTCATACACAGCGATCCCTGCCATACTCATCGAGCCCTGTCATACGTATCGAGCCCTGTCATACGCATCGAGCCCTGTCATACACATCGAGCCCTGACATACACAGCGAACCCTGCCATGCAAAGCGAGCATCATCCCTACACAGTCAATCCTGACCTACACAGCAAACCCTATCCTACACACAGATGTGCCTTACAAAAGCTGTATTTTCAAGGAATACTATTTATCACACATCAATGTTGCTAAATGTATTTTAGGATTTTGAGCTAGCAATTGTTGGACATTACTGATGGGGTAAACATTGTTGGCCATTAGTGAAGGGCAAAATATTGTTGCTCATTACTGATGGGCTAAATATTGTTGCTAATTACTGATGGGCTAAATATTGTTGGTCATTACTTATGGGTTAAATATTGTTGGTCATTACTGATAGGTTAAATATTGTTGGCCATTACTGATAGGTTAAATATTGTTGGCCATTACTTATGGGCTAAATATTGTTGGCCATTACTGATGGGTTAAATATTGTTGGCCATTACTGATGGGTTAAATATTGTTGGTCATTACTGATGGGTTAAATATTGTTGGCCATTACTGATAGGTTAAATATTGTTGGCCATTACTTATGGGCTAAATATTGTTGGCCATTACTTATGGGCTAAATATTGTTGGCCATTACTTATGGGTTAAATATTGTTGGCCACTACTGATGGGTTAAATATTGTTGGTCATTACTGATGGGTTAAATATTGTTGGCCATTACTGATGGGTTAAATATTGTTGGTCATTACTGATGGGTTAAATATTGTTGGTCTTTACTGATGGGTTAAATATTGTTGGTCATTACTGATGGGTTAAATATTGTTGGTCATTACTGATGGGTTAAATATTGTTGGTCATTACTGATGGGTTAAATATTGTTGGTCATTACTGATGGGTTAAATATTGTTGGTCATTACTGATGGGTTAAATATTGTTGGCCATTACTGATGGGTTAAATATTGTTGGCCATTACTTATGGGTTAAATATTTATGGCGATTACTTATATGCTTACAAGTATTGGCCATTACTGATATGCTAACAAGTATTGGCCATTACTGAAATGCTAACAATTATTGGCCATTACCTATAAGCTTACAAATGTTGACCTTTATTGATTTGCTAACAAATGTTGACCATTACTGATATGCTAACAAATGTTGACCATTACTGATATGTTAACAATTATTGGCCATTACTTATATGCTAACAAATATTGGCCATCACTGATATGCTAACAATTATTGGTCATCACTGATATGCTAACAATTATTGGCCATTACTGATATGCTAACAATTATTGGTCATTACTGATATGCTAACAAATGTTAACTATTACTGATATGCTAACAAATTTGACCATTACTGATGTGCTAACAAATATTGTAATAACTGATATGCTAACAATTGTCACTAATTACTGACATGCTAACAATTGTTGCTAATTACGGATAAGCTAACAATTGATTCCACTTACTGATATGCTAACAATTGTTGGCCATTACCGACATATAGAACAGAGTATGATTTACGGGACCTTTCATCAGTTACTACTTCCTCTCACTGAGTATGGTTGAGGCTGCTGACAGTATCAAAGAGCCAGCTTGAAAAGTTGGAGCACGTACAGAATGCTGCAATGCGGGTGATCCTGGGGTGCACAAAGATACACCAATTATTACTGGAGGCATATCCTGGCGCTACCAACTATGACGGATAGGCATAGGGTCCTTCAGGCCAAATGGTACCTGAGAGTTGCTGCAGATAGGGATCACCCCCTGCATGAAGCCATGGATATGGTCATGGGTCTTAGACTATAGCAATGGTTCCCAAGCTTTTCAGACATAGGGCCATATCTACTATTTTCGGTAGTTAAGCGGGCCACAACGTTATAAAATTATAAAAATCGTGCAATATCATTCTTACCTTTCTTAACTTTCGTCAACAAAATTCTAAAACTTTAAAGGCAGTCAGTGTCAGTACTACACTGCGGTCATTTTTGGGGGGTTTAAAATCACAAGTTCATTTAACAATAAATTTTTAATCAGTTTCGAAAATCGCTATTAATGTAATTAATTTACAATTGTAACTGTTCTTCATAACCAGTTACTTAAGTTCAGATGCCAGTTTATCAATGTCTGGGCACAAATCTGTCGTGCCCAAAGTCATAAGCGCAGCTAGGTAACTGTCGGTGAGTCTAGAACGTTGCTTGTCTTTTATAAAAGTAATTGCGGAAAATGGAGTGAGACAAGGATGTGTGCTCTCTCCTCTGTTATTTAATATCTACATTTACAGAATATCCAAAGAAGCAAGCATTGACAGAACAGATTCAGAAAATTTAGAACTGTTCACTCCAGATGAAACAACAGATCCACAGGAAATAAATGAACTACTATTTGCAGACGATCATAGCCTATTTTACAACGATGAGAGCAGACGACACAATCATATTAATAATCTGAGGTCAACATGCAGCAGATACAATATGAGTATAAATACAGCCAAAACCGAAGTAATGCAAGTTAGCAGATCGCCTACTCCACTAAATATACAGATAAATAGCATAACTCGAAACGAGTTAAAAAATTCAAATATCATGGAAGTATGATCACAGAAGATGGCAGATTGGACAGAGAAATCGAAATCAGATGGCAAAAAGCTAGTGCACTTACATATCAACTATCACCCATACTGAAACATCCAAATATACCCATGTCCTGCAAAACGACAGATAATAAACAGCATATTCACACCAACCCTATGCTACCAATCTCAAACGTGGACTTTATCCAAATCACACTTTCGCAAAATCAACACCTGCGAAATGAGATGCCTGAGGAGAACTGCCAACTTAACAATCCAAGACCGAGTAAGAAATGCTGTTATCAGACAGACAGTGGGATCAACACCTTGTGCCACATTTATTGAAAAACAGAATGATGATGATGATAATGATGATGATGATGATGATGATGATGATGATGATGATGATGATGATGATGATGATGATGATGATGGTCGTGATGATGATGATGATGATGATGATGATGATGATGATGATGATGATGATGATGATGATGATGATGGTCGTGATGATGATGATGATGATGATGATGATGATGATGATGATGATGATGATGATGATGATGATGATGATGATGATGATGATGATGATGATGATCATTGCGGAAAATGACTGCTCACATCTGTAAGTCAACCAAAATGACAAATGTATCTCTGGTCGAATGAATGCAAGTGTTCAAATTGTTCGACAGGCATAAGTCGCCAGACTGAAATCATATGATCAGCTGAAGTTGAAGCAGGCAACTCCAGAAATTTACATCTCAGTGCAGCATTGCATTTCAAATAAATTAATCTGTGTTGAAGGTTGTGCTGTAATTGACAGAGCTTGACATCGTGAAATATGAACGGATGTATGAATAAGGCGACATTATCCTCCTCTATTGTGAACTCTTTAAATCTCGACTGAAAGATATCCAGAAGACTTTCAACTTTTACTGTGTACTGTAACAAGTCACATTTCATTTCCACCACAAGCGTCTTCAGAGTTGGAACCGCCTCTAAAGTCCCTTCAGTCATTTTCCCGAAAAACAGTCGTCTCATTTTAAACGAAAAAAATGTCATCGCACAAATTTGTGAATAGTTTGTTAATTTTTTCCCTGGATCCTCGCATTTAAAGAGTTTAAATGAGATGCATGTCCACCAAAAATGCCAGGTCATTAAGCCAGTCATTGTTCTGCGGACATTCCTATTCTGTAGGCAATTCATTTATTTCAGACATAAACAGATAGACACTATTTTTCAGTGCCCAGAAAACTTTCCCTTTAGATAGCCATCTGACATCACAGTGTTAAAGTAGCTCACCGTATTTCTCGTTCAGGTCTGAAACAAACTGTTGAACTCACGCCTGTTCAGCGCCTTACTTCGAATTTGTTTCACACATCTCTGAACAGCATCCATGACATGTTTCAGATTTAAATCTTTCCACACAGAGATACTTGGTGAATGATACAATGATATTTTAATATAAGGCGACCAAGAAGCTGATCCAAAAATGCTTAGACATTCAGACTTTTTACCCGTCAAAGCCGGAGCACCGACGGAACATACACTGTCGAATTTGGTCTATTCAATGTTGTTTTTCTCTTCACACAACTTCAGAGTTTCAAACAGATCAGTCCCTTTGGTAGTTGCATGCATCGATTCAAGTCTTAGAAGTTCTTCAATGACTTCAAAATTATCGTTTATTGCTCGAACAAAAACTACAACCTGAGCTGTGTCAGAAAAGTCAGTGGATTCAGCCATTGCCATTTTAAAAAATGTACAATTTTCGTTATGTGCTTGACGATGAGCATCGTTGGCTAATTCTTCAACTGACCTGGCGTAGTATTATTAGACAAAGGAATCTGATCAAATTTTGTTTCACACTTTTTATCACCAAGCATTGTAGCAGAAATTTTAAGGGAGGGCATGATTATTTCTTCTGCATCGTGAACGGCTTCTTTTTGCGAGCCAACAGAAGAGCAACTTCGTACGACGCAACAATAGCACTCTTGTTTTGTTCGTTAGCCTTGGTGAAAACTGAATGCTGCATGATCAGAGAACTTTCTTCTTTTAAGCTATGACATCTTCTCTTAACTCCGAATTGATTGGACATTGAGCATTTATATCTGAATGTGTCGTAGTGAAATGCTGTTCCATTTTGTTTTGTTTTTTGTTTGTTTGTTTTTTTTTTTTTGTTTTTTTTTTTGTAACAGAAACACAAAATCTGCAGATTAAGCAAACTGGTAACCACTACGGCTAGGCATAAACATAAATTTCTCCGTCCAATCTTCGTTGAATTCACGACAAGAAACTTCTTCACATTTTCGCATTTTACGATTGTTTGATTTTAGATTTTCTACACTCATGTTTATAGGCTTTAACGGTAAATTTTTATTTGATCTAATCTAATTTTAACACAATACTACCTACTCTGCTAAACAGTTGTAAGAGACGACAATATGGCGCCTTGGGCACTCTGATTGGCCGACAAGGTTGGGATATGGGAACTTCATAACGTTTCATAGTGAACTGAACAGGCGCATTCAATAATATATCAGCATAACAACCACGAGCAGAGTAAATTATCGCACCCTAACGGGGCGCTCTAAGTGCATTTTTTTTAAAATTATTAAAATATATTATATTAAACAACGAGGCCTCGCGTGCCACTTGCACACTTGACAGCTGGCGGGCCTCAAGTTGCCCGCGGGCCGTGGTTTGGGAACCTCTGGACTATGGCGAGGCTGATCCTGGATGGCACAGGAAATATATATATATATACTTCAGGTGTGTGATCTAGACACCATCAATCGTGAAAAAAAGTGGGTTGAAGTACCGGAAGACATGACGGACTGGCACAATGTAATAGTAACACTGGGTCGTGAGTGCAGAGAATCGGCAGCCGGCAGCACAGTTTGTTGAGTTAAGAACTGACATCAATGCACTCAGGACATTTCCATACGTGCTCCGTTCCCTCGTTCAACAGCCAGCAAAGAGTCATACTATTAATCGTTCCCACCGCTATCTGAATACATGTTCTCCTTGTCTTCCCTCTCAGTTTTGAGATTCTTCCAGAACCACTGCCGATCCCCCGCAATCTCATTCTTTCCACATATGGGTTCTCAATCTAGTTCTCCGCCTTCTCCACCTGGTCCCAAAAGCGCACGGCCACCTCCCCCTCGACCATAGGCAAACTACCACCAAGAGGTGAATTCCCTGCTAGCCTATCAGTCTGTTCATTCCCCCGTACTCCAGCATGGCCAGGGCAAAATATCTATACAATTCTCACAATCTGTGACCTCTGAAGCGATGAGAGCCATTCCACACGAACCATTACTTTCTCCACCTTACTAAGCATACTCTTTGAATCCGTAATGAATACAACGTGTGTTGAAGTGGTCTCCTCTAGCCACCGGAATGCCGCTGTTACTGCCTCCACCTCCATTCTCATCCTGGAGATCGTAGTCTCATATGCCAGACTCTCCTTTTTCAAGACTCGTCCATTAACCTTTGCAATAAAGCCCCAACCACTGCGCCTGTTTCTCACCACTGACCCATCGGTGTAGACGACTATGTCACCTTGATGTGTGTTGCTCTGGATCAGCTCTTGCACTTCAAACTCAGTGCGGGCCGCTGCGCATTCTCTGCACTCACGACCCAGTGTTATTATTACATTGTGCCAGTCCGTGATATCTTCCGGAACTTCAACCCACTCTCTTTAACGATTGATGGTCTCCAGATCACACACCTGACGTGTAGAAAGTTCTGCCTGTGTCATCCAGGACCTGCCTCGTCTGAGTCTATGACCCTTGACCATATCCATTGCTGCATGCAGCGGGTGATCCCTGTCTGCGGCAACTCTCAGGTACCATTTGGCCTGAAGAACCCTATGCCTATCGGTCATTGTTGGTAGCGCCAGGATATGCCTCATGCATATAATTGGTGTGTCCTTTGTGCACCCCAGGATTAACCGCATGGCAGCATTCTGTATGCGCTCCAACTTTTCAAGCTGGCTCTTTGATACTGTCAGCAGCCCCAAACCATACACAATGACATAATTTATTAACTGCTGAAAGAGCCTTTACAACATCCTCTGATCTACCCCGGTTGCTGCCACATCGCACAATGTATTAAGTCCCCTACCAGCCTTCACCACCAAGGCCTCCACATGATACTTAAAAGACAAACACCTGTCAAAGGTGATACCCAAGTACTTCTATTTACTCTCTCGACTAAGAAGACATTCATTCAACATAATACCTGGGACATCTGCCTTGACGATCCGGTTATCCAGGGAGTACCACACAACCGATGCCTTGTCTGGGTGTATCGTAGAAATTGTAGACATCAAATGCAAAAGTCGCAGCATTGGCCTAGGTGTCCTACTTAGGCTGGTAACTTCCGAGTCCTTGGGGAACGAACGAACGAACGAACGAACAGACTTTATTTTCAAAGGGTAACAAATTGGGCACGCAGGCCCGTCTTACATTCGGCCCTTCCAATCACTCATCTTTCTTTCATGAACAGTGCATAGGAAAAAAACATTGTCACATGAATTTTGTAAACATAAACAATGCATATGACTATGTTATAAGACACATCCACCACCCACCCACACATCCCCCATTCACTCCAACTCCTCCACCCAACCACACACACATACAATACATTCCCCCACCCATCCACCACATCCCTATACATCTCCCCACCCACACACACCTCTCATCCACCACACATCCCATCCACCCACACCCCAAACACACATACATTCAATAACCCACACATCCCCCACCTACACACATCTCCCCACCCACTCACATATCCTTTACCCGTCCCATTTCCCACCAACAATCACTCACCCAATATCCTCCTCCACCCACACACCTCCAACCACCCAACCAAACACACATTCCTCAGCCACACACACACATCTCCCCGTCAACTCACATATTCCGCACCTACCCACACACAAATCCCGCACTCACCCACATAATCTCCCATCTCCCCCAGCCCACTCACTTATCCCGAGCCCACACCTACAAACATCCCCCACCATCTCCTAACCTGCACACACTCACCCACCCACATATCCTCTACCCACCCACACATCCTCTACCCACCTATCCCCAACCAAACATCCCTTAACCACACACCCTTACTCATATACAATCACCCACCCACACATCCTCTACCCAACCACACATCCTCCACCCAACCACACATCCTCCATCCACCCATTCCCCCAGCCACACATCCCTTAACCACACACCCTTACCCATATACACACACATCCCCACCCACGCACAATCTCCCCACCCATACCAACATCCCTCACACACATCCCCACCCACCAACACATTCCCCATTCACAAACACACACCTCCCATCCACGCACACACAACCCATACATTCATCCCCTCACACATCCCTAGACACACGTACTTATCCCTCAACCACTAACACCCACACGTCCCTTACCCACTCATCAACACATACACCTCCTATCTACCCACCCACACTCACACATCCCAACCACCCATCTAAGCAAACATCCCCCACCCTCACACACATCATTCACCCACCCACAAACCCAACCACACCTTCACTTACCCACACAAACATCATTTATCCACACCCAGCTCCCCTCCCACACAATACCACACCCACACACATCCCAAAGACACATCCCTCACCCACACACACATCTATCCACACATCTCCTACCCATCCACACATCCCCCAACTACAGTCACCCTCACTACCCACACATACATCCTCCATCCAGCCACACACACCCCCACCCAGCCAGACATATCCCCCACACACACACACATCTCCAAATCCATCACCCACACTCATCACGCACCCCTCCCCCAACCCACACACATCCCCCACACACATTCACCCACACATCTCTCACCCACACACACTCCCCACCCATCCACCCAAACATCCCACACCCACATACACATCCTCAAACCCACAACCACCCCCACCTGCAGGAAAGCAGATTGCGACTTTCCAAATGTCGCTGGAGCCTGCGTGCTACTATCTTTTCGAGGACTTTGCCATACGTGTAATGCAGGGTTATGATTCGGTATCCATTAAGTCTGGAGTGATCCTTACCTGGCTTTGGGAGTGAGACCAGGTAGCTCTGCAGCCAATCGTGGAGTATTTCCGCCATATTGATGCTTAGGTTGAAACAAAGAGCCATCTCCTCCAAGTCCCCATCATTTATGCTCCTCATATGGGAGTACCTCACCCCATGATGATGCGGGGGATTGACAGGTCCGGATGGGGTGAGCACATAGTTTGAAGTGCAACAACTAATCGAGAGTAAAACAACTCAAGGTGACATAGTCATCTACACCGATGGGTCAGTGGTGAGAAACAGACGTAGCCGTTGGGATTTCATTGCCAAGGCTAATGGTTGATTTTTAAAAAAGGAGTCTGGCATATGATATTATGACCTCCAGCATGAGAATGGAGATGGAAGCAGTGGCAGCGGAATTCCATTGATTAGATGAAAGAGGAGAAAACTGCACCACATTATATTCATTACGGACTCAATGATTACGCTTAAAAATGTGGAGAAAGAAATGTTTCGTGTGGAATGGCTCAACTCGCTTCGGAGGTCACAGATTGTGAGAATTCTGTGGATTTTTTGCTCTGGCCTTGCGGGAGTACGAGAGAATGAACAGGCTGATAGGCTGGCAGGGAATGCACCTCTTGGTTGTAGATTACCTGTGGACAATAGAGTGGTGGCCGTTTGTCTGTGGGACCAGGTGGAGAGGTGTGAGGAACATACTGAGAACCCGTAAGTGGAAATAACTATATTGCCGGTTATTGGCAAGGGTTCTGGAAGAATCTCAATACCGAGTGGGAATACCAGGAGAACTTTCAATCAGATAGCGGTAGGAACGATTAGTAGTATGACTATTCGCTGGATGTTGAACGAGGGGACGGAGCGAGTATGAGAATGTCCTGAGTGCGCTGATGTCAGTGTAAGCTCAACTCAACTCAACTTATATGCTAACAATTGTTGGGCATTTTTGATATGCTAAATATTATTTAAATATTGAGCGCAACCCACTACTGGCAACGCTGATCGTATTCTGGCATGAACCTAAGGCCTATCCACGTCAATGTGGAAGCACTAGACTCGAGTTTCGCTCTCGTTTGAGCTCGTTAGTAGTGCATATCCTTGACCGGACCCGGAAACAAACCCGGGATCACTGGCGTGTGAAGTGGGTGTGTAAACACTAGACCATGCGACACACGCTGGACACTGCCAATTTATCACAACAGAACACTACAACGTCACCCATCGTAGGCTGTAGCTCAAGATTTGCCCGATCGCCGCGACTGACGCCCGTCAATCGATGTCAACCCAAACGATCAGGTCTTCTCACTGGCAAGGCACACCAGGCCGCCTAAATTCCAGCGAGATTAATCGAATTGATTTATTTGATTGTTTCGGGATTTGAGATTTAAATATTGAGCACAACCCACTACTGGCAACGTTGATCGTATTCTGACATGAACTTAGAACATATTTAAATCTCAAATCCCGAAACAACCAAATAAATATTGTTTGCCATTACCTTGAAGTCGCCGTGGCCAGGTGTTTGCCATTACCTGGAAGTCTCAGTGGCTAGGTGTTTCAGCCGCTTGCTTCGTGGCCAAAGGTCCTGGGTTCGATTCCGGACACTGTCATTCTGTTCACGACTGCAATATTGTCGGAGACTACTGGGGGTCGTCGCTAGAACAAGGGAATTCATATTGAGTGTGGCAGTCTTGGCAGTGCGCCCTGCGGAATGAGACCGACCCATAAGTGGGTTAATCCGATGCAATGAAATTTATTCTATTGCTTGTAAACCGTTGACCATAATTGACAAATGAAATGATGGTGCGGTTATTGACACCAATTGTTTTATTAGCAATTACTGTTATATTGTGTGTTATTCAGCCTGATTATTACCTGTACATGCCCGATGTGAGTCATTTATCAACAGGCCTTGCGAGAAAAATTTAATGAAACCACAACCAATGACAAACTGACGTTGACCCTTTCCGCTCTCGGGGTAGCCACCACAATCAGCACCTTGTATGATGGTGTTGCTATCGCCAAGTGAGTACACGCATACAGGTGAATGGACAGGATAAGAAGAGAATATTGTACACATTATATTATAGGATATGTCTGTCAGAGTTGTACACATTACATTATAGATGTCTATCAGAGTTGTACACATTATATTATAGGATATGTCTGTCATAATTGTACACATTACATTATAGATTATGTCTATCAGAGTTGTACACATTATATTATAGGATATGTCTGTCAGAGTTGTACGCATTACATTATATAATAATTATGTCTGACTTGTACACACTACATTATAGAATGTACATTTCTTTAGGCTAAGTGCTCACTTAATTAGGTGGCTATTCTTTCCCTGCCGTTGGGAATAACGAGAGCCGGAATTGTGCCCTCTTTCGACAATGCTGATGACATTCCAGGCACAACGTCATAGTGGTCAAACCAGTGCCGACGCTTGTAGGCCTGGCAAAGAATATATGTCTGTAAATGTGTTGGACACTGGTTGCCGAGATGGTACAGTGGCCACTTGTTTGTCGTTGAGCACACGTTCAAATTCACGCCGCATAATGGGCAGTAGAACTCACCTCACCAAATGTTAACCCTTTCTTGTATATCTTCTACACAATTATGTTAACCCTATATAACATATATGTACACTTAATGTTAAACATATCTTATATGTCTCTACACATATGTTAACCCTATATTACATATCCATACATATAACGTTAACCATGTCGTATATATACATATCCACATTTAATGTGAACATCGTAATGTTAATCCCACCTTACATATCTCCACACATAATGTTTACCACACCTTACAAATCTCCACACATAATGTTTACCACACCTTACATATCTCCACACGTAATGTTAACTCTACTTTACGCATATGCACACTTAATGTTCATATTGTATTACATATCTCATCTCATCTCATCATGTTCCTCTTGTACCTTGCGGTGTCGAGGTGAAGTATAAACTTCGTGAGAGTGCCCGGTTATGGGCTTCGTATATCGACATTCCCATGGATTCTGTTATTCCCTCCGTCCAACGTTTACGTGGTCGGCCTCTTCCTCTGTTTCCATCTGGTCTGTACAGCATTGCTTGTTGTGGCATGCTGTTGACTGGTAACCTACTTGCATGGCCAAACCATTTGACTTGCTGCTTTCTAATAAAATCTAGAGCAGCTTTAACCCCCACTTTAGTCCTGATTTCTTCATTTCTGATCTTATCTCTTCTTGATACGTTGAGTATTCTTCTCAGGAACCTCATTTCTGTTGTTGTGATTTTTCTTTTCTCTTTTTCTGTCATTGTCCAGGTTTGGCATTGGTAGCACAGAGTTTGTAGGAAGATTGTGTTGTAAAGTGCTTTCTTAGTAGTTATTGATACATGTTTGTTCTTTAGTATTGGTGCCATTTGTCCAATGAGTTGATTTGCCTTATTGCACCTATTTTCGATCTCGTCTTCTGATCTGCCATTTGATGATATTATACTTCCTAGGTGCTTGAAGCTCTTTACTTGTTTCAAGGGATGTTCGTTTAGGTGAATTGTTGCTGTTTGTTCTTCTTTAATTATAGTCATTACCTCTGTTTTGCTTGTGCTAATTTCCATGTTATGTTCCCTACACATTTCGTTTAGACTATTCATGTGGTCTTGTAATTCAGCTTCTGATTTTGCTATTAGTGCTTGGTCGTCCGCAAACAGGAGTTCTCTAATGGTTAGATTTGCAGATGGTTTTTCTTCTGTGTTCTCGTCATGCGGTATTCTTGCTGTCTCTGCTTGGCTGGTTTCTTTACATATGTTGTCTATATATGTTATGAACAAGAGAGGGGACAGGACACAACCTTGTCGTACTCCAGATCTTATGGTGAAGGGTTCTGAGTGTCCTCCAGTTGCTCTCACTATGCATTCACTGTTGTTGTATAAACTTCTACATAGGTTTGTTAGATGTGTACTCACTCCATATTGTTTAAGGATTTCCCACAGCTTGTTTCTATCTACCCTATCAAATGCCTTTTCTTGGTCGACAAAGGCTAAGCAGAATGTTTCATTGAATTCGATTGATTTTTCAATAAGTTGTCTAAGAGCACTTCTTAGTTTTTCTACGAGCAGTATGAAAATCCCCTGCCGGCTTGCTAGGCCAGTCGCAGGTTTAGGACACTAATCTGACCACAGGGAGTCCATCCCCTATGGCTAGCCATAGCCCTGTTAGCCCATGACCTCGCGGTCATGGTTGCCCGGTCTGCACCACGTGGAGGTGGGGGTTGGCTTGTGTAGTCTGCGGGTCATCGGCAGGCTACTAATTTTCGCTCTTCACCCCTCCTGGGAGAGGCTAGCCGATCCTAACCCTGCTGGCTGCAGGGCCAGGCGCATTCCACACCTTGCAGACCTTACATATATCAATCGTTAATGTTAACAATATTTTACATATATTCACACATAATGTTAACCTTATCTTACATATCTCTGCAAATAATGTTATCTCAATCTTACATGTCGCCACACATAATGTTAACTCTACCTTACACATATCCACACTTAATGTTAATATTGTATTAAATATCTCCATCGTTAATGGTAACAATATCTTACATATATTTACGCAAAATGTTAACCCTAAGTTACATATCTACACACATAATGCAATCCCTATCTTACATATCTCCACACATAATGTTAACTCTATCATTCATATCTTCACATGTAATCTTAATCCTGTCTTTCATATCTCTACACTTTATAGGAGGGCAGGCAGGAGAACAAGACGAAAAGTGGAGAGACTAGGCTTCAACCATGTAAGAGTGGGATACTGGAACTGTCGTAGTGCCAGGCAGAGAGGTCCTGTATTGGAGAGGCTAATATATGATTTTGATGTCCTCATGCGCCAAAGGTCAAATACAGACAAATACCATTGCCCTGGGTACGTCAGTTATACGAAACCCACTGGGCAAAAGAGACATGGGCAAGGTCTGCTGGTGAAGAAAGGAATGAATCACGTGACACTTGACTTGAGCCAGTGGAATCACAGTGCAAGAAAGATCCAGGGTATACAAATGGAGATTGGTGGCCTAGATTGGAACATCATAAATGTAAATGCCACAGTGGACTGTTTTGTCAGAATGGAACAATGGGACTAGCTTAAGGAATTAGAGGACTTACCAGGTGATAGGCTACTCATATGTGGAGACTTCAATGCGGGGAACAGAGATTGGGACATTAGTGGAGAAAACCGACAAGGAATTGCACTTACGGATGCCATGGTGGACTCCGATGTGGTCTGCATAAATGACGGTAGGCCGACTAGAATGGCAATGAGGCCTGGCGATGCAGATAACGCTATTGACTTGGCACTTGTCTCCCGGTCATCAGACCTTGATGTAAAGTGGACTGTTTTGAATGACCATGGGAGTGATCACATGCCATGCTCAGCCCTGATCTCTAAGTCCAGGAAAGTTAAGGCTGGGAGAGCACGCAAGACTTCCGGTATGAGTGGACTGACAGCCTTCTTGGACGCCTCAGACAGGCGGCATGCAACAGGACTGTTAAAACTCTTTTTTTGCATCCCCCATGGCGGACCCCAGAAGTACACAATGCGTGGAAAGCAAAGAGAGCTGCAGTGAATCAGCTAAGGAATGTACGACAGACACCCCGAAGCTCACGAGAGGAAGTGGACATAGCGGAACATGACAAGAAAAACAAGGTGGAGGCTTTCAAGCGATGTGCTGCAGAGGCCAAAAACGTAAAATGGGAATGTTTTATGAAGGAGGTTGGAGGTGATAAAACATTGCATAAATTCTGGAAACTGCACAGACAAATGCAAAGAAAAGATCGGCATATGACAGTGGGAACAATTTATAAAGAGGATGGTGTACGCGTGACAACAGACAATGAGAAAGGGGAGGCGTTTATCCAGAGTTTTTAGAGCAGACCAATCATAATGATGCGGATGCCAGGGGTGCAGTTAGAGATGAATTATCTGGCACAATGGAGAATATGCCTTATGAAGACATCATACGGGTTGAAGATGTTAAACATATTTTGACAAAGTCAAAAGACACGGCACCAGGGCCTGATATTGTCAGATATGGCCACATGAAGGCTTTGAGCGATGTAGACCTGAAGGAGATGGCCGACTGCTTTAATCAGAGCATTAGGACAGCATCAGTACCGCAGAATTGCTTGCATAGCTATCTCATCCCTCTCCCAAAACCTTTCAAGGATCAGTCAAAGCTTAGCGGCTTTAGGATCATCACGCTTCAAAATACATTTGGGAAGGTTTTAGAGAAGATAGTCGCTGTCAAGCTGCAAGAGTTTTTTGGAAAGGGGGAAGCTTCTTCCAAGAGGCCTGGGGAGCTACAGGCCAGGAAAAGATACCTGGTCAAATGCAGCCACTTTTGCCTTTGACGTTTATGAGGGGTTCCAGAGTAGACAGGAAACGATGGCGGCAGCGCTTGCTCTCGAGGATGCGTACAATAGAGTTCGATATGATATTTTGATGACCGTACTGATGGAGAAGGGGGTCAATCACTGGTTGGTGAACTGGATAGCGATCGTCCTGCACTCTCGTCGGGTTGCTCTCCGTCTGGCTGCAGGGACCTCAGAGCCACATATTTTAACCCCGGGACTGCCACAGGGATCTGCAGTCTCACCGGTGCTCTTTAACGTGTACACGAGCTAGATTGCAAACCTAGAAGCACCAGGGGTTGGAAGGATACTAACATTTGCAGATGATATTCTTGGATATAGGCAGGTGAGAGATATGGAGCAAACAGCCCAGGAGCTACAGGCGACAGTAGACAAATTGATTGACTGTTGCACTGAAATTAGTGCTGTCATCCACCCGGAAAAGGCAGCTGATTTGTGGTTCTCTCTGGACAACAGGATTGTGAGAGCTGATGTCCCAAGCCTCACGATAGATGGTAGAAGCGTCAACAGAGAGAACAAACTGAAGTATCTGGGAATCACATTTGACAGGAGCCTGTCCTTCAAGGAACATGTGGAGACGGTTGTGACACGATCTCAAAAGGGAATCAATGCACTTAAAACTATGATTGCAATGGACACAGAGCAGAGAATGCTCTTCACACTATACCAGCACTTGATCCTCTCAGTGATTGATTATGGACTAGGACTGCTCACTGTCTCAAAGAGTCAGTTGGTGAAATTAGAGAGCATACAGAACGAAGCTATGCGGGTCATTCTGGGATGCACCAGAGACACCCCAGTTGTTGTGTATGCGTTACATCCTTGGTTTACCGACTGTTGCTGGTAGGCACAAGGTTAGTTAGTTAGTTACTTAGTTATCAGTTGGGGTATCTTCGTTGCACTCTGGACATGTCCATAGGTGCTCAGATCCTCCCCCCAGCATATGCATCAGCGTCAGGTGGCTAATAGTGCCAGTTCTGTGTTGGTTGACGAGGCGCTTTGTTTTCCCGATGTACCTCTCGCGTCTGGCTGTGCCGATTCTTACTCCCAGGTCTTTCATCCTGGAAAGCGATGTGGAATCACTGGCGTCAAACTCCTCTGTTCTCGCCATATCTTTAAGGGCGTTAATAACATCGGCACGATCCATGGGCTGGCCATCTACAGGGGGTGCAGAGCCAGCCAATTTATCAGCTCGTTCATTTCCTTCGACTCCCGCATGTCCCGGGACGAAGATGAAGGTGACTTTGCGGACAACAGACTTCCGCAGCGATTCAGTCCACTGTCTACGTGCAGATCCAGCTTCGACCTTCTGAATCATGCTCATTGAATCACTTAGTATACACACGTTGGTATAATGCTGTGATTCCAGCCATATGAAAGCCTGTGTAACTGCCATCACCTCCATCGTCATGCTGCTCGTGGTCATAGAGTGGGCACCACTGGATTCATGAACGGTTCGGCCCGCTGAACGGGCTGTAAATGCCCACGCACTTCTCTGCTGCTTTACAACAGATCCATCTGTATAGATGAGCACTTCGGGGCTATCTGAGTGATCATAGGTGAGCGCGTTAACCTCTGCATTGACAGCGGCAGGGTTCTGCTCTCTGCACCGTCTGTCGAGTGTGATAATGCAGGAGAAGGTACACTTAAAAGCTGGAGGCACCGGCACCCATTCCTTGCCGGGGTTGATACTGGTAAGACTGCAGACCTGTTCGACGACATCTTCCGCCCGACACATCCATGATTTGCCCCTCTTTAGCCTGTCACCCTTTTCTCTGAATACAGCGTCATGCAGAGGGTGATGCGCATCTGCACTTATTTTTAAGTATGCACGAGCTCTCCAGATCTTGATCCTGTGTTCCATTGTCGGGAAGTCAAGGAGGTATCTCATTGCTACACAGCTGGTGTCTCTCGTGCAGCCCAAAATGATGCGCATGGCTTCGTTTTGTACCTTTTTAAGTCTTCCAATCTGTGTAGGGCTGACAGTGAGGATGGCCAGGGCATACTCGATGCGTGAAAGCACAAGTCCTTGGAACAGAAGTAATAGCAGTCTTTGCTCGATATTGGCAGTCGCCATGACTCTCATTGCTGCCAAACCTTTTCGAGCCTTCGTTATGACATAATCGACATGATCTCTGAAGGACAGGCTACGATCAAGCCTCACGCCAAGATATGTCATTGACTGGGTTCTACTCAGAATGCTCCCATCCATTCTTACTGCCGGCAGGTCTGTTTTCACAATATGGTTGTTTAGTGAGAACCATGTAACCGTTGCCTTTGCAGGGTTGACAAGGGCATCGGCATCAGCACACCATGAGGAAATTCGATCTAGTTCGCCCTGCATATAGTTGGCAACCGCCTGTCTATCTCGACCCTGTCGATACACGAGGATGTCGTCAACGAATGATAGAGTCCTACCCCTCCCATCCAACTGTTGTTCAGTGATCGGCACCGTATACACGTTGAATAGTATTGGTGACAGTGGTGAACCCTGCGGCAATCCTGGACATATCGTTATCGGCTCAGAAGACCAACTCCCGCATCTTAGCACCACCTTCCTTTGGAGTAGAACAGCAGCTATCCATCGTACAAGGTGAGGGTGCACTTTCAGTCTGAGGGTTTGCATCAAGTGCTCGAAAGATACTCTGTTATATGCGTCTTCTAAGTCTATGGCGGCCGCACATGTCTCTTCTCTGACCTGAAATCCTTCGTAAACATCTTGAGCAAAGACTGCCGCATTCAGCCATGACTCTTTGTTGCGTCTGTATCCTCCAAGTGTGGGCGGGAAGCAGCCGAGCTGTTCCAAGTCCCAAGCAAGTCTGTGTGCTACAATTTTCTCCAGTAGCTTGCCAACAGTATTCTGCATCGTAATGATTCTGTAGCCGCTTATCTTGGAGTGGTCTTTGTTCGGTTTTGGCAGCGGCAGCAAGTAGCTGTGTAGCCATTCTTCTTTGACCTGACCCCTCTGGATACTGGTGTTGAATTCTCTGGCCAGTTCTTCCATGTCATCATCTGATATCACCATTAGGTCACCATATCGGATGCCGTCTGGGTCTGGGGCGGTGTTAGGTGATTTGATGCAGGCGAAGGCATACCTCAGAGTAGTTGCTGACACAGATCGCCTGTTGCATGAGGCGCTGGACGCAGTTAAGGGTCAGCGACTGATAAGAGGGAAATCAAGACGATCAGACAGGTGTGCATCTTGGAGAACATTAGTCAGACATGTGCAGAGCTATTATCACATTGAGCCGGGAGTGCAGGGAGTGGCCAGCAAGGGCCACGGAAATGGAAATCCAGCATCTAATTCAGGATAATGCTCGCCCGAGTGATGTGATTATATACACAGATGGTTCGGTGTTGAGAATAAGGAGAAATGCTGGGGTTCTTAGCTAAAGCTAATGGTCGAAGTTTGGTGCAGGAGAGCCTGGTATATGATACCACAACATCTAGCTTAAGAATGGAGGTGGAGGGGGTCAATGCAGCTTTCCGCTGGATGGAGAATACGACACACACACACACATCGTGATTGTAACTGACTCATAAAGCATGCTGAGAAGGGTGAGGACAGGCAAGCTTCGTGCAGAGTGGCTTGCTTTGCTTCGGAAGTCACGGGTGACGAGCATCGTCTGGATCTTTTCTCCGGGCATGCTGGTGTGCCGGGGAATGAACAGGAGGACAGATTGGCTGGCTCTGCAAATCTTGGTTGAGTATTGATGCATGACAAGACAGACGTGGTTGCGGCCTTGTGGGAGCACGTGTACAACTCGGAGGAGCAAGCAGATCACCATGGTCTGGCAAAAATGCGACAGCGAGGGGTGACGAGAGGATCTGGCCGCCAATCGACGCTCAGAGGAAAGGCGAGACGGACATATAATCAGATTGCTACTGGTACTATTAGTGTTGGAACTCTTCGCTGGCTGCTGGGTGTGGGTACGGAGTGCTTATGAGAATGCCCCGAATGCTGTGATGTCGGTTCCTAAATCAATCAATCAATCATTCAACTTCTGCATGCAATCAATTACATTTAACAAAATTGTTGAATGAACAAAAAATATAAACGAATGTTTCCTAAAACTATACCTGAGCCGTTCTCCATTGCTATATGATATTAAGCAACATACAACAAACCCAATAAAAAGCTGTTAATCAAACTTTCAAAATTTTAGAGTTTGTCATGCAAAATTAATGAAATTCAACATTAACTGTTAGTGAATTTTATAACTTCAGCAAAATAGCTAATATAACAACAACCAAATAATCAATCTGATTATTGCTCACTGGAATTTTGCGGCCTGGTGTGCCTTGCCAGTGGGAAGTCCTGATCGTTCGGGTCCACATCGATTGACGGACGTCAGTCGCGGCGATAGGACAATCTTGCGCTATAGCCTACGATGGGTGACGTTGTAATATTCTGTTGTGATAATTTTGCCATGTCCAGTGTGTGCCGCGTGGTTACACACCCGCTTCACACGCCAGTGATCCGGGGCTTGTTTCCGGTCCGGTCAGGGATATGCACTACTGACGAGCTAAAACGAGAGCGAAACTCGATTATAGTGCTTCCATATTGACCTGGATGGGCCTTAGGTTCATACCAGAATATTATCAGCGTTGCCAGTACTGGGTTGTGCTCAATATTTAAATTTCAAATCCGAAACAACCAAATAATTAATATAAAAACATAACAACCCATATTAATACAGTATTCCACTAACTTATAATGTTTCCTAACTTGTACCTTAATTAAATATCAAAACAATCTAAACTTAATCTAATCGTATAGTTCTATTCCGGAATGGTAGACAATTCCAGAATATCAGTATCAGCAACTGATTAGTAAAATTACTCTATTTAATATATTCTCCTAATTTGTTACATTTGTTTTAAATTATTGATTAATAACGTAATATTTTGTTAAAAGTCACGATATCCACAAACCTAATTTCTATTACTCAGACTATTATAGTTTCTTCAATAAACATTAAGTAATTACCAATACGTAAATGTAAACAATCAGTGACTAAACACTTCTGTACTATGTTAATCAACTATTTAATATTATACCGATATATTCTAACATTAACTATATACTCTTTACGTTTGTGTGATGCTTTAGCAACTGTAACTATAAACAACCACAACATTAAAGTATCTGACACATACCTAATACACACTAACAACGTTTTACAATACTATACACTTCATCATCACTGATCGTTTCCCAATGTGTATCTCTTTATCACACAGTTTTGTAAATTTTAAATGTCTTTATATAAAATTGTTCATTTCTGTACTAATAGATAAAAGCGGTTACTTTTCCTACCACAAAATGTCTATGCTTTGTGATTCAGAGTTCGTATTACTATATTATAATTCACAGAGTGTCCATGTATTATAATTCACAGTTTGTATTACTACTTTCTAATTCACAAATATGTTGGTGTTTTATAATTCTCGAATGTTAATTGTCTTAATATATTTCAGGTTGTAAAACACCATTATGTTGCTCGAAATAATGAAATCAAGTCCTCAATTAACAGTAACTGCTTTGTTGAACTGGTCAATTTATATTTGCTACGACCTGTGTCCAACGTATGATCTGTTTTTACATTGCTTGCGTTTCCGCACTACTGTGTTGAAATGACGTCTGTCTGGCAATCGCGGTCTCACTAACCCCGTTTTGACGGTTGGAATGAAAATCACTTTCTTGTAATTTTTCGAATCTATGTCTGCATCCTCAATATCAATTTTGTTGTATCTTCTGAATTCCTAGCTATTTACTGTTCTTCATAAATTCTCAATTGGTCCAAGTTTCTGAAAAAATGTATTTTTTTTTTTAGCGAAAATGTTACACACGTTTGTTGCGCTCACAAGTGTCCATGAAATTTTTGTAAATTAGGTCGAATTAAATTTTTTTTCCGCTCGCTATAATTTATTGCACATTTGATTCGTACAGCTCGTATGGCGTGTTTGTTTATGCTTGATCTGTCCATCATGACAATGTTTTTCATTGCAGTTCTCTTCTTGACGAGTGATTACACTATTCATGTCCGTGTCGATATCCACCTAACTTTCATAAGCTAGTATATTTCTCATAAACGAGTCTTGTGTCAATATTTGTAATTTCAGTAAATTGTCCAGGACGTCTGTTGTTGTACCATATCTCTGCACAATTTATCTTGTTCATATAAAGTTGATGTAAGCTTTAAATTTATCACATGCTCTACTAATCACGAATGTTAGCATAATGCACAGTTGCATGTTGACCAACACAACGTTTATGTAGTTATAATATCATATATTATCCCGGACGGGCCCCCACTTTGCCAATGAGCGAGTGCATATTGCACCATGGTCTGTTGCGTTTGAGCGTATAAATATATCAGTGGGTTGCTTACGATGCCTAGGGGTTATTACTTTGTTCACTATCGTCATGTCATCACCCATGGCTAGTTTCTTGCGTCGCAAGCTTTCTCTATAGAGCATCTTCGTCGTGTGAAATATATATTTGTTCTTCTTTCGGTTGAGCACGTAACTTCTTCTGGCTCAACGATTATAATTAATTACTGTCGCCTTCTCTCTTCACTCCAACAATGACAGAGAGAATGAAGCTATTAATAACTCAACTACACCAACGTTTTCTACAGTTTATGTTTATCTAAGCACATTGTACAATGCAATTACACCGGCACATATTCAACATCTGACAAATCCGACGAATTTATAACATTTAACACAAATAGTGGCATAGTATATAACCGTAGATCAGTATACCTCTGACCATGTCCGTACTGGACGATGGCTGAACGCAGACTGCCTTGTCTGGTCCCCACTTCCTGTCACTTGGCAAGTGAGACCCCAACGTTTTTCACGTTCTATGAAAAGTATCCACTTTTCACGTTCCGGTGTTCACTTGCTGAACACGGTCATAACCTCTGACATCTAACCTCGGTTATGACTTGAATATGCCATGACACCCTCAAGGTAATCGCACTTACATATTTCCACACTTAATGTTAACCCTGTCTGACATATCTCCACACTTAATGTTAACCGTATCTTACATATCTCCAAAATAATGTTAATCCTATCCGACATATCTCCACACATAATGGTAATCATGCCTTACATATCTCCACACATAATATTAACTCTATCTAACATATCTCCACACTTAATGTTAACCCTATCTTACAAAGACTCCACGCTTAATATTAACCCTATCTTACATATCTCCACACATTATGTTAACACAATCTTACATGTCTCCACACTTAATATTAACCATATCTTACATATCTCTCCACATGCGAACTCCCACGTGCCAGGGCTGTGGACTACGTCATCATTGGAACACACGAGCTGTATTATGGTGCAATGCCCTTCGCTTACTTCGCCACCCCTCTGTACCCCATATTTCCCAGCCACGCCTACAATTTGCTAAGTTTGGTAAGTTTAGAGTCACGATTGCTTCCTTATGACATGTGTTTTGGTAGTCCAGTCACTGTCACATCCCACACATACACATACATACACACATAGCACATAGATAGAGATATCAGCAACGCTATCATCGTCATCATATTGCATTTGGCCACGTCCCCTCCCCCCCCCCCAGATCACACCCTGGAAGATCTCAATCAATTCTATTGATGGCGTTCATACTTGCCATTCTCTTCTACCTTTAAATACTAGCTCAGCTTTTACCTCTTTTTACCCCAGATCTTTCCCGTCGTTATCATCGTCTCAGTTTCCTTCAATGTCTGTCGTCACCGTGTTCTCCAATGCCCGTCTTCTCAATCTATGACAAAAGAGCCCTTTCCCGTAGTCACCGTGTTCTCCAATGCCCGTCTTCTCAATCTATAACAAAAGAGCACTTTCCCGTAGTCACCGTGTTCTCCAATGCCCGTCTTCTCAATTTATGACAAAAGAGCACTTTTCCGTAGTCACCGTGTTCTCCAATGCCCGTCTACTCAACCTATGACAAAAGAGCACTTTCCCGTAGTCACCATGTTCTCCAATGCCCGTCTTCTCAACCTATGACAAAAGAGCACGTTCCCGTAGTCACCGTGTTCTCCGATGCCCGTCGTCACCGTTTTCTCCCATTTCTATCGTCACCGTGTTCTCCAATGCACGTCGTCACACCATGTGACTAAAGACTATTGTTTGTGTCTTATAGTTGTGCATCATATTCTACTTTCGTGAGCCTCTGTCAGGCAGTTGGTGATAGTCACTCTGGCCGTCCACGGTGTTAGTTACTTTGACTGTACACGGTGCTAGTTACTCTGGCCGTCAAAGATTTTACAACGTCCGGTGGTATCAGTGGTGGACATGGAAGAAAGCTTTTCATAGACTCTCTACCAGAAATCTGCTAGTTCAGTGACTGATTAAAGACTTGGTTTATTGAGAATATCCTGCCTGAAGCTGGAACCTCTAGAAATGAGGTCATGAGAGTTAGCTTGCTCAACTGACAAGCAATATGATGCGTTCTTGGAACAAATAATTTCTCTGCTATCTGTATAAGATAGGAATATGGAGTAGTACGGGAGGTCCTATCTAATTAGTAAATGTGGTTTGACCTGGTGGATTGACCCCGGTGGACCAAGATCAATCCACCTCCTCCTCCTCGCAGCGGGCGGGGGAGGGGGGTATAGGTGATATTTCATTCATTCATTCAGTAGCATGTCCTTTGCAGAACCTCCCTCCCATAACGACCTTCCGAAAAACCTCTCGATCATAAGCAAGATGTCC
The DNA here is from genome assembly GCA_014155875.1 of Cepaea nemoralis. Taxonomy (NCBI): domain Eukaryota; kingdom Metazoa; phylum Mollusca; class Gastropoda; order Stylommatophora; family Helicidae; genus Cepaea; species Cepaea nemoralis. Next base: position 396,130 of record JACEFZ010002645.1, read on the forward strand.
CGCTTCCGATACACCCATCTGGAGATTATCCGCCACATCCTGCACCCATCTTCTATTTGGCCTTTCTCTTCCTCTCTTTCCAGGCAGATACCCCTCCATTATTGTTCTCTTCAAACTTTCGTGATGTTTCAATTAAACAAAATATTTCATTTTTCTTTGTTTTATCGTCTTTATTAGCCTACCTTCTTCAATATGCAGCTCTTGAAGTATGGATGCATTTGTTCTTTCCTTTACCTAATATATTCTTAGAATTCGTCTATAACATTTGTATTCAAAGGCATTTATGCGCTGTTCAGCTTGTTTAGTAAGTGTCCAGGTCTCACAGGCGTATGTTGCAATGGGAAAGATGCATGCGCTTGAAAATCTAATTTTTGTAGTTCTGTCTGTCCACTCCATAATTTATTCTGTTGTTTTAGTCTTTGAAGAGCAATTGATAGTCGTCGTTTAATTTATTTCATTGTGTCACCGTTATTGGTAATCAATGACCCAAGATATTCAAAATGTTCCACCACCTCCGATTTTTCCTCATTAACATGTATTTCTTTCTCCATAGTAGTTTTATCTGTATGCAATTGCCTTTGTTTTTGCTATGTTAAGATACAAGTTGTGATTTTCACTATTCAATTGGGTTGAGGCTATTAGGTTTTCTATGCCATTCTGTGTTGTGGATATCAATACTGTATGATCAGCATACCGAATCTATGGTATGTCATGACCACCGAAATTTAGGGCATCATGATATCATCTGGTTATATCATCCCTTACATTTTTCATTATATTTTCGGCGTACAGGTTAAACAAGGTGATATCTAGGTCAGAAGTATAGGTCATTGTCTGTCTAATTAACTCTTCTACTGTGATATATAAACCTAATCGGTGTGTGTGTGTGTGTTATGTGTGTGTGTGTGTGTGTGTGTGTGTGTGTGTATGCGCGCGACTCATGGTCCTGTTGCTCGGCGCGGAGATGGAGCCCATCCACCCGCTCGCCCCGCCCCTCAGTGTGGAGATCAAACCCAAAACGTTGGAAAACGTTGCGCAGTCGTATCTAATGCCATCACTTTGGTGCTTACATGTTTTCTGAAGGAAACATGGTCTGAAGTAACGAAATCTTAAACATAAAGGCACTGACAACCTAGAAGAGTTAACGGGTTGTAATACGGTGGTCCCGTCAGTGCAAGATGATAAACAGAAAACATTTCCGGGTGTTAACGTCTTACTTTGTCTAGGTAACTTAATGGGTTCACACAGGTGTTAATCAATACAAACAATAAATACGTTCGCTATGATATAGCCTATTTATTGTGGCAATTTACAGTTGGCGCAGTGGGTTAACAGCCCGCGCTTTACATCAGCATCATATCACAGATTATAGATCATCAAACATTTCATATGACAAACTAGCACACTATCTAGCCTATATTCTATCTCTATACAAAGAGCTATCGAGTCCCTCTCAGGCAGGCACTTGTTGCCTGGTCTCAGTCCGGTTGTCCTCTCCCGGTTTACCGCGTGTCGCTATTCGACGGGCGGTAACCCTGTTCGAGTTCCTCGTGGACCCCGCTTCAGGCGGGCCACATTAGTGTCCACGGACCCATGGACTCGAGGGTTGACCTTCGATAAGGTTCTGGACTTTTCTTAGTCTGAGCAACTCGGTTGTCTCTCTTGGGCTAGAGTTGCAGCCCTCTAATTCTATCTCCTGGTTACTTTAGGTGAGGTGATGACAGGATTCCCCTCTCCCCTCCTGATCTGGCTTGTTATTGGTCAATTAGATTTAATCTAATTCTGTCATCGACTCATCTAAAGTTAGGGTTTGTAGTTTGGTGGACAGTAACTTGGTAAACTACCTAATGGCATTAGTAACTCATGTATTCTACCATACACTACTTCTCTGATTTGCTAAAGAGATCACTCTGTCTCCTGTGTCCTTAACAATGCTTATCAGACCGAAGTTACGTGGCGTTTTAATAGTTGTATTGACAACTCGCCCTTCTCATGCACCCTATTGGTGCCCAGACAATTAATCTCTGGTTAAAGAGAGTTAACAGGACCGAAGTCCTGGCTAGTTAAGTACACTTTCAAATCTTGATTCGTGAGTGCATTTTAATACACTTTTACTCTCGTATGTCATCTAATGCTAAATATGTAGTTACAATGTTCTCTTATCCCCCTCAGACTACATGTGTCCCTGTTGGCTTGTTAGTGTGTTTGACTAATAAGTTGATATCTCTAATAAAGTGACTGTATTTTAAATTGAAAGTGTTGAGTTTTCAGGTTTGTGTATGTGCTGAATGGATGGTGTATTTCCAAGCGTCACGAGTTGGGATAACCTCAATCATGAATCCTTGCACTGTGTGCACTACATGACTAGGTATTCCAAGTAGTGATGCTTAGTTGTATCCTTAATGCTAACCTAAGTATGTTAACTATTTACTAACTAAGCTGACTACTAAACTAAGTTCTATACATGTATTCACAAATTAGACGAGTTGTGTACTTTTACATCAAAGACGCAGACAAATTACAATAAATACGTGTTGCGTACAATTTGTCCGCCAAGTGTATCGTTCTTATTTAATCCTTTCACACATTCATTCATTCGTCTTTCAAACACAATAGTATTTGATTAAAATATATAATTTAAGTTAAGGTAAATGTTATTGCCCTTGTAAACAATGGGCTAGGCGATATTCGCCCTTTAAGAAAATACGTACTTTCTGTACGATGAAGGAAAACTAGGTTATAATTTAAATAGAGACAATTGTATAGGACGGGTTTTCTTAGCCTATGAATGGCACCGCCTGTAATATTAAAGTGGAATATGTACCAGTTACATGTTAACACAATTTATATACATCATTAATGGAAATATAATACATTTTTAATAGTAAACTAATTAATTAAATAACTCCAACGATGATGTGCGTGTTGCCGTCCTGTTGTTCCTGTGTTTTGCTATAAATGTTAAAGTTCGTATAGCTGTCTCTTGCGTGTCGTAGTTGATGTCGTACTATTTCGGCTGTTTGCAATGTTTGTAGCAACAGTAAATTATGGGTTCTTTTCCATGTCTCGTATGAAATATTACAGTGTTCATGGTTTGTTCTGGTTGATCTTACTGGTTGACATAAACAGAGTTACTGTTTCTTGATGGTCTAGTAATAGAGCTTAGGTACTTGATGGTATAGTTTTTGAAGTACCGTATTCATGGGTGTTGTAATAAACTAATCACTGAGAGTACTTTAGCAGGTGTAGAGGTATACATATGCAACGGTATAAAAGTATCACAGTATATAATATGGCTAATGGTTGAATGAGTAGTGTCATTCTACTGGCGCATTTGACTGGCGTGATAATACGTCTGCCAGAATATTGTCGGTGCCCTTGATATGGCGTATTTCAAAGTTGTAATCTTGAAGTAATAACCGCCATCTTTGTAACCTGTGGTTCTTGGGCGTTCCTTGGTTCTTGTAACCTGTGGTTCTTGGGCGTTCCTTGGTTCAGGACTAACAATGGCGAACTGTCGGTGAGAACCAGGAAGTGGCTCCCTAAAAGGAACTTTGACAGCCTCAGTATACAAAACAATAGGGCTAAACACTCCAATTCAACTGTCGCATACCGAGTCTCAGCCTTCTTAAGTTTCCTACTCACATAGAGAATAGGGTGTCTAATTCCGTCGACTTCCTGCATTAAGCAACCTCCTATAGCTATGGCGCTTGCATCTGTGGTTAAGATAAAAGGTAATTTTATGTTGGGTAATCGTAACACTGGAGGATTTGAAAAAATATGTTTCAATCTACACATTGCATCATCTAAGCTGGTACTTTTACAAATTTTTGATGGGTGATCTTTAGTTAACATATCTGAAAACACTGAGGTGAGTTCTGCCCAATGTGGAATGAATTTGGAATAATAATTAATGAGACCTAGTACGCTCCTAATCTGCTTCTTTGTGGTAGGTACTTCTAAATTCAAAATCTTAGAAACAATTTTCTCATCAGTTAGTAATTTACCTTGAGAAATTCTGTGACCGAGGAAGTCTATTTCTGTATACCCTATTTCAACCTTGGAAGGTTTGATAGTAAGTCCGAAAAGAGAAATTTGGTTGAAGACTTGTTTTAGGGTAAGTAGATGAGAAGTGAAGTTAGATATCATAAAATGCAATAAGTGGTTTAATACCAGGATAATACAAGGTTTGTTAGAAAGGATAGGTTTGTAGTTATCCAGGATAGGCAAATTGTATTGCCGTTGTCGCTGTGTTAATGTGTCACTGATATGAATGTCGTCAATGCTCCCGTCGTTAATCATGATTGGTATAGGGACTTCAGTATCGTCTATGTCCGTCTGATTTATCACAGGTGCTACTGTTTGTAAATTGTCTTCAATGTCATTGTCGTCGTCGTCAAGGTCAACAGTCAATATGTCGTCAGTTTTGTCGTCGTTGTAGCTAACACAGAACGTCGGTAATGTCCATATGTCTTCGTTGTTTATGTCGTCAAATTTGTTGTCGTTGTCGATATCACAGAATGTCGGTAATGTCCATATCTCTTCGTCGTTTTTGTTGTCGTGAGAGTGCGTCGTTAACGATGCTTCGTTTGTCAAAGTGTCATTCTGTCGGGACATTGTCGTTTTGTCTTTGTCAACAGTTTGTTGCGTCTGTTCATTTGTCTCATTGTCATGTCTGGCATAGGACGGACTGTCATTCAGTTGGGTGATTGTCCTTTTGTTTTTGCCATCAGTTCGTTTCATTTGTCTACTCGTTTCCGTGTCTTGTTTAGCATAGTCTAGTTTCAACCCATTTAAATTGAATATGTCCACTTTTCCATGTACTGAAATTTTGTACTCAAGTCCAGAAATTGTTCTGATACTTTCAAGAGATCCGTGCCAAGAGGTTTCAATACAATTGTTACATAAAATATACAATAATAATACAAGCAATTTCAATCTGTGACATGGTTTTGATACAAATGTTTTTGAACATTTCTGTTCTTTTCCAACATTGATGTTAGTTGAGTTGGGTGCGAATGTTTCTAATGGTTGTTGTAGTTGGTCCGTGTTGGTTTTGTGGGTTGTCTGTCGTGTAATGGCGTTTGTGTCGTGTGTGTTTTGTAACACATTTACAGGTTTGGTACTTTGTAGCATGGGAGTGACCTCAATTCGAGGTTTTAATTCGGTCGTCTCGTTAAAAGATTCGACCGCCCCTGCGTTGTGCACCTCGGTGAATTCTTTTTGAATCACCTCAGTGTTTGTCTCCCTTGGTATTTTGGCAGTTTGAGACAAATTAACATGGTGTTTCTCTTTAGCATCGGTGTTTGTGTGGTGGATACCGTGTTTTTCTTCCCAGTCTTTAATTTCCTTGTCAGAACATGGATGGATGTTAGGTAAATTACCAAGTATGATATCTGCGACTGGGTCTTCAAGGACAGCGCACAAAAGTTGTCCTGATATATATGGTGTTTGAATTTCGACCATCGCAAGGGGGTATCTTTCTATAGTACCTGAAAATGTGCGACAGTTAACGTGTTTGTCTGTGTAGTCTGCGGTGTCTACCAATGTTTTCTTTACCCCACAGAGAGTTGCCCCGGAATCGCGGATTAATGAGCACTTTTTCCTGTTTACGAAGCCTGTCAAAAATGTTAGCTTCCCTGTGGCTGACAAAGCAGCGTTGGCTGTCTCATTTGCAATAGGTATCCTGTGGCCACATGGTAATGATGGGTCTAGTTGGAATTTCGTGCAAGCGTTACATGTTTCATCTACCATGGTGTTAACTATATGTACAGCATTACCAAGCTCGCTCTCATTGTCATGCTGATTATAACCTTCAATCAGTGATTCAGTCTCATCATCAGAAGACGTTGCTACTAATGCAGCATTAGCTTGCTTCAATAATTTACGACCTTCACAATATCGTGAGTAATGTCCCCAGCTTCTGCAAAAGTAACATTTTACAGCTTTTTGGTACGCGTTACGTTTTGTTTTCTGTTTATCCACCATCATTTTTAGGTGGTGGGGATAGTTCGGAGACTTGTCGCACATCTCGTAAACGTCGTGCGTCATACTGCAATACTGACACTTTGCTACCTTACCACTGTTGGAGCGCGGTTTGAATTTGCCCTGCGTTTGTTTGGAGTACTTAGTATTTATTACTGCAGCTGCTGTGTCATTGTGGCTAATGTTGAGTTGAAATATATCTCTGTTTGCTGTGTAGAATGCATTGCCTTTGGACTCAATTTCTTGGATGGTTTTGCAATCCATCTGTTTTAAAAATTTTGCAAAAGGTGTGGGGATGGTGCTTACTATTTTATCTATGATGATAAGTTCTTTGAGTTTATCGTGGCTATTGTTGGTTTTAGCCGAGTTTATCCATTTAGTGCATATGTCTTGTACTGTACTAACATAATCTATGAATGTTTGGTTTGGTTGTGGAGATAATTTGGCAAATTGTTGTTGGTAACCTGCAGTGTCTAAAGAAAAATGTTGGAGAATGCGTTGTTTTAGGTACTCATAGTCTTTTCGCATCTCCTGTGGTATTGTCTCTATTACTTTCAGTGGTTCAAGAGCTAAATTCCTCATTAGAATAAATGCCCAATCTGATTTCATGATTTTATGATGAGACATGAGACACTCAAAATTTTCTAAGTAGGCGGAGATGGAATCTCCAGAACAGAAAGCCTTCACGAGACCTTTATATTTATTATATTTTTGTTCTTCTTCTTTGCTCTTTAACTTATTTATTGATATTTCTGTGTTGGCCTCCACTTCCATCTGTTTTAGTTTAATCTGTGTTTCGGCATTCAATTGGGCCTGTTTGGCGGCGGCCTCAAGCTCCATCTGTTTTTCCTGAGCCTGCAATTGTATTTTCTTCTCTTCAATTTGCATTTGCATTTTCTTTTCATCTGCTTGCATTTGCAATTGCAATTTCTTTTCTTCGGCCTCCATTTGTAATTTCTTTTCATTTGCTTGCATTTGCAATTTCTTTTCTTCGGCTCTATCTGCAGTTTTCTTTCCTCACGTTCTATCGCTCTTTCTTCACGGGCAATGTTTTCTGCGTGTGTTTTCTGTGCCCATTCTGACAGTTTCTCTTCTTTGTAACCTAACTTTATTCCTTGCTCAATACATTGATCTAAGCTAGACATTTTGTATTTTACTTGTTTGTACAATTTATAGAGTTAAATCCCTTAGAAAAATATGTTGTGTGGTCGAAAATTTGGTTAACTCCCCTAATTATTAATGTGTAAATCAAAATGCAAGGTTATGTTGGTGACAAAGTTATGAATATGCAAAGAAATCAATATGATATACAATAATACATTGATGATAATGAGAATGAGAAGTAACAGCCTAGACTTTACAATGAGTATGAAGTGAAACTTAGCTCTGAATTCAAGCGCTCGATGTTGCTCTGGATTTTCGTTACTGCTGGAACAAGTTACACTGCGTTGCACGCGGTCCTCTCTGTCACACAACTAGTGGCTGGAAAAATCACATGTGTTGCCCACGGTAATCTTTGTGGCACAATCTGCTCGTAGAGCAAGAAACATTAGTCACGGTCAAAAAACAAAAAAAAAACAAAAATGTCATAGTTATGTTAAACAGTTATACATTGTTTACAGACTAGTAATATTGTTGTGTATGGTATGGACTTTGTTTTGAGACTGCTGAGGGACTCTGCTTATTCTGATTACTTTTATTATATTGCTAGATAGCTACTAAATATGTTGAACATTTCATGGTAAATAATTTTCTTATACTTTAACAAAATCAATGTGATATGAATAAATATTTTTACATGGCATTTCACAGTTATTTCATAACATCTTATGTCAAAACCGGTACTAGCCCCCAAAAACCTGTTAACGTCTTACTTTGTCTAGGTAACTTAATGGGTTCACACAGGTGTTAATCAATACAAACAATAAATACGTTCGCTATGATATAGCCTATTTATTGTGGCAATTTACAGTTGGCGCAGTGGGTTAACAGCCCGCGCTTTACATCAGCATCATATCACAGATTATAGATCATCAAACATTTCATATGACAAACTAGCACACTATCTAGCCTATATTCTATCTCTATACAAAGAGCTATCGAGTCCCTCTCAGGCAGGCACTTGTTGCCTGGTCTCAGTCCGGTTGTCCTCCCCCGGTTTACCGCGTGTCGCTATTCGACGGGCGGTAACCCTGTTCGAGTTCCTCGTGGACCCCGCTTCAGGCGGGCCACATTAGTGTCCACGGACCCATGGACTCGAGGGTTGACCTTCGATAAGGTTCTGGACTTTTCTTAGTCTGAGCAACTCGGTTGTCTCTCTTGGGCTAGAGTTGCAGCCCTCTATTTCTATCTCCTGGTTACTTTAGGTGAGGTGATGACACCGGGTAATAGATAAGTCTCCTCGCGGATAATTAATTCGTGTAGAACAGAAATTGGAGAGGATTCCCAATTCCTAAAAGACCTCCTAATATTAGAAAACGTGAAACGGCTTAACAAGACTCCTTTTTTTTTCTTTTCTAAATTCACTATTAATTCCCTATATATGAATATACATATAGAGAAACATAGTGTCCTCTTAATAAAGAGACAAAGAAATTATAAGCGATTTCCCAGGAAAGTGTCATCTATAAAAACTACAGGTTATATTATAGAAACGACTCAGGATGGTTCCTGTGGAAACCTAACCACACTTGCAAAATTTCAATTACTAGAGGAAGTGAAGTTCATCTCTCATATATCGTATGAACAGAACAAGAATGAAATTCTATAGTTGTCATGTGATGAGAAAATGTAAGATATTGATAACCAAATCAAGAAATACGTCGACAAAACTTTGGAAATATGTTAACCAAATAACGAAATATGTTGGTCATATTCAGACATATCTCAACCGAAATTTTTAAAAAAAATGTATGTTAGCCAAATTAATTTTTTTTAAATGTTTACCAGAGTAAGATATAGCTCGACCAAATTTATAAAAGTAAGAAAATATGATAGTAAGAAAATATGGAAGTAAAATGAAAAAAATATATCCCCCAATGTAATAAAATATTGTAAAATGATAAACACACAAAGAAATATGAATGACACGGTAAGAAAAATGTTTACCAAAGTGAGCACAATAATTGCCGAATTAAAATGATTGTCAAACTAAGAAACACGTAAACCAAAGAAAGAAATGTTAGCCAAGTGTGATGGGGGGGGGGGGGGGGGGGGGGGGGATAGATGATGGCCAAAGTAAGAAATATCTCAACCAAACTTATAAATCCATCCATCCATCATGTGCCATGCGGGTAAGAGTGGGCGGTCATGTTCTGCCATCTCACTCGATCACCAGAGTCGTGGATCAGCTCTGTGTTTCTGTCTCGACCATGCCACAAGGCCAAGCCATCTAGGTACTTGCTTCTAGGTCTTCCCCTTGGTCTGTTCCCCTCGATCTTACCAGTTGTTACCAAGTTCTCCAAATCCTTTCTTCTCATAACATGCCCAACAAATTGTGACTGTCTAAGTCTAATGTCTCTAATCAGTTTACGATCTTCATTTGTTTCTTGAATGACTTGTTCATTGTTCTTTCTGGCTGTCCATGGTAGTCTTTGCATTTTCCTCAGAAATCTTATTTCTACAGCCATCAGATGCTTTTCAGCCTGACTGCTCATTGTCCAAGCTTCACATCTATATAACAGTACAGGTTCTATATAGCATCTAAACACTCTTTTTCTCGTTTCAATTGAGATCTTTTTATTGGTCAGTATGTTTTTCATCTTGCTAAAGGCTACTTTTGCCATGGAAATTCCTGTTCTAATCTCTTCAAGGCATCTCCCATCAGATGTTATTACTGTTCCGAGGTAATTGTACCTATTCACTTGTTGAAGAATGTTCCCATTTACTTGTATGTTACATTGTGGTAGAAACTTTTACATAGGTCGACCGAATTAAGAAAATATGTTACGCAAATAGGGTGGTGGGATAGGGGTATTCCCTATCAAAGGACAGGTAAGGTGCCTCCTTCCCTCCGCTAGCCTACGGGACACCCTTATTCAAGGTGGAGTACACGTTTAGCCCCCCGATCAGGGTTACGTGAACCATGGGTGCAGATGGTGGGTGAAATTGAAGAGCAGCCAACAGATAGTTGTAGGTTATGGTCTCCAGCTTCACGACGGTAAGCAGAGGATCTCTTTTTGGAAGACAATGGCTACGGTCATCGACCAGTATGGTCACTGCTAGGAAGGAAAGCAATGGCAAACTACCTTCTTTATAAATACCAAGAATATCATGTACTGCAGTCTTATCGATAATCAGAGAAACGGCGTAAATGGGTGCTCCATAGGAGCAACCTCGCCTGGTAGGGGTAGTCATGTGCACCAGGTGACTCCAGACCCTTATCAGGCGACTGTGTGCAAAAGAATATCAACATTGAAAGTAGGAACTTGAAATGTAAGAACTTTGAGTGGGGACGGAAAATTTGACAACATTAAGAATGAAATGAGAAGATTAAATATTAACCTGTTAGGTATATGTGAGACCAGATGGACAGGAAAGGGCATTATGACATCTGAGGAATATAGAATAATCTATTCTGGTGGAGAGAAACAACAGCGAGGGGTAGCAATTATAATGGATACAGAGAGAGAGAGAGAGAGAGAGAGAGAGAGAGAGAGAGAGAGAGAGAGAGAGAGAGAGAGAGAGAGAGAGAGAGAGAGAGAGAGAGAGAGCAAAATCGATTAAAGGATATTGGACTGTATCAGACAGAGTGTTACTGGTGAGGTTGAGTGGAAGACCTTTTGATGTCAACGTCATATACGTTTATGCACCAATAGCAGGCAGTAGTGATGACAGCAGTGATGAATTTTATAGTGATTTAAAGAAAGCTTTCAAGAAATTCAAGAATTATGAAATAAATATCATAATGGGTGACTTGAATGCCAAAGGTGGAAATCAACAGGACGGATGCATAGTAGGCAAGTATAGACTAGGGGAACAGAATGAAAGAGGTTGCAGACTTGTACAGTGGGCAAAAGAGAATGATTTGATTATTTGAAACAACTGGTTTCAACAGCACCCAAAGAGATTATGGATTTGGAGGAGTCCTGTTCATAAGATCAGAAATCAGATTGATTACATTCTCATCAACAGAAGATTTCTAAATGCTTTAAAAGTCGCAAAAAGTATACCAAGCGCAGACTGCTACATCGACCATAGATTAATCTTAAGAAATTTACAGATAAAATTAAAGAAAATCAAATATTCACCAAGAAACACAAAATTTGATCTACAGGCACAGAAGAGTGAGGAAATAAAAAATAAATTCAACGTAGATATAAAGAACAGATTCGATGCATTGTACGATTTGGAAATATTATTTCAAGACGTCAGTGACCAATGGGAAATATTAAAGAAATTAGTCAACCAAGCTGCAGAAACAACCATCCCAGAAAATGAAGATAATTGGACGCATGAAATGGATGAGGGAAGACATCTTAAACCTCATGGAAGTAAGAAGAAATGACAAAAATAACAAGGGAAAATATGAAGAGATTCACTGAAACATTAGGAAGCTATGCAAAGAGGCAAAAGAACCATGGCTTAAGGAAAATTGTAAGGCAATTGAAAACCAACACAACATCCGGAATACCAAATTAATGCACACAAGAATTTATGATATCACTAACAAAAGAACACACACATCAACGGGTTGCCTAAAAACCAAAGATGGCAAAATCATAATAGAAAAATATCAGATTATACATGCGTGGTCAGTTTATGTGAAAGACCTTTATGATGATACAAGAGAAGAACAATATGATCCTCGGAATAATAATGAAGGACCATCAATTCTGAAGATAGAAGTTCAGAATGATCTTAACCATATGAAAACTGGCAAGACCCCATGTACAGATAACATCACAACAGAAATGATTAATGTCTTAGAAGAATATGGAATAGACCAAGTAACCAGATTGCTGAATTCAATGTACGGTACTGGAGATATACCTCCTGAATAATTGTAATTCTATATTTATTGTAATCCCGAAGAAATCAAGTGCCATGGAATGCTATCAACATAGAACAATTAGTATAATGATCCACATCACGAAGATTCTGCAGAGAATTATCATGCAAAGAGTTAAGAAGAAAATACAACCCGAAATAGGAGAAGAACAATGTGGGTGTGTAGAAGGCAAGGGTACAGGTTCTATAGATGTAACCAAAGATCTATATCTTTGCTTTATTGACTACACAAAGGCTTTCGAAAAAGTGAGACATATCGAACGAACGAATGAACGAACGAAATTTATTTTCAAAGGGTTAAGAACTGGGCACGCAGGCCCGTCTAACATGCTGCCCTTCTATCACTCTCTTTCATACCGACATGATAAGGATGCTTGAAGATCTACAAATTGATGGAAAAGACCTTAGACTTGTAAAAAACATATATTGGAAACTACAACTGCCATCAGAATTGATAACGATGTAGGTCAATATCAGGCTATTAAAAGAGGTGTGAGACAGGGATGTGTAATGTCCCCAGATCTGTTTTCCCTGAACAGTGAAAATATTTTCAGAAATATAGAAGATTTAGAAGGAATCAACATTGGGGGACGATAAATCAATAATATTAGATATGCAGATGATGCAGTCTTGATTGCAGACAATGAACAGGACCTGCAAAATTGTGTAGATGCAGTTGTTGCACACCGTGAACAACTAGGGTTAGAACTGAATATTAAGAAGACACCGATTATGGTCGTCCCTGGGAAGAAGAAAATACCACTTTGTGATATACGAGGAAATGGGAATATTCTTAAGCAAGTGAATCGATACAGTTATTTCAGCACAGTCATAACATCTGATGGGAGATGCCTTAAAAAGATTATAACAAGAATTGCCATTGCGAGAGTATCTTTTTGCAAGATGAAAAACATACTGACCAATAAAAAAAAAAAAAATTGAAACGAGAAAAAGAGTGTTAAAGTTCTACATAGAACCTATACTTGTGTTTCGATGTGATGCGTGGACAATAGCTGAAAGACTAAAAAACAGCTGATGGCTGTGGAGATGTGGTTTCTGAGGAAAATACAAAGAATACCATGGACAGATGGAAAAACCAATGAACTAGTCCTTCAAGAAACAAATGAAGTTCGTAAACTGATTAGAGTCATTAGACGTAGACAGTCAACATGTTTGGGCATGTATGAGAAGAAATGACTTAGAGAACTTGTTGACAACTCGCAAGATCGAAGGGAACAGACAAAGGGGAAGACCGAGAAGTAAATACCTGGATGGTTTGGTCATGTGGCATGGCCCAGACAGGAACACGGAGCTGATCCACGACTCTAGTGAGCGAGTGAGATGGCAGAACATGACCGACCACTCTTATCGGCACGGCACATGATGGATGGATGGTTACCCAGATTAGCAAAAACATTGGCCAAGTTAAGAAACATCTCTACCAAATTTATGAAAATATAAGAAAATATATTAGCCAAAGTGATACATAATTTGCCCAAATTAAGACGTAGTTCTCAACCAAACTTATAAATATCTCGACCAAACGTATAAAAAGTAGGAAAAATTGTCGTCCAAAGTAAGAAAATATGTTAGCCAAATTAAGAAAGATATTAATCACAATGAGAAACATGTGAACCAAACTAAGCAATGTGTATGACAAAGTAAGAAAATGTGTTAGCCAAAGTAAGAAAAGGATTGTGTAATGTCTCCAGATATTTTTCCCTATAAAGTGAAAATATTTTCAGAAATGTAGAAAATATGACGAAAGTACCTTTAGCATGATGAAAAATATACTGACCAATGAAAAGATCTCAAATGACACAAGAACAAGAGTGTTGAGGTGCTACGTAGAGTCTGCACTTTTCTATGGATATGAAGCTTGGACAATGTGCAGTCAAGCTGAAAAACACTGATGGCTGTGGAAATTTTGTTTCTGAGGGGAATGCAAAGAACACCATGGACAGACAGAAAGACCAATGGCCAAGTCTTACAAGAAACAAATGAGAATCGTAAACTGATTAGAGAAATTAAACATAGACAATTACATTTTTTGGGGATGTTATGACAAGAAATGAATTGGAGAACTCGGTGACAACTGGCAAGATCGAAGGGAAAAGATCGAAGGGAAAAGACCGAGAAGTAAATACCTTTATGGCTTGGCAACATGGCATGGTCGAGACAGAAACACTGAGCTGGTCCACGACTCTGGTGATCGAGTGAAATGGCGAGTCATGACCGCCCACTCTTTCCGGCATGGGACATGATGCATGGATGGATGTAGAAATGTAATTTTTTTAATTTTTTAAAATTTAATTGTTGAAATGTAATGTTTAATTTTCATGATGGTGACTTATTGCATAAGATACTTTATATTTTCTTAAATACAGCTTTTGTTTGCCTTATTCTGTTCTTGAGCTCATTTGTGTGCCTGCCATCTGATGTTATAATTAGCCCCAGATATATAATATTATCCATTTGGCTAAGACTTATCTCTTCTATTTTGATCTTTTTATTGGTGTTAGGAATGTATATATTGCTTATTTTGTCCCTTTTCCTTCCACATGCCCATGCTCCTCTTCACCAATTTCCATTTTTTTTTTGGTTATTGCCTTTCTTTGTAATCTCCTTATAATTCTGAGTAGAATCGTTATTCTTCTTCTTATAATTCTGAGTAGAATCGTTATAATCTTATAAGCATCTCTAAAGAAGGTCGTTTGTCGTTGATTTCCTTCTTACCAGTAACCATACTAGTCAATGACCACATTCATTGTCTAAATAGCGTCTAGTAGGTAAGGTGACAACCGATTTATCTCCAGTAGGTAGGGAAATTTGACCAATCAGGAGAGACGATCCCATCGGTTTATACAAGTACAGATGTCTATGGATACGTGAATTTTTGGCAATGACTTGACAAATAAATTTTAAGTCAGCAGAAAAACCCGGTGAGGGAATGTTAATGATTTGACAAGTCAGTTATATGTTTTATGTACACATACTTGTAGACATGTCAAGCGTGAACTTGTTTACTGATGGTGATTCTGTTTATTAACGTGTCAAGTGATAGTATTAGCCCATTTGACCAATTTGCACTAGGTTTTATACTACTGGATCAGCTGCTTGACTGGTAAACATCTGTTGATTCACGTTAGCTATCAGTATAATAATGACAAAAGCAATAGTCGACTTGAAACAAGTTTACATCGAGATGCTAAATGTGGCGTTGACTATTATTAGTTCCTATAATTCCCCAAAGGCAAATAACTCGACGTTTTTTTAGTTTAGTAGGTCAAATAACCAAACAACAAGATGTGCTGTTCACGAGCCTAGTATCAGTATCATACTCCAACACATTTTACAAGTCATTGTTTCAATCTGTGATAAAATCTTTGGGGATAATGTCATCAACTATGGGAGAATAATGATGCTGTTTACACATGGCATGCGTCTGGGTAAGCATCTGGCTGATGTTGTTTGTCCATCAAGAATGATGATGACCATTCATTTCATCCAGTTGGGTTGAAAGTATGGAGCCGTGAGTTCTAAGATGGCTGGTAAGGCCTATTTTGGCTCAAAATGTTCTTTGACAATGTGGACAAAGAGTGCTTGACGTTCCGGGAGGAGGATGTACTGCGGTGGTTTTTCTGTCCAGCCTTTTAATTTTTTCCACAGCTCTTGCAGTCCTTTTTGCTTCACAAGTGACTGCACTCTTGCGTAATGATGTCTTTAAAGAGTTTCCTCTTACTGCCTTGGGTGTGTTTACCACAATGCAGCTCGCCGAAAAAAACACTTCATTTATCGAGCCTCTGATCTGGCACGCGAGTCAACTGATCAGCCCAGTAAATATGATTATTCATTAGTAGAATGTGGATACTGGGCATGGACGCTCTTTCTAGGACTTCAGTGTCTGGGATCTTGTCTTGCCATTTAATCTTCAATAGCTTCCTAAAGCAGACTGTGGAAGTGGTTTAATTTCTAGCGTGTCGCAGGCTTATTCCATTTCTGTCCCACACATTCTTGTACAGTCTGCCAAAGGTCGAGCTGGCCTTGGAGATTCTTGCATTCACTTCGTCATCAATTGTGGCAGCTTGTGACACAGTGCTGCCAAGATAGGTGAATTTGTACACAAC
Organism: Cepaea nemoralis; assembly: GCA_014155875.1. Lineage (NCBI taxonomy): Eukaryota > Metazoa > Mollusca > Gastropoda > Stylommatophora > Helicidae > Cepaea > Cepaea nemoralis. Next base: position 412,251 of record JACEFZ010002645.1, read on the forward strand.
ACTTATTCTATGACCATTCAGTTTGATATTCGGCACTGTGTGAATAATCCCTGGAGCTGGCTAGTACATAAATGCAGTCTTCTCCAAGTTGATACTCAGCTCAAAGTTGGCATAAGCATATGAGAAAGCTGAAACATTGTGTTGCATTTCTGCCTCTGAGTTTGCATATAGAGCGCAATCATCAGCAAACAGGAGCTCTCTGACAGTGTTGCTGGTTGTTTTGGTTTTAGCCTTCAGCCTTCTGAAATTGAACAACTTTCCATCCATGCAGTATGTGATGTCTATTCTTGTGTCGTTGTTTTCGAAGGCATTCGTCAACATAGCTGAAAACATGATGTTGAACAGTGTGTCAGGACACAGCCTAGCTTCACTCCATTATTGACAGGAAAGGGCTCAGACAGTTCACCATTTTCATGTACTCTTGCTTGCATACCATCATGAAATAACCGCACAATTTGGACAAACTGTTGTGGACAGCCATATTTCGCTATAATCTTCCACAGTCCTTCTCTGCTGAGTGTATCAAAACCCTTGGTAGGATCAATGAAAGTGACAAACATTTCTGTTCCTGAAGAGTTCTGTCCTGACATTTGTCTTGCAACTGCAAGTGCAGCGAAAATCACGTCAACAGTTCCACGTTCTTTTCTGAAGCCACATTGACTCTCAGGAAGAAGACCTTGGTCGAGATGAGCCGTGAAACGAATGAGAAGAATTCTCTCGAGTATCTTTCCTGCAATTGAGAGCAAGGATATGCCTCGGTGTTTGTCACAGGATTAGAGGTTTCCTATACGTTTGTAAAGGTGGGCTTTTGACGCGTCCTTGAAACTTTGTGGCATAGTCTCGTTCACACATATGTTTATAAAGACTTGGTGAAGCTGCTCTGTTAGAACCGGCCCACCTGCCTTGTATATCTCTGCCGGGATGGAGTAAAGACCAGGCGCCTTGCCGCTGGAAAGTTTCTGGATAGCTTTGTTTACTTCCACTATGGTAGGCAGGTCAGCAAGAGTATCATTAGTGGGGACTTGAAGAAGGCAGTTGATCGTTTCATCATCGATGGAGGAGGATGCAAGTAAGATGTTGATGAAATGCTCTGCCCAGCGTTAAAGAATTTCTTCATTATCAGTGAGCAATCTTCCCCATCTTCAATAAGGAGAGGAACCGCCTGGTGATGTAGACCATAGACCACCCTCAGCGTGTCATAGAAGTCTTTCATATCATGTCTGTCAGCAAAGCCTCAAATTTCGTAAGATTTGTTGCTCAGCCAGGAGTCCCGAATGTGCCAAAGTTTCTGCTGCATGGCTCTCCGGATGTTATTGAAGGCATCTCTGTTAGATGTTGACTTTGGGTCGTTGAGATATGCCTTGTGGAGAATGTATTTCTCGGTCAGTGTCAGGGTCTTAAACTTGGTTCGCTAACCTAACACATGTGAGACAGTACAAGTACAACGTGATTTGACTTGAGACTCAACGACACAACGTTCAATGGATTTATTTACAGATCATATACAATACGATGATCACTACAAGATATACTTTACACTTCAATACACTTACATACACAATACAGCTCACAGTCTATCTCTCAAGATGTCCAGACACTCGACTTTCAGGCACAGAAACCACACAACGCCTTTCTCTCATCATGCGTCCAGTCGAGTCGACGTCCCAGAGCTGTCTGCCTATAGCTCGCAACTTGCCTCCCACCTGAAGTGGCTTCACGAGGCATGCGTGTGTCTTGCGCCGTCCTTGCCTGACCGCTGGCCGTCTCGTCAGCAGCCAGCAACCTTGCAGGCAGGTAACTACTACTCGCCTGGCGGCGTAACGAAGTTACGGCATCCCTGCTGGGGACTAAGTCGCCTGGCGGGCGTAACGATGTCACTGTATCACTGCACTACTCTAGACTCTGACACGCTCCCCCGGCAACTTCATGAAAGATGTCATCTTTCATGTATAATATATGTACATACTGGGTTAATATTTTAACCTTGTCAGAGTCGACCCTTCTGTTGTTATATACATTGGTATCATAATACATAGAAATACACATCTGCCATAGAAACATATAAGAAATGGAAGTTGTATTCAACGACATGTGGTTTTCAACCTTTAACACTTGTCGAGTTTTATCCTCTCGATGGCTGATTACCTCAATTGCATTATTAACCCAGTCAGATCGGTAGTACCAGCTCCAAGCATTTACCTCGCAGCCTCCAAAAAAACGTAATAATATGGTTCTTGAAACAAAAACCATCTGGCTAGACTGAAATACGGCTTTTACATAAGTCGCATTAAACGCTCAAACCCTGACCTCATTTGGCCAGGAGCTCTTGTGTTGGTCTGCAATGTCGGTAACACTCTACCATGCTCAGTAGATGGCTTCCTGGTGTGTTAACAATCTGGCAACAACATAGCTATTTATATACAACACATTACAGTATACATTTCAAATTATGGCCCTTTGTGTAATGATGTAATAACAAATAAATGAAAGGGGAATAAGTTCAAAATTTATGAAATATAATATTTTACAATAATTATTCTATTTCTTAGCGTCATCGCTTGATGTTTCTTCATACTAACGAGAAAAAGTCGGTAGTATGAATACATTAATCAAGATATGATTCTAAGATTACACTACCTAAATATATAAATACACAATTCGTGTATTCAACTTTGTTGATTCCTAAAGATTTTAGAATCGTCATAGCTTTTTAAAGTTTTATGTGTCGTCTGCTAATTTTGCTCTAAATTTCTAACTAATCCGGAAGTACACACGAACACTAAACAGCTGATGTTGAAACTTGTAGAACACACTTGTTCCGGTCTGATGTAGTTACGGAGTGTACAATGTTCTAATCGTTCATGTGTTGGATGTTTCGCTGTAAAACCTTCTGGATTTAGATTGACTGCAGTGGTGTAGCTGTCAATGTTTAGGTCACACTTTCACACACGGATTTAAAATATCACTGGAACGTTCCACACGCAGATGCCACTGTCAAATTGGATAGTTCGCTTACGGTAAGTTTTTGAGCGAATGTGGCACTGTTCTTGTTTCGTAATATATACAATTAATAAAGTTCGCTTTCTACCACACACTACACAATTATACACGACAATCACTACATTAATTAGTAAAATAAGAACACTATATATATTGGGAGTAATCCCTATCACATCACATTTACATGAACTATAAATTTTTAAAAAATTCTAAGTTCACAAACTCTAGTTTTAAATGTTAATTACATAAACACGTTCATTTCAAAGCCGGACGAATGTCCCCCACGTCCACACATGTCAGGGTCTTAAACTTGGCTCGCTAACCTAACACATGTGAGACAGTACAAGTACAACGTGATTTGACTTGAGACTCAACGACACAACGTTCAATGGATATATTTACAGATCATATACAATACGATGATCACTACAAGATATACTTTACACTTCAATACACTTACATACACAATACAGCTCACAGTCTATCTCTCAAGATGTCCAGACTCTCGACTTTCAGGCACAGAAACCACACAACGCCTTTCTCTCATCATGTGTCCAGTCGAGTCGACGTCCCAGAGCTGTCTGCCTATAGCTCGCAACTTGCCTCCCACCTGAAGTGGCTTCACGAGGCATGCGTGCGTCTTGCGCCGTTATTGCCTGACCGCTGGCCGTCTCGTCAGCAGCCAGCAACCTTGCAGGCAGGTAACTAATACTCGCCTGGCGGCGTAACGATGTTACGGCATCCCTGCTGGGGACTAAGTCGCCTGGCGGGCGTAACGATGTCACTGCATCACTGCACTACTCTAGACTCTGACAGTCAGCAATTAGCTGATGTCTTTGAAATTTTCTTCAAACCAGTTGTTACGCTTCCAGAGGGCCGGACCCATGATATCTATAGCAGTGTTGTAAATTTTGTCATTTAGGGCTCTCCACTCTGTTTCCGCATCCTGTTTAGCTGAGGCGCTGGGCACTCCCTTTCATTTCCTATTCTTCCTCCTCCTCTTCTTTCTGTTATTCCTGTTAATTTTTCTCTTCTTTCTCTTTACTCAACCTCTTCTTCTTCCTTCTTCTTTTCCTTTTCTGGCTCCTGATCATCTTCTTCCTTCTCTTCTTTCTCTATTCCCTCTCCTCTTCCTCTTCCACCTTTTCTATTTCTTCCTACTCTTCCTTTTTTGCTCCTTTTACTCGTGTTCTTCGTTGTATTCTTCCAAAAAGAGTACTGGCTTGTTGATATGGTCTGATCAGTCCATCCATCCATCTTGTGCCATGTCGGTAAGCGTGGGCGGTCATGTTCTGTCATCTAACTCGATCACCAGAGTCGTGGATCAGCTCCGTGTTCCTGTCTCGAGCATGCTACGTGGCCAGGCCATCCAGGTATTTACTTCTCGGTCTTCCCCTTGGTCTCTTCCCTTCGATCTTGGCAGACGTCACAAAGTTCTTTAATTCATTTCTTCTCATCACATGTCCACACAATTTTGACTGTCTACATCTAATGTCTTTAATCAGTTTACGATCTTCATTTGTTTCTTGAAGGACTTGCTCATTGGTTTTTCTGTCTGTACATGGTATTCTTTGCATTTTCCTCAGAAACCACATTTCCTCAGCCATCAGCTGTTTTAGCTATACTGCTTATTGTCAACGTGTCACATCCATACAAAAGTATAGGTTCTATGTAACACTTCAATACTATTTTTCTCGTTTCAATTGATATCTTTTTATTGGTCTGTATGTTTTTCACCTTGCAAAAGAGTACCTTCGCAATGACAATTCTTGTTCTAATCTCTTCAAGACATCTCCCATCAGATGTTATGACTGTGACGAGATAACAGTATCGATTCACTTGTTTAAGAATATGCCCATCTACTTGTATATCACATTGTGGTATTTCCTTCTTCCCAGTGACGACCATAATCTGTGTCTTCTTATTATTCAGTGCTAACCCTAGTTGTTCACTGTGTATAACAATCGCATCTACTAAATGTTGCAGGTCCTGTTCATTGTCTGCAATCAAGACTGTATCATCTGCATATCTAATGTTATTGATGTTCAAGGACATCATTCGATATGATAGATCATACTATTCTAATTAAAAAACTAGAAACAATGAAAGTAAGTTTTAATATAGTGACATTAATAAAATCATTCTTATTAGACAGAAAGCAAGTAGTATCACACAATAAAGTTTTATCTCAAGCCATTACCATTAATATTGGAGTACCTCAGGGGTCTATTCTTGGCCCTCTATTATTTGCCATTTATATAAATGATCTTCCATTAAATCTGTCGTCGTCCTGCGATCTATTTGCTGATGACTGCACAGTATATACAAACGCTGTTGATCGTAATGTGCTAGAATTATCCTTGCAACAGGAAATAAATAGTGTAGTTAACTGGAGTCATGCAAACCGCATGCAAATTAACATTACTAAAACAAAGTCTATGTTAATAGGAACCAGGCAAAGACTTCACACTCTAAACTCGCAGAGAACTCTTCAGCTGCACATTGGCAGCACGCCTGTAGAAAGTGTCACCGAGCACAAGACACTGGGTGTTATCATAGATCAAAATCTAACTTTTAACTCACATGTTCATGCTCTAGTTAAACAAATAGCCAAAAAAGTATACCAACTTGCCAAAATTAAAAATTTCCTTGACGAAAACACAAGAAAGATATTCTATACTTCTCATATACAAACACATATTGATTACTGCTCCACAGTCTGGGATGGATGCTCCAAATCAATAACAAAACGCCTATATTCACTCCAGAAAAGGGCAGTGCGTTTAATTAATGGTGAAAAGCTTACCGACAATTCTAACCTATATAAACGTCTCCGGTTACTGCCACTCCACAAGCGCCTGCTTTTTAATAAGACCAAACTAATTCACAAAATCCTATTTCAAAATGCTCCAAGCTACCTTTGGCCATTGTTTAAATATAACGCTAGACATAGCGAACGACTAAATATACTTCATGTCCCTAAACCTAGGATAGACTTATATAAAACAAGCTTAGCATACTCTGCCGCTCAGTTGTGGAACAATCTTCCACAAGAAATCAAAGACACCACCAATCATGATACATACATTCGCAACCTGTTTGAACACTACCTTAGTACAGACTACATGCCCCCATAACAAACAACACAAAAAAGACAATAATGGTAACTTATCTCAAACGACAACTAGCCAAAAAACATTCCCTTATGTATGGCACGTTACACCCTCCTTAGGTATTTATAATGCCCATGTTAAACACTGCCTCAGTGAGTCATTTGTTATTGATTATTTTTCATGCGTTTTAATGTTCTTTTGTTGTCAAAAGTTGCTTCATAAGTGATGTTGAATGAAAGAATGTATGAGAGGAAATAGAGAAGAAGGGCAGAATGTTAGACGGGCCTGCGTGCCCAATTCTTAACCCTTTGAAAATAAAGACTTACTATTATTATTATTATTATGTATCGTCACCCCTGATCAGTAGGCAGGGTTATTTATTTTCATGCATTTTGATGTTTAGAATATAAGATTTTCTATATCCTTGAGTAAATCAATGCAGCGATCAATGTCTGACCGTTATTTTTTTCTTTCCAGAATGCATCACTCGATCTCTGGAGTAGCCTGGGTATGCCCTACGGGAAGATGGTTGTTGGATTTACGGGAGTGAGTCGTTGGCTGGAGCTGGTCAACCAGTCTAATTATGAACCAGGGGCTCCAGTGACACAGAGCCAATATGGTGGCCCCTCTCTACAACATACCTAACGGTCTGGCCCTACCCAGAGGTGAGGTTTATAAACACATAGATTTATGTGTGGGCTAACCCATAGGTGAGGCTTATACAACATAGATTTATGCAGCGTGGGTATCTAGTGATGAGGTTTACACAACATGAAGATTATTTCTGGCCTACTAGAGGTGAGTCTTACGTACAACATAGATTTATATCTGGCCTACATAAAAAAGTCGTTTAAAGTCGACAAGGATCTACTTCATTGCACCGTGGTTTATCCCATATGGGCTCTGGTCTCTTTCCGAAGCGCGGAAAGCATCGCACAAAGCACGAATCCGTAGCAGGAGTCTCCCGAAAAAGTTCACTCGAGAACCGAAGGAGGTGGCCCGGAAGCGAACCCACAACCTTCGGAGCCCGAGTCAAACGGCTTTGATCCACTTCGCCACTGAGTCCCCTTAGATGTGAGGTTTATGTACAACATAGACTTATTTCTGGCCTACTTAGAGGTGAGATTATGTACAACATAGATTTATGTCTGGCCTACTTAGAGGGTGAGGTTATGTACAACATAGATTTATTTCTGGCCTACTTAGAGGTGAGTTTATGTACAACATAGATTTATTTCTGGCCTACTTAGAGGTTCGATTATGTACCACATAGATTTATGTCTTATCTACCTAGAGGTGAGGTAAAGTACAACACAGATTTCTGCCTAGTGTACATAGAGGTGAAGCTATGCACAACATTGACATCGTATGGGTTACAAGAAGTGAGGGTAATGTGTAATATTGAAGCATTGCCGAATGGAAAAGAGTGCTCGTTCTTAAATATCCGGCATTTCGATCGTATGGGCGGGGCACCAATCTGTTTACTAGAATATCACTGCATCCAGCACTAGTCACAGTGTCACCCCTTTCCTGGAAATGCACACATATAGGGTCGTTGATGTCCCATAAGATAGTCTTCGTGACATTCCCAGAGCATCTCTGCATCTTGACATTCTTTTCTGAACCGGAGACAATGATGTTTGCACTGCGTGGATTGTGTCATTACTGAACTATCATTCATATTATGTTTGCACTGCGTGGATTGTGTCCATTCCATACTGAACCATCATTCATATTATGTTTGTATTGCGTGGATTGTGTCCATACTGAACCGTCATTCATATATGTTTGCACTGCGTGGATTGTGTCATTACTGAACTATCATTCATATTATGTTTTGCACTGCGTGGATTGTGTCCATTCCATACTGAACCATCATTCATATTATGTTTGTATTGCGTGGATTGTGTCCATACTGAACCATCATTCATATTATGTTTGCACTGCGTGATTGTGTCCATTCCCATACTGAACCATCATTCATATTATGTTTGTATTGCGTGGATTGTGTCCTTACTGAACCATCATTCATATTATGTTTGCACTGCGTGGATTGTGTCATTACTGAACTATCATTCATATTATGTTTGCACTGCGTGGATTGTGTCCATTCCATACTGAACCATCATTCATATTATGTTTGTATTGCGTGGATGTGTCCATTCCATACTGAACCCCACCCCCCCCAAACAAGACACTGGGTGTTATCATAGATCAAAATCTAACTTTTAACTCACATGTTCATGCCTATTAAACAAATAGCCAAAAGTATACCAACTTGCCAAATTAAAAATTTCCTTGACGAAAACACAAGAAAGATATTCCTATACTCTCATATACAAACACATATTGATTACTGCTCCACAGTCCTGGGAATGGATGCTCCAAATCAATAACAAAACGCCTATATTCACTCAGAAAAAGGGCAGTGCGTTAATTAATGGTGAAAAGCTTACCGACAATTCTAACCTATATAAAACGTCTCCGGTTACTGCCACTCCACAAGCGCCTGCTTTTTAATAAGACCAAACTAATTCACAAAATCCTATTTCAAAATGCTCCAAGCTACCTTTGGCCATTGTTTAAATATAACGCTAGACATAGCGAACGACTAAATATACTTCATGTCCCTAAACCTAGGATAGACTTATATAAAACAAGCTTAGCATACTCTGCCGCTCAGTTGTGGAACAATCTTCCACAAGAAATCAAAGACACCACCAATCATGATACATACATTCGCAACCTGTTTGAACACTACCTTAGTACAGACTACATGCCCCATAACAAACAACACAAAAAAGACAATAATGGTAACTTATCTCAAACGACAACTAGCCAAAAAACATTCCCTTATGTATGGCACGTTACACCCTCCTTAGGTATTTATAATGCCCATGGTAAACACTGCCTCAGTGAGTCATTTGTTATTGATTATTTTTCATGCGTTTTAATGTTCTTTTGTTGTCAAAAGTTGCTTCATAAGTGATGTTGAATGAAAGAATGTATGAGAGGAAATAGAGAAGAAGGGCAGAATGTTAGACGGGCCTGCGTGCCCAATTCTTAACCCTTTGAAAATAAAGACTTACTATTATTATTATTATTATGTATCGTCACCCCTGATCAGTAGGCAGGTATTTATTTTCATGCATTTTGATGTTTAGAATATAAGATTTTCTATATCCTTGAGTAAATCAATGCAGCGATCAATGTCTGACCGTTATTTTTTTCTTTCCAGAATGCATCACTCGATCTCTGGAGTAGCCTGGGTATGCCCTACGGGAAGATGGTTGTTGGATTTACGGAGTGAGTCGTTGGCTGAAGCTGGTCAACCAGGCTAATTATGAACCAGGGGCTCAGTGACACAGAGCCAATATGTGGCCCTCTCTACAACATACCTAACGGTCTGGCCTACCAAGGTGAGGTTTATACAACATAGATTTATGTGTGGCTACCCATAGGTGAGGCTTATACAACATAGATTTATGCGTGGGTATCTAGTGATGAGGTTTACACAACATAGATTATTTCTGGCCTACCTAGAGGTGAGTCTACGTACAACATAGATTTATATCTGGCCTACATAAAAAGTCGTTTAAAAGTCGACAGGATCTACTTCATTGCACCGTGGTTTATCCCATAGGCTCGGTCTCTTTCCGAAGCGCGGAAAGCATCGCACAAAGCACGAAATCCGTAGCAGGAGTCTCCGAAAAAGTTCACTCGAGAACCGAAGGAGGTGGCCCGGAATCGAACCCACAACCTTCGGAGCCCGAGTCAAACGGCTTGACCACTTCGCCACTGAGTCCCCCTTAGATGTGAGGTTATGTACAACATAGACTTATTTCTGGCCTACTTAGAGGTGAGATTATGTACACATAGATTTATGTCTGGCCTACTTAGAGGTGAGGTTATGTACAACATAGATTTATTTCTGGCCTACTTAGAGGTGAGGTTATGTACAACATAGATTTATTTCTGGCCTACTTAGAGGTTCGATTATGTACCACATAGATTTATGTCTTATCTACCTAGAGGTGAGGTAAAGTACAACACAGATTTCTGCCTAGTGTACATAGAGGTGAAGCTATGCACAACATTGACATCGGTATGGTGTACAAGAAGTGAGGTAATGTGTAATATTGAAGCATTGCCGAATGGAAAAGAGTGCTCGTTCTTAAATATCCGGCATTTCGATCGTATGGCGGGCACCAATCTGTTTACTAGAATATCACTGCATCCAGCACTAGTCACAGTGTCACCCCTTTCCTGGAAATGCACACATATAGGGTCGTTGATGTCCCATAAGATAGTCTTCGTGACATTCCCAGAGCATCTCTGCATCTTGACATTCTTTTCTGAACCGGAGACAATGATGTTTGCACTGCGTGGATTGTGTCATTACTGAACTATCATTCATATTATGTTTGCACTGCGTGGATTGTGTCCATTCCATACTGAACCATCATTCATATTATGTTTGTATTGCGTGGATTGTGTCCATACTGAACCGTCATTCATATTATGTTTGCACTGCGTGGATTGTGTCATTACTGAACTATCATTCATATTATGTTTTGCACTGCGTGGATTGTGTCCATTCCATACTGAACCATCATTCATATTATGTTTGTATTGCGTGGATTGTGTCCATACTGAACCATCATTCATATTATGTTTGCACTGCGTGATTGTGTCCATTCCATACTGAACCATCATTCATATTATGTTTGTATTGCGTGGATTGTGTCCTTACTGAACCATCATTCATATTATGTTTGCACTGCGTGGATTGTGTCATTACTGAACTATCATTCATATTATGTTTGCACTGCGTGGATTGTGTCCATTCCATACTGAACCATCATTCATATTATGTTTGTATTGCGTGGATTGTGTCCATTCCATACTGAACCATCATTAATATTATGTTTCATAAGGTTTCAGACCCACTAATCATAACCACACACACAAAACACACACACACACACACACACACACACGCACAAGCAAAATGGGGTATTACTCACACCTGACGCATCACACATACAGAGATATCAACGCAGAGTGAGCACATTTATGTACCAAGAAGCAACAAGCAAGCAACGTATGAATGCCCATGAGCAGTGTGTTTGTGATCTTGTGGGAGCATGCCACCAAGCTGATGGTTGTCCTCGTGTTTTGTCCCTAGATCTGCGAAGTAAGACCAAAGGCAAATCAATACTTCGACGATCGTCAAAAGAGTCCGTACTTGGTACAAAATCAGTCGTGGGTGGGTTATGATGACCCTCGTAGTTTACAGCTGAAAGTAAATTGTGTTGTAGTGTGTGTTCTTGTATTCATTTCCTTAGAGTTGGGTTTGCCAGCAAGTGGGACGACTTCGTTACTCCGGAGTTAACCACATCTGACTTAGTCTCTCAGTCTCTCTCTGTCTGTCTCTCTTTCTCTCTCTCTCTCTCTCTCTCTCTCTCTCTCTCTCTCTCTCTCTCTCTCTCTCTCTCTCTCTCTCTCTCTCTCTCTCTCTCACCTCTTCTTCGTCTTCTTCTTCTTCTTCTTCTTCTTCTTCTTCTTCTTCCACGTGACCTGATCGGGGGCCTAACGGTTACTCCAACTTGCCCAAGGGTGTCCCGCAGGCTAGCGAAGGGAACGAGGCACCTTACTTCTCCTTTGATAGGGGATATCCATATCTCGCGAGCCGAGACAAGTGAGTTGTAGTGTGGAAGCTACGGAGATGTGGCTTTATAAGAGAATTAGATCGACACTGTGGTGGATGCAAACAATAAACAAGATATGGAGTATGTCGTCACGGTGGGACAGTTGGAGAGGAGGAGAGACATAGGGATGCCAACAAAAAAGAGCCTGGCCAGTTTGTCATCATGGTATGGGATGGCATGGGGGTGGGAACATAAATATCAGAAATGACAGGCGGACGAGACAGAAGGCGGACATGACCAACAACGACACACAGCAATGAGAATAAGTAGCAGAAACAGGGACACATGGCATGACTTGATACAGCACAGCTAAACACACGCTATGTTAATGTGGAAACTGTTATAGAATTCTTGCCCAAACGTGAAAGAAAGCTGAATATTACCGATTTTCAGACATACTACTATATACATGCTTTTTAAAACGAAAGAAAACAGTAATTTTAGACTTCGTGGCTCAAGCCGGTGATTAGTTTGTTTATTTTAAATTTCAGATCAAGTGGGTAAAGCAGTTTGATGTCGCTGGGTTCATGTTTTCTCGCCTTGATGAAGACGATTTTACCGGAACGGTAGGTTTGTTGATATGGTCAAATAAATTAGTATGTGATTAGATCACTGTGCATAATGTAACAAGAAAATGACAGGAATCACTATTATTATGTACTAGATGGTCAACCTCTGATCATCATGATATTCTAAATAATCTTGATCGTCATCATCATCATCACCACCAATGATGAAAAAGTGTTAATTTCAAAATACCAACAACAACTTTGTGTGATGCGGTAGTTAATCAGTGTACGTTGGTGTACACAGGATCAAAAGGCAACCAGACTTAGCGCCCGAGCTTTCTGATCTCCGGATTACGTATTGTAGTTACGTGTATGTGCACCTCTATAGTGGGAGGCCTCAGCGTACCCCAGGAGAGTCGCCAACTCTTACATGCAGACAGATGTTTGAGACAGCGTACCCCAGGATAGCAGCCACCTCTTACATGCAGACAGATGTTTAAGGCAGCATACCCTAGGAGAGTAGCCAACTCTTACATAGAGACAAGTTTTTGACTACTCGACCACTGAAACAATGAACGAAAGAATTATGTTCTCAAATGGTTGAACATTGGACAGACTGACTTATGTAACATTCCGTCGTTCTCATCTCTCCCCCCCCCCTCTCTCTCTCTCTCTCTCTCTCTCTCTCTCTCTCTCTCTCTCTCTCTCTCTCTCTCTCTCTCTTATTTCATAACCTATGCCATTGTTCATTGTTAGGAGTAGAGTTTCCTGGTGCAGGATACTATTCTTCCCCCGCACATCCGACACCGTTCAGGGCTGTGATCTTTAGCATGCACGCTGGATATACGTATGATAGGAAACTATCATACGTGGTGTCAGGTCTTAGTCAGATATGACTGAGCTACCGTATGGCAGTAGACGGTATTACCTGCTTTCTGTTAGTGCCGAATGTCGGACGACGCTTACCAACACCGACACCCCACATTGTGCCAACGGCTTCGGGCGAAAGAGCGCAATTTGGAGGGTACAAGTCTTACCATGGTGCGAGAAAATGCAACCTAAAGACAAAATGTCATGGCAGGGCAGACCAGACCCTAAGCCTTGGTTGGTGGCTGGTCTACGATCGAAGCTCCGACATGCGGACAGTTAGAGCATTGCTTTGCTGATCCGGCAGCTTCTGCAGCTTGTCTTGTTCTAGATGTAGAGGTGTTACCTTTCCTCTGGAGTGAACTAGGCAGGCCGAGAGAGGGATCATGCTGCATGGGCATCACATGATCTCTATGTCAAAGCCCAGGCTTTGTGCTATGGAGAGGCAATAACTCCATCCCTGGTCTTAAACGATCTCGGAATCAAAGCGAGAGGCAACTGTTACGGGTTATAAGTCCCTGTCAACTGGCGTAGACATGGGGCGCCACTCGTTGCCTCTGACGGTGGGAGACACCTACAGGTGTCATTGATCAGCTACCGCCCGCCTCAAGCTAGGCAACCCCCGGCCAATTGGGTGCTGATCCGCCACAGCCTGCCTGCTTCAGTGGGTTCTTGGGGCTAGGACAACATCTGAATCGCAGGCTGTTAAACCAATGCACCAAGTACTAATAAAAAAAAAAGAAAAATAGAAACCTCAAGCTACGGCTTGCAACCTGGAACGTGAGAACCATGTGTCCAGGATTTTCCACTGACTTGACCAATATTGACAATGTGAGAAATACGGCTGTGATTGATGCCCAACTCAATCGTCTTAACATTGATATTGTTGGCCTGCAGGAGACTCGCCTCGCTGATGAAGGGTCGCTCAGGGAAAACAATTACACCTTTTATTTTTGGAAGGGTAAAGCGCAGGCAGAAAAAAGGCAACACGTGGTGGGCATTGCAGTGACGAATTCGCTACTGGGAATGATTGAAATTCCAGCAGCAGGAAATGAAAGACTATTATCCCTGCGCTTGGCAACCTCTTGTGGTTTTGCCACCATCATTACTGCATATGCACCGACACTCGATTCATCTGATGATGTGAAGGATTCGTTCAATGTGGAGTTAGACTCCGTGATCAAGGCAGTTCCGATATCTGACTACATTTATGTGCTCGGTGATTTAAATGCTCGAGTTCATAGCCAGTGTGCCTGGCAAAACAACATCAGTCGCATGAATGAAAATGGGTAAAGGCTGCTGGAGCATTGCACTAGAAATGACCTATGTATTACAAATTCCTTTATTAAAACAAAACAGCTGCATAAGGTCACATAGAAACATCCAATATCCGGCCATTGACACCAGCTGGACTTCATCATCAGACGGAGACAACATCTGAACCATATATCATTGACTCGAAGTTACCACATTGATGACTGTGATACGGATCATTCTTTGCTTGTTGCTAGGGTTAGACTGAGACCAAAGAAAATCTACACAGCTAAACACAAATCTAGCCCCAGGATTAATATTATTAACACTCTCGATCCTGAAAAGTTATTTCAGTTTCAAAAACAACTTAAAGACGCTTTCACTGATACACCAGGAAATTGTACTGTAAATGAAAAGTGGGGTCAACTTATGGAAACTTTTTATAAAACTCCCGTAGGGGTTTACGGCACTGTGGATTATCAGAGGCAGGACTGGTTTGCGGTAAACAGCCAGACTCTGCAGCCTCTGATTGATAAGAAGAAGATAGCTCTCTTAAGAAACAAGGAAAGACCAACGCGTAACACTCTGGGTGAGCTAAAGCAAGCTAGGATGGATGTGCAAAATGCTGCCAGGCAGTGTGCAAATCATTATTGGATCACGTTATGTGAGTCCAATCAAATCGCAAGTGATAAGGGAAACATCAGAAGCATCCAATGATCAAAACAAGTGCACCATTGAAAACCTTGACTGGAGAAATCATAACTGATAAGAAACAGCAGATGGACAGATGGGTAGAGCACTATTTGGAGCTTTACTCAAGTGAGACCAAACTAGCGGATGATGGCCTCAACGCCATAGAGGCTCTACCAACTCTTGACCACATGGACACACTTCCCACCATAAAAGAAGTTAAGTGTGCTATAAATGAACTTACATCTGGCAAGGCTTCAGGTAAGGATGGGATTCAAATAGAGGTTATCAGGAGTGGGCAAGAAACACTCACTCGACAGATCCAGCAGCTTATAGAGCTATGCTGGCGAGAAGGACAAGACCCACAGGATTTCAAAGATTCAAGCATCATAACACTGTACAAGAACAAGGGCGATCGGAGCGACTGCAACAACTATAGGGGTATCTCACTTCTGTGTAGTTTTGGGACAGTATTTGCCAGAATTGTTCTGCGAAGACTACAAGTCCTAGGAGATCAAGTCTACCCCGAATCAGAACCGGTCTACCATTGATATGATATTCTCATTGCGACAAATGCCGTGAACAGAATCAACCACTGTTTATTGCCTTCATCGACCTCACAAAGGCATTTGATTTGGTCAGTCGTGAGGGTCTGTTCAAGGCACTAAAGAAGATTGGCTGCCCACCAACTCTTCTGTCCATTGTGAAATCGTTCCACACAGGCATGAAGGGTATAATCAAGTTTGATGGTGTCACTTCTGAAGAGTTTGAAATCAAGAGTTGAGTTAAGCTCCCACCCTCTTTGGAATATACTTCTCGCTTCTACTGAAATATGCCTTTCGTGATCAGGATGGTGGCATATACATTCTCTCACGCTCAGATGGCGGCCTCTACAATGCTCAGAGATTGAACGCCAAGACCAAAATTAGGAGGGTACAGATAAGAGAGTTGCTTTTTGCAGATGATGCTGCAGTTGCGACCCACTCTGAGGAAGAAATACAATGTCTACTATCTGCATTCTCCAATGTTTGTTACGTATTATGGTCTAACAATTAACAAAAATAAGTCACAGATTATGTCAGAAGGTGCACATGGGGTGCCATCAATCTTTTTTGAAGACGCCGATGGTAGACCATTTTACATATCTAGGATCAGTGGTAAATAGCAAATTATCCCTAGATCAGGAAATCAACATCTGGATTGGTAAGGCAGCAACAAAAATAAACAGGTTAAGAAAAAGAGTCTGGGAGAACAGGAAGCTTACTGCCAAAACAAAAGTCCTTGTCTTCAAGCCTGTGTCCTTAGTGCTCGTCTTTATGGCAGTGAAATCTGGACAACTTATTCACACCAAGAGAAACGTTTAAACAGCTTTCATATGCGGTGTCTGCGAAGAATACTTGGTATTAAGTGGCAAGACATATTCACAAATACTGAAGTATTGGAAAGATCAGGTTGTGTGACGGTTTATTCCATGATCAGTCTTCGTAGACTTAGATGGATAGGACATGTTAGGAGGATGGATGATGATAGAATACCAAAGGACATCTTTTTTGGTGAATTACAGATGGATAAGAGATATCAGGGTCAGCCTCTACTACGATACAAAGATGTGTGTAAGCGGGACATGATTGATACAGGCATTGATAATGCACATTGGGAGCAAGTCGCCGCTGAACGTGTTTCATGGATGACAAACATCAGAAATAGAATAAAGACAAAGGAGAAAATTATTGCAGATAAGTCACACACCGAACGTGTGAGACGTACGGTGGTGCATGATGGTGGAAATAACCACGTGTTCATATGCACCCACTGTGAACGAACATTTACAGCTCGAATTGACCTTACCAGTGGCATTCGCTACCGCCATGGGTAAAAGTTATAATGCCTTTTTGAAGCACAAACTATCGTCTGTCAAGACAGCAAGGTGCCAATGATAGGAAACATTAACAATGGAAATATCAAAGAAAGTACTCTCCTTGAATATCAAGACAATGAATGATTTACCAAACAACATGAAATAGACATCGAGCTTTACTAGAACATGATTACAAGTAAAGAAAGAAAGACGTTGCGGCTAAAGCCTTCGTCAGCCTAGAATAAACAAACGCAAACCGACACGACTCCATGAAAAACACTACATGAAAATATAAATATAAAAGCTATCTATCTGCATCCTTGTTGTGAGCTGGAAACGTCTTGAAAGGATTGCCGTGTATGATTACAATGAATATCAAGAAAACGATAACAATGATGATATCAAAAAATATGGTGACACTAAAATGGGAAATGGAAATAGAAGGACAAATTCTTAACCAAGTGGGTATATTTAAATGCCTAAGGGCAATTATAACATCGGATTGAAGATGGACAACATGTATTAAGACCATAATAGGGAAAGCAAAATCTGCATTGCAGAAAAAATAAAAAGTATCTTCTGCAATAAGTCACTATCTGTAAATGTAAGAAAGAGAGTGCTGAAGTGGTATATAGAACCTGTTTTACTGTATGGCAATGTGAATCTTCGAATGAAACTAAACAAATTAGGAAGAGATTGGAAGCATCAGAGATGTGCCAATTCCTGGGACTGCAAAAGTAACTAATAACGATAGCCTGAAAGAGGTTAATGAAACTAGAACATTATATACAGAAAGAAAGAGACAAACAGTTTTCTTTGGTCATGTGATGAGAAAAGAGACAATGGAGAACATCGTGACAACTTGAAAGATCAAAGGGAAGAGAGGCAGAGGCAGTCTAAATGAAATGATGCTGGACGGCTGAGGCGGTGGCATTGAGGAATATCATCAGCATAGTTGATCCAGAGCAGGAAAGTTCTGAACGTTGATATAACGAGGGTTCTGCATGGAGGAATAGCATTAGCATAGTTGATCAAGCGGAAGAAAGTTCAGAACGTTGATATAACGAGGATTCTGCATGGAGGAATAGCATTACCATAGCTGATCCACAACAGGAAAGTTCTGAACGTTGATATAACGAGGGTTCTGCTTGCCCACACATTTGTGTGGTGAGGGGATGTACTGCATATTGATACATCCATTGTTTTATGTCTCCACACAAACGTGTGGGAAAGTCAAATACCGTTGATTGATAGAACAATTGTTCTGTTTGCACACACACATGCATAGTGTTGTAAATGGAACCAGTGTCCAGTAAAATTGATATTTTTCTGTTTCACCTCACAGAAATGCGGTGAGGGACAGTACCCACTACTGGCGGCCATGAGGAACGTGACTGTAGAAAACTGGCCATCTGTAAACCAGGTCAGCCCCAAATTTGACAACAAAGCGACTACCACAATTTCACCGGCAGACATCGGACGACATGATACCAACATCGTATAATATTTACCTTATGGATTACTACTCATACCTCTCCTTCTTATTGTCCTTATTGTTCTTTTCTTCCTTTGGCGTAGAAACAAGCCACAGCAAACGGAATAAAGCAATCTTTTAATTATGTGGCGGTGCTGGCAGCGAAGTTGATGGCGAACTGTGCTGATGAGATCATGACACGTTGGACGCGGGGTCCACGCCAGGGCTCGCCGTTTCCCAAGGTGAGGGGAAGACTGGCCACCTATTCCTCCTTGAAGAACGTGAGGCATTTGTTATCCCCACATACTGACTCAAATACTGACTTCTCTTCTTTGCCTTGGAGGTGTTAATTACAAGTACCAAAGCAGTCGGGGTGGGTTCAGTTCAATTTGAAACTACAAGGGGATATTAAATGCCTCACATTCGAACAGTTCCTGTGACTGTGTCTTTAAATAGTTTCCGCTGAAGTATTATTTATTTATCTACACCGTTGCTTTATTGACTACACAAAGGCTTTTGATAAAGTGAGACATGTCAACATGATAAGGATGCTTGAAGATCTACAAATTGATGGAAAAGATCTTAGACTTGTAAAAAACATATATTGGAAACAACAAGCTGCCATAAGAGTTGATAATGAAGTAAGCCAATATCAGCCTATTAAAAGGGGTGTGAGACAGGGATGTGTAATGTCTCCAGATCTGTTTTCCCTGTACAGTGAAAGTATTTTCAGAAATATTGAAGATATGGAAGGAATCAACATTGGGGGAAGATGCATCAATAACATTAGATATGCAGATGATACAGTCTTGATTGCAGACAATGAACAGGACCTGCAAAATTTAGTAGATGCGATTGAACAACTAGGGTTAGAATTAAATTGTAAAAAGACACAGATTATGGTCGTCACTAGGAAGGACGAAATACCACAATGTAATATACAAGTAAATGGGAATATTCTTCAACAAGTGAGCAGGTACAATTATCTCGGAACAGTAATAACATCAGATGGGAGATGCCTTGAAGAGATTAGAACAAGAATCGCCATGGCAAAAGTAGCCTTTAGCAAGATGAAAAACATATTGACCAATAAAAAGATGTCAATTGAAACGAGAAAAAGAGTGTTGAGATGCTACATAGAACCTGTACTTTTATATGGATGTGAAGCGGGGACAATGAGCAGTCAGGCTGAAAAACATCTGATGGCTGTAGAGATGTGGTTTCTGAGGAAAATGCAAAGAATACCATGGACAGCCAGAAAGACCAATGAACAAGTCCTTCAAGAAACAAATGAAGATCGTAAATTGATTAGAGAAATTAGACATAGACAGTCAAACATTTTTGGGCATGTTATGAGAAGAAATGGATTGGAGAATTTGGTGACAACTGGTAAGATCGAGGGGAACAGACCAAGGGGAAGACCTAGAAGCAAGTACCTGGATGGCTTGGCCTTGTGGCATGGTCGAGACAGAAACACGGAGCTGATCCACGACTCTGGTGATCGAGTGAGATGGCAGAACATGACCGCCCACGCTTACCGGCATGGCACATGATGGATGGATGGATGGATTATTTATTTACTGACATCATATGATATGTACCTGTGACGAGATGCAGTGAAATGTGCCAGCTAATTGTCCGAGTCTTACGTCGCTCGTGTGTCTATGACTCGACATGTGAATGACATGTACACACAAGTTAGTCAACTGTTGTAAACATGTTCAAATCTTTATTTAATAGTAGACAATTCAAAATATACAGTATCACAATGTTTAGCTCTCAGCACTAGACTCGTCCGTTCAAATCACAATACCTTCGCTCGCACAACGAGCGCGCACACAGTCGGATCTCAAATATATCGCAGCACTAGCAAACGCTCAAATCGGTTATACAAGTCACTCTCTCAAGCAAACACACAGACACGTCCTTCCTCATCCAAAGCCCAGTCTCGTCTCCCTAAAGCTTTCGCTCTGGGTTCCCTATCACGTGGTATTTACTCTCGTGCCGTCTGAGGCCACTCGTGGTCAGTACTACGTCGCAGTATTGGGTCGTGTCCTGTCCGTGAACTAACGGTCAGTCTTTCTGTTGACGACTGCTGTCCACTGGTAAACTGTCCTGTCTGTTCAAGGGCATACTGTCCTGTTTGCTGTTCCCCTGTCATGTCTTCTATTCCCATGTCCTGTCTTTAGGATATGTCCTCAGTATCAGGTCGCTGGGACTCTGACACTAATAAATCGTTCAACATATTGTTTGTGCCTCTGTGTTGACATTCACTAAGGGAATATATACTTTTGATTTGGTGCCCCTATTTCTCAAGGCATGCTAATAGCCTCAAGATGTCTTCTACAGCGAACTATAGCTTCTGCTTTCAGTCGGTCTGTGGCTGTTTATTTTAGTTTTGCACACAATAAATCACTGTCCTTGAAAATCAGGAAACGTTCTTGCATGTTACATTAGAGCAGTTTTAACATACAGTTGCGAGTCCTAGACAGTTAGTGCACAGGCGAAAAAATCCCTGGAAGCCTGGGGTATGTAGTTTTATAGAAGAATGCTGAAAATGTTTGGACAGCCAACAAGAGCTCTCAGGGTGTTTTAATGGAAGCTGAGTCACAAAGACAACATATCACGAACATCCGAAAGAGGCAGTCCTCGTTTTTTGGCCACATTATGAGAAGACAAAAACTGGAACATGGTGTGACAATGGGAAATATTTGCGGAAACAAAGATAGAGGAAAACAGCGTGAAAAGATTATTTACAATCTTGTGTCATGGCATGGAAGAGAGTCAACACAAGAATTGATCCATGACTTTGAAGATTGTAATTTGTGGAGAGGCATGATCGTCTACGTCTGCCGGCAAGGCACTGGATGATGATACAAGAAGTGCAGTCAGTTATGTATTGCACCATGTTACACCCCAGGCGCACTGGACATATGCTGCTGGTCCAATATTGTCATGGACCAATCAACATTCGCTGGCCGATATAATCAACATTCACTGGCCGATATAATGAACATTCACTGGCCGATATAATCAACATTCACTGGCCGATATAATCAACATTCACTGGCCGATATAATCAACATTCGCTGGCCGATATAATCAACATTCACTGGCCGATATAATCAACATTCGCTGGCCGATATAATCAACATTCACTGGCCGATATAATCAACATTCACTGGCCGATATAATAAACATTCGCTGGCCGATATAATCAACATTCACTGGCCGATATAATCAACATTCACTGGCCGATATAATCAACATTCGCTGGCCGATATAATCAACATTCGCTGGCCGATATAATCAACATTCACTGGCCGATATAATCAATATTCACTGGCCGATATAATCAACATTCACTGGCCGATATAATCAACATTCGCTGGCCGATATAATCAACATTCACTGGCCGATATAATCAACATTCACTGGCCGATATAATCAACATTCGCTGGCCGATATAATCAACATTCGCTGGTTGATATAATCAACATTCGCTGGTTGATATAATCAACATTCGCTGGTTGATATAATCAACATTCGCTGGCCGATATAATCAACATTCGCTGATTGATATAATCAACATTCGCTGGCCGATATAATCAACATTCGCTGGTCGATATAATCAACATTCGCTGGTTGATATAATCAACATTCGCTGGTTGATATAATCAACATTCACTGGCCGATATAATCAACATTCGCTGGTTGATATAATCAACATTCACTGGCCGATATAATCAACATTCGCTGGTTGATATGGTCCGTGTCCCGCTTTTTCTTTCAGAGGCATTTCTTGACACTCACTTCAGGTGGGTTGATCAGGGAATACATTTATATTTAATTCGAATTCGAACTGGTGCGAATGACACCGGCGACCACCACGACCGGGAAATGAGCCTTCTAGTCACCACACCATCTCGGCTTGAACTTGCATGAGCAGGGAACAAACAACTGCTGCATGAAAGATGAGTGACTGGAAGGGCCAAATGTTAGCCTGGTCGAGTGGGAGGTGAGTAGAATGTAAGGCGAGTCGAATGTAAGACAAGTCCAATGTATGGCGAACTGAATGTAAGTCGTGCCCAATGTATTATGTAAGTCAGGCCGAGTGTAAGACGGTTCGAATATAAGTCCAGGCGAATGTAAGTCGAGTCGAATGTAAGACGAATCTAATGTAAGTCGAGTCAACTGTAAGTCGAGCCGAGATAGACAAGTCGAATTTAAGTCGAGTCGAGTGGTAGACCAATTGAAGGTAAATCGAGTCCAATGTCAGGCGAGACAAATGTAAGACAAGTCGAATGTAAGACATGTCGAATGTAAGACTTTCCGAATATAAGACTAGTCGAATGTAAGACTGACAGAATGGAAGATGTGCTAAATGTAAGACAAATATGCGTGCCAACATTTGTACTCTTTAGCAATACAGTTCTCTTGATCTTTTATTAATTCGTTCGTTCCCTCATTCGTTCATTAGTTATTGATTACATGATTGTTATATCAAGATGTATTTCTCTGTTAATTATATTTCTGTTGTTGTTACACCAGGTCTGGTTTTGCTGTTATTTATCTATCTATTGATTTAATTCTTGCTACCTCACGATATGCTAAAACAGTTTCCTCGTGATAACTACAGCAGGCTTAGCTTCTTTGATACATGTGTTAACCAGTTTAATAAATTACAGAAACAATTAACAAACAGTTAATCAGGCCGGGAATCTGGAAAGACAAAAGAGAAATCCACTATACATATCATACCTGGAAAACAGCCCATCGAACTGATTTACTATCATGTAGCCAGCATAGTAATAACGAAGGGAGCTGCCAGAATACTTTGACATAGAAAAGACCCCAATAACATTGGGGGAGTGCTTGCATGTAGAAAATAACCAAGAGATACACCGCTTGGTGAAACAGTACATCTGGCAGTACAACTGGGAAAGAGATATAACCCGCAACTAAAGAGATTAACACGGAATACCAGTGGGAGGAGAGGATAGCTTTTAATTATTTTTAATTTTTTAAATTGTTCCTTTTGTGCTATTGTTGGCTTTGATGTTGTGTGGTTTTCGTTGTTTTTTCCTTCCTTTCTTCTCTTTTCTTTTTCTCTTGTCCTGAAGGGGACAGTGACAGGTGCTAGCTGCTGGTATATGTATGGATTGGTTCCTTCCGGGGGCCTCTTGAAGAATGCGCAGCGTATCGGATGGACATTAGGTGAGGGAGGGACGTAAGATTGGCGCTGAGTTCTCTTCACTTGCCAATCATGTGAGGAATAACTACAATTAGAAACTAACATGCCCTTGTGAGGACTAAACAAGATCAAAAACAGTCATTATGAGGACCTAATGAGTTCAAGACCAGTCCTTGTGTTGACAATGTCCGATCAAAACCAGTCAATGTAAGGACTAAATGAGTCCGCTGGAAGAAAGCAATGAACAGCTGGGAAGCTAATGAATCTGACAAGTCCTCCTCAGGACGAGTTCTCATCAGACTAACTCAACGCAGTAGTGAAAATGCCAGTCAGCAAGAACCGCATAAGACCCAAAGATATCCTACGAACACAGCGGGAACAATATAACCTGTCATGTTTAGGATTAACTCCACAGAGAGCAAAGAAAGGAAGGACTTCGCATTCAATCCCAGCAATGTTTGGATGTGTGTGATTTCTTGGCAAATTTACGTTCTTCTTCTTCCTCTTCTTCGTTCATCCGGATTTTTTTTTTCGGATGTGACTGCGTTGTGCCTGTTTACAGCAGAGCTGCGTTCTTGCGCAGTTAGGCCGACACATCCGACTTCTGCGGGCATTTGTTGACCGGGTTAACCTTCCCGGAAAAATTTACGTTCAGTACTTGGCCTTTGCTTTCTGAATGACCGTCGCTCATACCATTGTGCAATCTGCTTCCAAATAGCCAGCAGCTGTGTTTCGAACGCGTTATGCGGGATTACGAATTTCACTCCAATCCTCTTCGTCGCAGAATCGGCATAGAAAGGAAAGATAATTTAAAAAAAAAAAAAAGATAATCAAAATGCACACAAAAACGGATCTCACTTATAATTGTTGTTAGGAATGTAGAAGATGTGAGGATAATCTCCATTGGGGGACATAACATCAATAACATTAGATATGCGGAAGATACAGTATTGACTGCAGGCAGTTAGCAGGGTCTTCAATATATTGTAGATAATGTTATTGTACACAGTGAACAACTTGCGTCAGAATAAAATTGTAAGAAGACAGAGATTATGGTCGTCTCTAGGAAGAAAGAAATACGACAATGTGACAACTATCTTGGAACAATCTTGGGAGCTGCCTTGAAGAGATTATTAGAACAAGAATCTCCATGACAAAGGTAGCCTTTTGAAAATGAAAAACATACTGACAAATAAAAAGATGTTAATTGCATCTAGAAAAAATAGTGTTGTCTTGTTAGATAGAACCTGAACTTGTGTATGGTTGTGAGACGCGGACAATACGCTGACAAGCTGAAAAAAGCATCTATTAGAATTGGAAATATGGTTTATGAGGAAAATGCTAAGAATACCATGGATTGACAGAAAATGATCAAGTCCTACTAGAAACAAATGAAAACCTAAACTTATTAGAGAAATTAGATCTAGACAGTCAAAATATTTTGAGGACGTTATATGTAAAAAATAATTACAATTTTTGGACACGCTATGAGAAGAAATAAATTGGAGAACTTGGTGACAACTGGACATGTTGAGGGGTGTGACGTGTTAAAAATAATCAAATAAGAATAAGGCTAGATTTCCTAGGGATATAAGTTCCTGTAGAAGGGGTGGAGAAGACGGGCTGTTACCACTAGCCCTAATAGAAGATGGCCTCCTCTATGAATGAGAAAAGTAACTAGCGTGAAGTTGCCCACCGTCATGGGGTCTCCAATAGTTTATTCTTGTGTGTTGGATAGACTTAAACATGTAATTAATGAACTGGACTTACACAGGTAGTACAAGACAACCACTGTGTGAACGAACATCAACAGACAATTGAAGATAAACTCTGTCATTGAGTATGATATGGTTTGGGTCTGCTGACAGTATCAAAGAGCCAGCTTGAAAGGCTGGAGCGCATACAGAATGCTGCCATGTGGGTAATCCTGGGGTGCACAAAGGACACACCAATTATATGCATGAGGCTTATCCTGGCACTACCAACTATGACGGATAGGTTTAGGGTCCTTCAGGTCAAATGGTACCTGAGAGTGGCCGCAGATAAAGATCACGCACTGCATGAAGCTATGGATATAGTCATAGACTAAGACGAGGAAGGTCCTGGATGGCACAGGCAGAAATATATATACGTCAGATGTGTGATCTAGAGACCATCAATCATGAATAAGAGTGGGTTGAAGTGCCGGAATACATGACGGACTGGCACTTTGTCATAATAACACTGGGTCGTGAGCGCAGAGAATTGGAAGTGGGCCGCATTGAGTTTGAAGTGCAACAACTGATCCAGAGTAACATACATCAAGGTGACATAGTAATCTACACCGATAGATCAGTTGTGAAGAACAGACGTAGTGGCTGGTGTTTTATTGCAAAGGCTAATGGAGGACTCTTGAAAACGGACAGTCTGGCTTATGAGACTACGACCTTCAGCATGAGAATGAAATTGGAGGCAGTAACAGCGGCATTCCGTTGGCTAGAGGGGACTACTCCAACACACATTGTATTCATTACGGATTCAAAAAGTATGCTTAGTAAGGTGGAGAAAGGGACGTTTCGTGTGGAATGGCTCTCGTCGCTTCATAGGAAACAGATTGTGAGAATTGTATGGATATTTTTTTCTGGCCATAGGCTAGTAGGGATTGGTAGATTGCCTATTGACAAGGGGGAGGTTGTTATGCATTTGTGGGACCAGGTGGAGATGGCGGGGGAACAGATTGAGAACCCGTATGGGGAAAGAATGAGATTGCGGGGGAGTGGTAGGAGTTCTGGCAGAATCTCAAAACTGAGAGGGAAGATCAGGAGAACTTCTAATCAGATAGCGGAAGGAACGATTAGTAGTGACTCTTCACTGGCTATTGAACGAGAGGGTGGAGCACGCGTGGGAATGTCCTGAGTGCAGTGATGTCGGTTCTTAACTCAACTCAACTCAGCTCAACTCAGCTTGGAATTCAAGTCCAAGATATTAGCAGGATGCACACCTTGTGTGGTTTGTGTTCATTATGGTGCTAGCTGGTGTAAGTAACACGTCACGAATGTAAACAAAACACGCCCTACCTGATGACAAAGCCGTTTGTTTTGTTTCAACATGTCATTTGTTTATGAAGCGCTATAGTTAGACTTCTTCATATTTTTGTACCCATCCTCTTCGAAATCCTTTTCCCTCCTCCTCCTTCTTCTTCCTACTCTTTTGCTTGTCCTTCCTCTTCTTAGAAATTCTAATCAATTTGTTTAAGTGATTGTCTGAAAAAAATTTGCATTATTATAATCAGCTAAATCATTCTTTGTTCAACGTAAACATCCGACCTCAGAGCCGGAACAACATCATCCTGCCGATGTAAGGGTTGAACAGGGACCAACGCCATTGTAAGTCACATCAATAACCACCATGTCATCGTCGTGGGGGAGGTATTATACTTTTTATCTTAGCTTGCACAAGGACCTAATCCAACAATCATTTTCTATGTCCCGCTGCAGATGAATTGTAACATAGCCACATGTCTCACATGAATTGTAACATGGCCACATGTCTCACATGAATTGTAACATGGCCACATGTCTCACATGAATTGTAACATGGCCACATGTCTCACATGAATTGTAACATGGCCACATGTCTCACATGAATTGTAACATGGCCACATGTCTCACATGAATTGTAACATGGCCACATGTCTCACATGAATTGTAACATGGCCACATGTCTCACATGAATTGTAACATGGCCACATGTCTCACATGAATTGTAACATGGCCACATGTCTCACATGAATTGTAACATGGCCACATGTCTCACATGAATTGTAACATGGCCACATGTCTCACATGAATTGTAACATGGCCACATGTCTCACATGAATTGTAACATGGCCACATGTCTCACATGAATTGTAACATGGCCACATGTCTCACATGAATTGTAACATGGCCACATGTCTCACATGAATTGTAACATGGCCACATGTCTCACATGAATTGTAACATGGCCACATGTCTCACATGAATTGTAACATGGCCACATGTCTCACATGAATTGTAACATGGCCACATGTCTCACATGAATTGTAACATGGCCACATGTCTCACATGAATTGTAACATGGCCACATGTCTCACATGAATTGTAACATGGCCACATGTCTCACATGAATTGTAACATGGCCACATGTCTCACATGAATTGTAACATGGCCACATGTCTCACATGAATTGTAACATGGCCACATGTCTCACATGAATTGTAACATGGCCACATGTCTCACATGAATTGTAACATGGCCACATGTCTCACATGAATTGTAACATGGCCACATGTCTCACATGAATTGTAACATGGCCACATGTCTCACATGAATTGTAACATGGCCACATGTCTCACATGAATTGTAACATGGCCACATGTCTCACATGAATTGTAACATGGCCACATGTCTCACATGAATTGTAACATGGCCACATGTCTCACATGAATTGTAACATGGCCACATGTCTCACATGAATTGTAACATGGCCACATGTCTCACATGAATTGTAACATGGCCACATGTCTCACATGAATTGTAACATGGCCACATGTCTCACATGAATTGTAACATGGCCACATGTCTCACATGAATTGTAACATGGCCACATGTCTCACATGAATTGTAACATGGCCACATGTCTCACATGAATTGTAACATGGCCACATGTCTCACATGTGCCTCAGTATTACCTGCCAGTAGGTCATGCTGGTATTGCTTATTATGTCTTAACTCCGTATAACAATGTCCACCCAGTTTACTCCAATAAGAGACGGATGTCGCGGCTCCAGACCACTCCTTTCTTTCTCTCTCTCTCTTTCTCTCTCTATCTCTATCTCTCTCCCTCTCTCTATCTATGATATCATCAAGTGCCATGTCGGCTGGCGTAGGCGTTCACGACTCTCCACTGATCTCGTTCTTTGGTGTTCTGGATTAATTCTGCTGATGATATTCCTCAATGCCACCATCTCAATCCACCCAGCATCATTTATTCTGGTCTGCCTCTGCCTCTCTTACCCTCGATCTTTCCAACTGTCACGATTTTCTCCAGTGCTTGTTTTCTCATCAAATGATAAAAGACAGCTGTTGTCTCTTTTTTATTGTTGTATATAATGTTCTAGTTTTATTAGCCTCTTTCAGGCATTCGTTGATAGCAACATTCACAGTCCAAGGAATTCACAACATTCGTCTCAGGAATCATATCTCTGTTGCTACAAGTTCTTTCTAATTTATTCATATACATTCCAAGATTCATTGCCATATAGCACCACATGTTCTATATAGCATTTAACACTCTTTTTCTTACATTCAATGATATTGACTTATTTCATAAGATACTCTTCATTTTCTGAAATACAGCTTCTACTTGCCCTATTCTACACTTAATCTCTGTTGTACATCTTCCATCTGATGTTATAAATGCCCCTAGGTATTTAAAATTTTCCACTTGGTTAAGAATATTCCCTTCTATTTCTACTTCACATTTTGGTGTGCTGTTTTTCTTCAATATCACCATTGTTATGTTTTCTTTATATTCAAGGAGAGTCCTTTCTTTACACTCTCTGTAACTGCAGTGTCCAACAATTGCTGTAGATCGTTTGCAATAGCCGCTTCCAATACTGTGTCATCTGCATTTAGTATATTATTTATATTATAACCTCCAATTAGTATTACTGGCTTCTCTCTGATTTCTCTCATTATTACTTCGCTATAGAGGGAGCCGAGGTCCGGTGGAATTACACATCCCTGTCGTAATTCTAGCTTATTTGTTCATAATTGCTCTCATTATTCCATTTTAATTGCTGCTACTTGGTTTCAGTAAATATTCTTTATTATTTTGAAATCGATCCCATCAATGTAGATTTTTTCCAACATTTTAATCAGTTCATCATGTTTTACTTTATCAAATGCCTTAGTATAATCTATGAAGCACACATATATGTCTGTCTGTGTCACTATTGCTCTTTCTACTAGTGTCCGGAATGTACATATTGCATTGTTTGTGTCCTCTCCTTACACGAATCCATACTCTTCTTCACTAATTTCCATTTATATTTTCTTTCTTGTTCTTCTCATTATAATTCTGAGTAGAAGTTTAGTGACATGGTTTTTGAGGTTAATTGTACGAAAATCTTTGCATTCAGTTGCTCCTGCCTCTCTCTCTCTCTCTCTCTCTCTCTCTCTCTCTCTCTCTCTCTCTCTCTCTCTCTCTCTCTCTCTCTCTCTCTCTCTCTCTCTCTCTCTCTCATATATATATATATATATATATATATATATATATATATATATATATATATATATATATATATATATATCAGCCACGTGACCTTAAGAAAGCTGAGTGTAAGGAAGCGCAGATGCAGACAGAGGGAAATGACGCTGAATGGAGTGAGACAGTTACATTGAGGAACAATATCAATAGAGTTTATACGGGAAACCAAGGACCGAGATCTGTGGAAAGACATGAACGCTAAAGTTATGTGGCCAGACACGTTATGATGATGAATGGGCTTGCGGTAAAGGGTGTTGGTGAACGCCAACTCTAAAAGGTAAACCCCGAACATGGTTGCCACATGTCTGCCTCACGTGACGAAAGTTTACAGTGTGAACAGACGTTAATGTTTGTGTTCTTGATTTCTACATTCAGGGACTGGTGGCATGATGCGCATGCATTCAATAGTCGAGATAACATTCTAGAGGCACGAGATGTGGGCAACTACGTACCTTCTGGTTTATCTGATACTCTTGATCAATCTATATTACTGTAAGTATGAATTATGCCAATTATGCGTTTTTTTTTTATTAATGTGGCCAAAGGAGACAAGAAAACATATTCTCATTACAGAAAGCATGAACATGAAAAGAAAACTAATTCATAAACAGTGCGATGTCTTGGCCATTGATGCACAATGACCATATGTTGTGTCACGGTGGTTTAGACAGACATAAACATTGCCATGTCATGGCCATTGATGCACAATGACTAAATGTTGTGTCACTATGGTTTAGACAGACATAAACAGTGCGTTGTCTTGGCCATTGATGCACTATGACGATATGTTGTGTCACGATGGTTTGGGTCGTCGCTAAAAGCTACGGAGTTCGTGCTTTGTGTGACGCATTCCGCGCTGCGGAAAGAGACTGAGCCATATGGGATAAAACCCGGTGCGATGAAGTCGACCTAGTCGACTTTCAAGCGATTTTCAAGACAGAAATGCTATAGAATTCATTGTTCCTGGTGGGTAATTGATATACCTAGGCAGAGATAGTGACTGAAACAACATTTTATATCACTAGATAGCGACTGCGAGGGAGGGTAGTTCCACCACTCAACGGATATAGTGACTATGGCGATGGGTAGTTGATATCGCTAAACTGAGACAGTGACTGTGAGACATGTAGTTGATATCACAAAACAGGGACAGTGACTGTGAGACATGTAGTTGATATCGCTACACTGAGATAGTGACTGTGATGACATGTAGTTGATATCGCTAAACAGAGATAGTGACTGTGAGACATGTAGTTGATATCGCTAAACAGAGATAGTGACTGTGATGACATGTAGTTGATATCGCTAAACAGAGATAGTGACTGTGAGACATGTAGTATATCACTAAACAGAGACAGGGACTGTGAGACATGTAGTTGATATCACTAAACAGAGCTAGTGACTGTGAGACATGTAGTTGATATCGCTACACTGAGATAGTGACTGTGTGACATGTAGTTGATATCGCTAAACAGAGATAGTGAATGTGATGACATGTAGTTGATATCGCTAAACAGAGATAGTGACTGTGAGACATGTAGTTGATATCACTAAACAGAGATAGTGACTGTGAGACATGTAGTTGATATCGCTAAATAGAGATAGTGACTGCGGTGACATGTAGTTGATATCGCTAAACAGAGATAGTGACTGTGAGACATGTAGTTGATATCGCTAAACAGAGATAGTGACTGTGAGACATGTAGTTGTTATCGCTAAACAGAGATAGTGACTGCGGTGACATGTAGTTGATATCGCTAAACAGAGATAAATCAAATCAAATCAAATCAACTTTATTAGGGTCACAAATTGGGCGAGCAGGCCCGTCTTACATTCGGCCCTTCCCATCACTCGTCTTTCGTTCATCAAGAGCATTATACATTTACATAGGAAGAAAAATAAACATTGTGAAATCATCATCATCATCTTCCACTTCTGCCGTCAAGCGTCGTGGGGAGGAATAATTTGCGTTCCAGCGCCCGGTGGGCGGCACTGGATAGTGTCATTCCGTGTGGTTGTACAATGTCTCTGATGTCGTCAATCCATTTTCTTCTTGGACGTCCTCGTGGTCTCGTCGCAGATGATCTTTGATGTAAGGCCAGTGATGGTAGTTGCTGATGTTGCATTCTAACAACATGGCCAAACCACTTGATCTTCTGTCTTTCAATAAATGTGGCACAAGGTGTTGATCCCACAGTCTGTCTGATAGTAACATTTCTTACTCGGTCTCGGATTGTTAAGTTGGCAGCTCTCCTCAGGCATCTCATTTCGCAGGTGTTGATTTTGCGAAGGTGTAATTTGGATAAAGTCCAGGTTTGAGATTGGTAGCATAGGGTTGGTGTGAATATGCTGTTTATTATCTGTCGTTTTGCGGACATGGGTATGTTTGGATGTTTCAGTAAGGGTGACAGTTGATATGTAAGTGCACTAGCTTTTTGACATCTGATTTCAATTTCTCTGTCTAATCTGCCATCTTCTGTGATCATACTTCCAAGGTATTTGAATTCTTTAACTTGTTTCAGAGGTGTGTTATTTATCTGTATACTTAGTGGGCCTGGCGATCTGCTAACTTGCATTACTTCGGTTTTGGCTGTGTTTATACTCATATTGTATCTGCTGCAGGTTGAACTCAGATTAGTAATATGATTTTGTAGTCTGCCCTCGTCGCTGTAAAACAGGCACTGATCATCTGCAAATAGAAGTTCATTTATTCCCTGTGGGTCAGTTGTTTCATCTGGAGTAAAGAGTTCTAAATTTTCTGAATCTGGTCTTTCGAGACTTGCTTCTTTGGAAATTCTGTCCATGTAGATATTGAATAGCAGGGGAGAGAGCACACATCCCTGCCTCACTCCTGTATTGACTGTGAACATATCTGATATACCTTCCTGTAGCAGGGGAGAGAGCACACATCCCTGCCTCACTCCTGTATTGACTGTGAACATATCTGATATACCTTCCTGTAGCAGGGGAGAGAGCACACATCCCTGCCTCACTCCTGTATTGACTGTGAACATATCTGATATACCTTCCTGTGTTCTTACTGCACTTTGGCTCGAGTGGTACATGGCTATGATGTTTTCTAGCAGTTGCCCTTCTATCCCATAGTCTTCAAGGATGGTCCATAATTTGTATCTGTCTACTCTATCAAAAGCCTTTTCCTGATCTACAAACACAATATTCTGCTGGTCACTATATTCAATAGTTTTTTTCACAAATTTGTCTAAGTGTAAATAATGCATCAGTGCAACTTTTACCTTTCCGAAAACCGAATTGTGCTTTGCTTAACTGTTGTTCAACTATTGGTCTAGCTCTTTGTTCCAAAAGTTTTGCATACATTTTCCCTATATGGCTCAGGAGTGATATACCTCTGTATGTTTCGCACTCTCTCATATTGCCTTTCTTTTTCCATATTGGTAATATTATTGCCTGTTGCCAATCATCTGGGACTTTTCTTTCTTCCCATGCTATATTAAAAAGTCTTGTTAGCCATTTAACTCCTGTTTCCCCACAGGCCTGAATAGCTTCTGTGGTTATTCCATCTGGACCTGGTGATTTGTTTTTAGGACTTTTCTGTATAACTGCTTTGACTTCTGCAGGTATGAAATTTGGTTCTTGCTGTCCCTGGCGTTTAGGCACAAAAGTGAGGTTTCCTATGTTATCTGTGGGGTTAAGTAGTTCTTGAAAGTATTCTGCCCACCTTGCTAGTCTTTGTTGTGGATTAAATATTGGCTATACCTCTTTTGCTGTTTATGATGGTGGTTGGGTTGTAACATGCATCTCTGTTTCTAATTGTGGTGACACGTTTATAAAATTCTCTTGGGCAGTTTTGCTAAGGGTCGCCATCTGTTCACCGTATATTCTCCAGGATTCATCTTTAGATGCTCTAATTGTTCGTTTGGCATTACGTCGTGCTATTCTATAAGTAATATAGTCCTGTTCAGATTTAGTTGTGATCCACTTTTTGAATGCTACCTTCTTTTTGAATATGCTATCTTTAACTTCGTTGTTCCACCAGGCTGTTCTTAATCTTTTGTCCTGCCCTACTTTCTTTGTTCCACATTTATTTTCCAGTGTGTCGAGCATGGCAGTCTTGAAACATGTCCATTCCTTATCTACGCTTGAGTGGTCATCAGGGATGTTCTTATGTAGGTTTTGGATTTCTTGATTGAATTCGTCTTTAACTGTATTATCCTGCAGCCTCCTATAATTGATGACATGTGTTGTTACCTCTTTGTTTCTTATTTTCCTGTGTGGTGAAATCTTCTTTATTATGACTGGCTTGTGATCAGTATCAACATCTGTATTTGGGAGTGCTCTTGAATCTAATAGTAGCCTTCTGTCTGATTTCCTAATAAGAATAAAGTCAATTTGAGATGCATGGTCTATGTCATTCCATTTATACCAGGTTTTGGTGTGGCTACGACGATGTTGAAAAAAACTATTTGTTATTATTAGTCCATGTTCCGAACATATGTTGAGTAGATGTTGACCATTGCTGTTACAATCAGTCTCTGTGTCGCTGAATGGCCCCATGCAATCCTCGCACGGTGTTCTTCGTGTGCCTATTCGTCCGTTAAAATCACCCATCACAACTAGTTCATCTGTCTCCTTGACATTATTTAACGTGTCTGCAAGTTTATCAAAATATTCGTCTTTGTCTTCGTCGCTGTAAGTGTCATTACATGGGGCGTATGTTTGTATAAAAGTTGTTGTTCTATTTCCTTCTTTGATCTGTACTAGTATTATCCTTTCTGATATAAATTTAGTGTTGATAATTGCTTTCGCTTTGTCTGGATGCAACAAAAAAACCACTCCATGTTTAGCTGTAGCTCGCTGATCGACGCCACTCCATATAAGGACGTAACCGTCGTGTATTTGTTTCGTGTTCTGCCCCTTTTTCCTAGTGTCTGCGAGTCCTAATAATTGAATATTTGATTGTTTCATAAACTCTACGAGAGCTGGTTCCTTATATCCTAGACCTGTAACATTCCAAGTTGCAAAAATCTCTTTTCTATTTGAAGTGTGTCGAAATTTAGCAGTTGTCGTTAGTCGCTTGTTGTGTCGCTTCGGTGTGTAGTTTCCGGCGTGAACGCTGATAGAGCTGCGTTTTTCTCTCAATTTCCTCCATAATTCTCGAGCATTGTGAAATGAATGTTGTAAACATAAACAAGGCTAATTACCATGTTATGAGGCCCATCTCCCACCTATCCATACATCACCCCACCCACACCCCCACCTACCCACACACATGCGCACCAAGGGACACATAAACACCCCCACCTACCGACACACACGCACACCAAGGGACACATACATACCCCACCAACCGACCCATCCCCCTCCCGCACATCCCCCACCCACACACACTGCCCTCACCTGATCCCGCAACCAAAACACACTCGCCACTCACAAACATTCCTCCACCAACCCACACATCCCACGCCCATCCACATCCTACCCCACACATCCTCTCCCCACCCACACCTCAAACCACCAATCCCCCAGCCACATCTCCATCCACAACATATTCCCCACCCACACACACAATCCCCCACCAACCCACACATCGCACATCCACTCACACATCCCCAAACCATACACACACATCCCCACCAACTGACATGTCCCTACCCCCCCCCCCCCACACACACACACACATCTCCCTAACCACCCATACATCCCCAATCCACTCACACACACCCCACCACCCACACATACAACTTCCACCCACCCACACATGCCTTAACCTAATCCCCCACCACACAATCCCCCACCCGCACATCACATACACCCCCTACCACGCACTATTCCCAACCCACGCACCACACACACATATCCCTCACCAACACATCCCCACTTACACACCACACACATATCCCCCACCCAGATACCACACAATATTCCCACCCACACCCACACAGATACCCTTACCCATCCACCCCACATACCCCCACTCACACACCACAAAAATCCCCCACCCACACACACATACCTCACCCACACAATATCACCAACCAACACACCACACACCTCTCCCCACCCACACACGCATTCCCTACCCGTCCACCAACACACACTCACTCACGCATACATCCTCCACTACGCACCCACACACCCCCACCCACCCACTCCCAACCAAACATCTTTCGATCACAATACCCCTACCCCCACACACATCCTCCACCCACTCACACATCCCACCCCGACACATACAACTCCCTCACCCACCTACACATCCCTAAGCCACTCACACACCCCCACCCACACATTCCCCATCCACATACACACATCTCCCACCCACACTCCCCCACATACTTCCCCCAACCACCACAATCCCCTGCTCACCCACACATATACCCCACCCATACGCACATTCCCCACACCCATCACACACATCCCCCACACCACACACTATCCTCCACCCATACCACCACAAACATACCCTCCACCCACACATCATTCACACATCCCCCACCAACACACCGCACACATATCTCAAACCCACACACCATACACTTCTCCCCACCCGCCCTTCCATCCCAAATCCACCCAACACAATCCCCTACCCACACAACCCCGCCTCCCACACATACTTCCTCAAACCATCCACACATCTCCACCCACATAAAC
Source organism: Cepaea nemoralis (assembly GCA_014155875.1). NCBI lineage: Eukaryota > Metazoa > Mollusca > Gastropoda > Stylommatophora > Helicidae > Cepaea > Cepaea nemoralis. The sequence goes on from JACEFZ010002645.1 coordinate 448,842, forward strand.
ACACATCCCCTGCATCCGTCCCATACACATATCCTCCACCCATACACACATCCCCCACACCCATTCCAACACCCCTACTTTCACCCCCACACATCCATCCACACATCCCACCAACACCCACAAATACCACTACCCACCAAAACCCACACACCCCAACCCATCCAAATGCATACCCCCACCCACACACCCCCCACCCACACATATCCCCACACTCACACACATCCTCCACATACACTCACACTTCCTCACATCTAGACACATACAAAATGTCTCACGTTAGTATTGAAACTAGTATGAACAAACTCCCACACTTTACTCACACACATACACTGACACTTGTCATGAGCAGTCTCATAAAAATGTTAAACATGGAGAAAAATGTGTACATAAAATGTATGTGACGTAAAAATAGTGATGCTCTCTCTCTCTCTCTCTCTCTCTCTCTCTCTCTCTCTCTCTCTCTCTCTCTCTCTCTCTCACACACACACACACACACACACACATTCACTCTCACGCTCACACATTCACTCTTCCGCTCATTCACTCTCACGCTCACTCATTCACTCTCCCGCTCACTCATTCACTTCCCGCTCACTCATTCACTCTCCCGCTCACTCATTCACTCTCACGCTCACTCGTTCTGTCTCTCATTCACACTCACTGACTCACTCACTCAAACTACAGTAATGAACATGAGTTTATATTATGCATGATAAAATCAAATGGTATTTAACTGATAATATGACAGATGAGAATACACAAACATATGGATTCGCGTGTTACATAACATGCGTGTTACATGACATGCATCTGCTCAGCTCTCTCTCTCTCTCTCTCTCTCTCTCTCTCTCTCTCTCTCTCTCTCTGTATTCTTTCATATACACACACTCACACGCATGCGCGCGCTCACACACACACACACACTAACACATCAACTCTCCCACTGTCTCACTCTCTAACACACAATCCTTCACACACACACACACACTCACTCTCTCAATCACACTCTCTCACACATACACATACACATGAACGCATGCACGCACGCATACACTCCCTCACTCACTCTCACACATACACGTACGAATGCATGCACTGACACATTCCCCCACCATTTCTCGCTCAATCACTCTCTCCACACACACGCATGCACGTGCGCACACACGCATTCACTCTCTCCCTCTCACTGACACCCACTTTCTCTCTCTCTCTCTCTCTCTCTCTCTCTCTCTCTCTCTCTCTCTCTCTCTCTCTCTCTCTCTCGCTCCCACACGCACACACATATATAGTGAACAATTATAGTTAAACAATTATAATGAACAATTATACTGATCAATTATACCAGTAAATGAATTATGGTGGCATATAGTCGGTATGGATTAAGTATTGAAAGAGTTTTCGGTTAAATGTGTAGGGACTCATTGGAGTTTTCAGATCTGGAGGCAGATCATTCCATAAGTGAGCACCAGAATAGGCGAAACATGTTTTGTATAGGTCCAATCTAGGCTTTGAGACATGTAACAAATTTAGGCGCTTGCTGTTCATTGCATTAGATTGAATCAGCGGCAGAAGATACTCTGGGGTATTTTGAGATATAATTTTATTCACTAATTTGGCTTTGTTGAAAAGGAAGCGCTTTTGTAGTGGTAGAAGTCTTAGATGACTGTACAAATTATTACTTTCAACGTGCTTTATGTCAGAAACCAGACGAATAGCGCGGTTTTGTAGAGAACATAGTCGTTTTAAATTAGATTTAGGGCAACCATCCCAAACTGTGGAACAGTAATCGAGATGTGATTGGATATAGCATGTATAGAATATTTTTCGTGTGCTTTCGTCCAGGAAGTGCTGAATTTTAGCAAGTTGGTAAACTTTTTGTGCTATTTTCTTGGTAAGAGCGTGAACATGAGAGCTCCAGTTCAAATGGCTGTCTATTAAAAGCCCTAGTGTTTTATGTTCAGTCACATTAACTATAGGTAACGTGCCCATGCGGAGTTCGAGCGGTGATCCAGTTATGGCTAGTGTCTGTAGTTTTTGTCTGGTCGTTATTAGCATGGATTTGGTTTTGTCGATGTTAATTTGCATGCGGTTTCATTGCTCCATCTAGTAAGATTATCAAGTTCCTTTTGTAAAGAATTCTCTAATTCACTAAGGTTTTCTTGACTAGTATATATAGTACAGTCGTCTGCGAATAGATCACAAGTTGTATTGATATATAAAGGAAGATCATTAATATAAACTGCAACAAGCAGCGGACCTAGTATTGAGCCCTGAGGCACACCAATATTAAGCTGTGTGGGTCTTGATAGACAGTTGTTGAAGGACACGACTTGTTGCCTGTCGGATAGAAATGACGTAATTATGTTCACCATGTTGGTGCTTGTCTTCATTTGCTTTAGTTTTCTAATTAAAATATCGTGATCTACCATATCAAAAGCTTTTTTAAAGTCTACAAACACCGCTCCACAAATTCTACCGTTGTTGATGTTTAAGTGCCAGTTATCGGTCATTTTTGTTAGAGCACTATGGCAAGAATATTTAGGTCGAAACCCAGATTGACTGTTAATTATTAGATCATTGTTAATTAAATGGTGTAACGTTATTTTATGAATGTGTTTTTCTAGTGGTTTTGATAGCGACGATAGTAAGGAAATAGGTCTATAATTACCCAAAACGCTATTATCGATTGAGCCATTTTTAATAAGCGGAAACACTTTAGCAATTTTAAATGCAGATGGAAAGTAGTTTTTGGCCAGGCACTGGTTATATATGAACGTTAAGGACTCGCTAATGACTGGTGCAGCACAACGAAGAATTCTATTACTGATACCATCTAGGCCGTGTGAGTTTGTTGATTTGAGGTTCAAGAGATATTTATAAACGTCTGCAACAGACATTAAAGGAATCTCAGCGGGAATATTTCTGGCGCACTTCTCCTCACAGAATGATGCCAGTGAACTTAAATTACACGATGAGTCTGGTATTGAAGACTTTAGATTCTCTATTTCTGATTGAAAGAACCAACTGAATTCATCGCATGTTATAGAATTTGGTATTGCTGATTCTGTAGGGCGTTTCTTATTGGTTAGCAAGTTAATAGCCTTCCATATATTTGTACTGTTTGAATTATCTACAATCAAATTTTTAAAATGATCTTTTTTTATCCTACGAATTTCATATTTAACTTTATTCCTTAGTCTGCGGTAATTGATGAAGTCTTTATTTTTGTGTGCTGTATCTCGCTCTCTCATGATTTCCAGCACTTCTCTAGTGACCCATGGCGATTTATGTTGATTTTTGACTCGAACTTCTTTGATTGGCACGTGTTTATCGAATATATTGTAGACTGTCTTCGTCCAGAAAGCTAATGCATCGTCCGGGTCAGGAAGTTGGTAAACGTGATCAAGGGCTGCTTTTCTTAAGTCTTGCAAAAATAAATCTTGGTTGAATGCTTTATAATTCCTAAATTTGATACTTACATGTTTATGTTTAAGAGGTTTGAACCCAATTCTTGACCATGTACAACATACCGGGTAGTGGTCACTAACTGTACAAACAGGAACAGAATATTCAATAATATTATCTGGACAAGTAACATATATATGATCAATTATAGTTGAGGATGTGTCAGTAACCCTTGTGGGACGGTTTATTAGTTGTTTGAAATTGTAAGAAAGAATGATATCGTCCCATGTCTGGTTGGATTTACTAATATCTATGTTGAAGTCACCTAGTATCATAACTTCTCTACCTGCTGTAAACACTCTATCCATCATTGTAGTGAAGCAGTCATACCAACTGTACCCGGCACAAGGATTCCTATATAGGTATCCAATGAGAAACGGCTGTTGGCTGGCTGGCTTCACCTCTAACCAAACACATTCTATCTCTACTGTCTCGAGATCACTTCTACGGGACCAGTTGAGAGAATTGGAAATGTATACAGCAATACCTGTCTCTAATTTTTGATTTGCATCTTTCCGAATTACTTTAAACCTCTTAAGTGAGATTTCGGAGTCGGTTATTTTGTCGTTAGACGACTTTCTGTGATTCCAAACACATGGAACTGTTTGGACAGTATTACCGAGAGCTCAGGTAATTTGTTGAGCAGATGAAAGATGTTGAGATGGCCTATATATAGACCATTTTTGCTGAGCCACTGATCGTGATTAGCGAACATTACAAACTAAAAGGAAGATGTCGCTTGTGGTATACAAATTGCAGGAATTTGAAACTTTATTTAGAAATAGTTAAGGCTGTTAGAGGGGGCAGGAAAATGTCTTTGCTGGAGTGATATCATGAATGCTTGGTGCAGGGCTGCAGGATTGTATCGCATTAGCTGCTGAAGTTGACGGTTCCACTCATAGGGTTGTAGATTACCGTCCAGCGAGGGATTGCTATGAGTGTCACTGGAAGTGCCTACATTGGAAGCAGGCATCGACGGTACAGCACCATTGTTTAACGGTGTCCCCTTTGACATCATAGAGGGAGACTGTTTTACGGGCAAGGTAGGAAACAAAGTATCATATTTAGCAACATTTGGATTGGAGCTTGGGTTGCTATTCACAACATTGTGTTCCTGGGGTACAGGCAAGGGTGGTGTGGGAAGAGAAGGAGTGTTTTCTGAACACAAAGAATTGGGGGGGGTTTTTTTTTTTTGGCCCCCCGAATTGTGTTTGTTTTTTTTCCCAAGGTTTTTGGGGAAATTTTTTTTTCCAAGTTTTTTTCCCTACTAGTTCACTAGATTTGTTCACTAGACAACGTGATGGATGTTGGCGATGAAGTTTATCGATTCAGTCGCTGAGCTGGCGTGCTAACTAACTTTTGCCCGTCTTGTTTTTTTTACATTTTCACATCGCTTTGACACAGTTGATGATCGTAAGTTGGAGGACATTTTGGCAATATAGGCAGCTCGACAAGGCAAGGATAAATAAAACTGCAGGCCTTTCTGTAGTCGTGCGTGGCGCTTATTTCTTGCTGTCCACATAGTTAGTCTCACGTTGTCGTGAATCAAAAATTTGGAAAAAATCAAAATGAGTTGATATCGCAAAACAGAATTAGTGACTCATGACATGTAGTTGATATCGCAAAACAGAGATATGACTGTGATGACATGTAGTTATTCGCTACCTGAGATAGGATTGTGATGACATGTATTGATACCCCAAAAAAGAATATTGGCTGTGACGCAATATTGACACATCAAACGAGTAAGATGCGGCGACGGTAGTCCTCAGAACTAAACAAGAAAATACTGGGGCGACGGGTATCCTCAGAACAAACAGAGAAAACTGGGGGAAAGTACTGACACATCTAAACAGAGACAATGATTGCGGCGACAGGTAGTCCTCAGAACAAACAGAGATAATGACTGCGGGGACAGGTAGTCCTCAGAACTAACAAGGCATGATGTAACGACAAACAGTCCAAATTCTCAAACACTTAAACCCACCAACCATAACAGCTGGACTTTATGTGGCGAGTTTCAGGCCGGAGTGTCGGGGCTGAGGGTCGGAGATCGCCAAAAAAAAGTTAGCCAGGGAAATTTCACACCCTTACACCCATTGGCCATATGGTTTTGGATCCATGTTTGTATAGACCAGACGGCGCTCGGTGTGGTCTTATCTCGTTTCTCTATTCCCCAAAACATCCACACTAACTTGGGTCGACGTGTTTTGCCCAGGTCAATTTTAAAAATTTAATCCGACCAGATGTGAAAAAACCCTTTACCCCCGACGATAGTCGAGTGTCTAGCCACTTTAACACTGCGGCCCATGGCCACAGAAAACCCATACATGTACAGGCTAAAGGGGTCTTTTTTCACCTGCAGAGATATCACCCAGATGTTTACCTAGGAAAAAGCTCCACCCCAGATTGTGAAACCAACCATCCCGGCTGCCAAACCCCAACTAGAAATGTCATGTTTTTGCATAGGCGTTAGACGTTAGTTAGTTAGGCGTTTTGAATCGCCCACTGCCGCGTGACGTGATGTCACGTGACTATGGGAGGAATAATTGACGTTCCAGCGCCCGACGGGTGGCACTGAATAGTGTGTCATCATGTGATTCTGTCATATCATGTCTTTGATGTTGTCAGACCATGTTCTTTTCGGAAGCCCTCGCATTAGATCTGCTTTGGTGTAGCGCCAGTGCTGGTAGTTGATGGTGTTGTCTTCTAAGGAGACAATCACATTTAGGATGGGTTGACTTTTTACCCCCAGATAAATTAAAACATTCGAATCCACCCCGATGTGAATTAAACCCTTGCCCACCGGGATGCAGTGAGTGTCTAGCAACCTCACCCCCGAACCGATAGCCCATAAATCCCATATACTGTACAGGCTAATTTGTTTTATTCACCTGAAGCAAAATCACCCAGGGGTTTTCCCTGGGGAGAGCTCCAGTCGCAAGCTGTCACATTTTGACGATGAAGTGAATGCAAGAAACCCCAAAGGGCCACGGGGCCCTTTTAGCAGACTGTCAAAATTTTGGGACAGAAATGGAATACGACTGCAAAAAAACTTAAAGTCTATAAAGCAGCTGTATTTTCCACACAGCTATATGCTTGTAAAAATGGACTGTTTTTCACGACATGCTAAACCACTTCCCCACAGTCTGCATTAGGGAAACTATTTTAAAATTAAATGGAAGCAAATACCCAAAACTGAAGTTCTAGAAAGAGAGTCCTGTCCATTCCACACTGTACAATGAAAAAACAAAATCCTGGGGTCTCTAAGATCACAGGCTCCCTAAACAATTTTTCACGGCGAGCTGCGTTGTGGGAAACGCTCCTAAGGCGGCCAGAGGAAAACTTAAAGCACTCTGAAAATGTTACTTAAAGTTTTTGGGAATTCATGTTGACCCGGGGAAACTGCTGCAAAATACCACATCATTACTAAGGGGCAGTTACTTGTGAAGCAACCAGGACTGCAAAAGCTGTGAAAAAAAGGCTAGACAGAAAAACCCACTGCAGGAGGTCCTCCTCCTGGAACGTCAAGCATTCTTTGTCCACATTGTAAAAGAGCTTTCGACCCAAAATAGGCCTTATCAGCTATCTTAGAACTCAAGTCTCCATACTTTAAACCCCCCTGGGTGAATGAATGGTCATCATCATTCTTGATGGACAAACAACATTATAATTAAAAGGGCCAAACCTTCTGAATTTCGTCTTTATGCGACAAAAAGATTTCAACTCACTGTCTGTCTATACATTTTTTTTTACTCAGTCTCGTATAGTAGCCAAAACAAATGTCCTTTTCTATAACCCTGTGTCCTAGTACTCTTTTTATGGCAGTGAAACCTGGCAATTTACTCCCCAAGAGAAACGTTTAAACAGTTTCATATGCGGTGTCTGCGAAGAATTCGTGGTATTAAAGTGGAAGAAAAAATCACAAATACTGAAGTTTTGGAAAGATCGGGTTTTGTGTGAGGGTTACCATGCTCAGTCTTCGTAATTTAGATGGATAGGACATTTTAGGAGGATGGATGATGGTGAATACCCGGGGACATTTTTTTTGGGTGAATTACAGAGGGTAGGAGACTCAGGGCGGGCCCCTACTACATACAAAGATGTGCGTAAGCGGGACATGATTGATACAGGAATTGATAATGCACATTGGGGGCAATCACCGCGGGAAAGTGTTGCATAGAGGGCATACACAGAAATGGAATAAAGACAAAGGAGAAAAAAATTGCAGATAAGTCACACACCGAGCGTAAAGAGACGTAAAATGGGGGTTGATGGTGGGAAAAGCTACGTGTTCACATGCACCCATTGTGAACTGAATTTTCAGCGCGAAATTTGGGCCCTTATCAGTCCATTCGATGGCGCCATGGATAAAAATTATTAGCCTTTTTGAAGCACAAACTATCGTCTGTCAAGACGGGAAGGTGCCAATCTTTCCTTTGTATAGGTGGTGCATCTGTTCCAACATTCTCACAGATGTTAATTTTGCGGACGTGTAATTTGGATAATGCCACCTTTGACATTGGCACATAGGGTTGGTGTAAATCTAGTTGTTACTTGTCGTTTTGGGGACACGGGTATTTTAGGATGTTTCATATCAGTTTAGTTGATATGAAATCACATTTGTTTTTCGCATCTCCTTTCATTTCTGGGTCTATTTTTCCATGGGCGTGGTCATACTTCCTACAGTCTGTTTACTTTTGTCTGCCCCATTATAAAATTCAATATCTCAGTAATCAACTGAGAGAAAATGGAGATTTACATATAACCTTTAAACTAATACCAAATTGAGGGAAGGATCTCAACTTGAAAAAAACATATATTGGAAACAACAAGCTCCCATAAGAGTTGATAATGAAGTAACCCAAATATCACCCTATTAAGAGAGGGTGAACGGGGATGTGTAATGTCTCCAGATCTGTTTTCCCTGTACATGAAAGTATTTTCAGAAATATTGAATATAGGGAAGGAATCAACATTGGGGGAAGATGCATAATAACTTTAGTTATGCAGATGATACAGTCTTGATTGCGATAATGAACGGACCTGCACAATTTAGTAGATCCGTTGTTGCACACAGTGAAAACTAGGTTAGAATTGAATTGTAAGAAGACATAGATTAGGTTGTCACTAGGAAGAACGAAAAACCCCAAAGTAATATACAAATAAATGGGAATATTCTTCAAAAAGTGGCAGGTACAATTATCTCGGAACAGTAATAACATCTGATGGGGGGGTGCCTTGAAAAGATTAGAACAAGATCGCCCTGGCAAAATACTTTTTGCAAAATGAAAAAAAACTGACCAATAAAAAATGTCAATTGAAACGAGAAAAAGATGTTGAGATGCTACATAGAACCTGTACTTTTATATGGAGTGAAGCGGGACAAGAGCAGTCAGGCTGAAAAAAATCTGATGGCGTGGGGATGTGGTTTCTGAGGAAAATGCAAAGAATCCCTGGACAGCCAGAAAAACCAAAGAACAAGTCCTTCAAGAAAAAAATGAAGATCGTAAAATTTATTAGAGAAATTTGACGAGACGTCAAAAATTTTTTGGGGTGTTATGAGAAGAAATGGATTGGAGAACTTATGACAACTGGGAAGATCGAAAGGGGAAAAGACCAAGGGACGACCTAGAAGCAAATACCTAAAAACTTGGCCTTGTGGCATGGTCGGACAGAAACTCGGGCTGTCCACGACTCTGGTGATCGAGTGAATGGCAAACATGACCGCCCCGCTTACCGGCATGGCCATGAGGGATGGATGGATAATATCCACACAAAAAAAATTTTTTATTCTTGAGTTTGTACAGCAGTTTTCAATGTTTGTTTATATGGGGTATATAATATACGGGTCAGAGATGAAGTGCATATTATTAACTAATTCCCCTTTCACAGGGAAATATTAGCGTTGAATTTTAAATATTCTCGGGGGCCGGGTTTGGGCCTTATGAAAAGAGCCTCGCATAGTGGAAGGGGGAGTCTTCAGAGGCGTTGTAAATAATGTGGGTATTTTAAATTTAAAACCGATAAATTTTTTAAATCTTACCAATTATCGCAAACATCTGAATGTGTGAATATTGTTGAATGGGTTGAATGGAAATTTTGTACACTTAAAAGCATCCTATATATTTTTATCAAAAGCTGATCGCAGGACACTGTTTCATATATTATTACACATCCCGAGAAAAGGGCAGTGCATGCTTTGGTTTCAGTAAACGGTCATTTTGTCGATTGGTGCTGAAATCTGGAATGAAACCCCCGCAATAACAAACGGTAGGTAGAAGAGCAAATTTTAGACAGCTTTTACAAGGATGTCATAAGGGGACTATTATTAAAAAGTTGATACCCAAAAAAACAGTGTAAGACTGTAAGAAAACTTAGGGTTTGGTTGAGAAAAACAAAAGGGTAGAGCTATCCAAAACAACTTTATAGAAAATTATAAGGACATTAGTCTTCACGTTTAAAAAGTAGAATTTAGGTAAAAAATTATTTGCGAGCAAACCCCTTTAGGAGCCCTGAAAACAGATACCTACGTGAAATAAGGAAATACCAAAGAAAATTTTGCATAGTGTACTTGGATGAAGCCTGGGTCAAACGCACCTCACATGTGAAGAGGAATCGCAATCATTAGATGGACTTAAATTAAATGTGCAAAGTATAAAAACAGCATTTGGTCTAGCCCATGCTGGTAGTACCCGTAATGATTAGTACAGAATCTGGGCTCGTTTCGTATCAAAGCTACAGTAAAAGGGGGTTTTCATAATAAGATAAAGGTAATGTATTTAGAGATTGGCTCGAGAATACAGTGCTTCCCTCTAGATATACCGTCGTGTCCAATTATGGTCAATTCATGATACACAAAGTTGTTGCCCAAAAAGACAAAAAACCTACAGCATCGAGCACAAGGGCACAAAAAAGATATGGCTCCGAATGGAAAAATGCCATTTCCAAAAACTATTTCAAGCTAAATTGTTATCCCTTTTAAAACAGACCCACAAAGCAAGAAAAATTTAAATCGAAAAGTTGATAGAAAGCATCGTCATTTGGGGTTGGGGCCCCCCCCGGGGGGGGGGTTTTTTTTTTACCAAAAAAAATTTTTAAAA
>JACEFZ010002646.1:0-107500 GCA_014155875.1 Cepaea nemoralis
TATTATAAACTCATATGCCGGTACATAACATACAGACAAAGAGTTTATAAATCTTTGAAAACGATGCAACAATATGACTATAGATTATACAGCAATGTTATTAAAAGTTATGCCCCTTGAAATAACTTTTCTAGAGTTAAGTCCCTTCGCTTCATATAAATTATAATGAAAAATGAAAAATTATATAATATTAAGTAAGCAGCCGAATTCACACTAAAAAAATCACAGTTGGCTGCGCTGGAATGAAAGGAAGACGTGTAGAAAATTTCATCTCAATCGGATGGGCCGTTCGCATAAGGGACATACATACATACCCACACACAATGCCTTTTATATATAAGAAGATATCTTCTTCTTCTTCTTCTTCTTCTTCGGCGTTCCGAGCCATTGAGGTTCTTTGCTGCAGATACAATCCGTCTCCATTCGTCTCTCTGGTTGACCTTCTCTTGCCAGTCGTTGATTCCAAGTGCTTGTAGGTCTGTATATATATTATCTCTCCACCGTCTTCTTGGTCTACCTCAGGGTCTACGGTCATTTATTTCCTGAGTGTAAGCGAGTTTTGTTTCCCTATTATCTTCCATTCTTTCTATATGCCCCAGCCATTGTAGTCTATTAGCCTTCATGATACCAGTGATTAGCGGGGACTTAAACAGATCATAAATGTCTTTGTTACTTCTTATTTTCCACTCTCCACTTTATGTATCCCTAATGGGTCCAAAGATGCGTCTTAAAACTTTGTTCTCAAAGGTTTGTAGCAAGGCTTCGTCTCCTTTCGTTGTACTCCAGGTTTCAGAGCCATACAGCACAACTGGTCTGATCAGTGTTTTGTTTTTGTATATTGTGATCTTGGTGTTACGAGATAGCGCCTTTGATTTTAGTAGATATATATAGTAAATATCTGATCTATTGTTGATCTGTTTTGTCTAAAACCCGCCTGGTAGTCACCTAATATGTATTCTGAATATGGTTTTAGTCTATTTAGTAGTACTGCGGATAGTATCTGATAACTTATGGACAGTAGTGATATCTATATTTATAAAACAAAGTGTATGTATGTAAATATGTATATATGTAAATATGTATGTCCTTTATTTGTTCGCAAACGGCCCATCCGATTGAGATGAAATTTTCTACACGCCTTCCTTTCATTCCAGAGCTGTCAACTGTCATAGTTTTTTTTCCTTCTTCCTCCTCCTCCCTCCTCCCCCTCCCAAAATACGTACGTAAATATATGATGATGATGATGAAAGAATCCCCGAACCAAAACGCTAGGGAACGGGAAGAAAATGACGTGACTACACAGAATCGTCACACGGCAATCATCATCATCAAGTGCCGTGCCGGCTGGCGTAGGCGTTCATGGCTCTCCGTAGATCTCAGTCTTTGGTTTTTTGGATCAACTCTGCTGCTGATATTCCTCCATGCCACGGCAATATCAATAACAATTCATCTTTTTATGTGTAAGGAAGTTATCTACAGTCGTGTAGAAGGGAAGAACTAGACGAGTATGAATTCGGAATGGCGAACTCTCTCCCCCTCTCTTCTCCTCCCTCTACCTCCTCCCTCCACCCTTCTCCTCTTCCTCCTCCCTCTCATCCCTCTCCCTCCTACCTCCTCCTTCTCCCTCTTCCTTCTCCCTCTTCCTCTCCCCTCCTCCTCCATCCTCCTCCCTCCTACTCCCTCCGCCTCCTCCCCCCTCCTCCCTCATCTTCCCTCCTCCTCCCTCTCCCTCCTCATCCCTCCTCCTCCTGCCTCCCTCCTCCTCCTCCTGCCTCCTTCTCCCTCATCATCCTCCCTCCTCCTTCTCCCTTCTTCTCCCTCTTCCCTCTTCCTCCTCCTACCTCCTCCCTCCTCCTCCTCCCTCCACCCTCCTCCTCCCTTCTCCTCCTCTTCCTCCTCCCTTTCCTTCCTCCTCCTCCTCCCTCTACCTCCTCCTCCCCCTACCTCTTTCCTCCTCCCTCCTCCTCCCCTTCCACCTCTCTTTCCTTCCTCCCCTCCTCATTCTCCCTCCTTCCTCTCCCTCCTTCCTCCTCCTCCTTCCTTCTTCTCCCTCCTCCTCCTCCTCCCTCCTCCTTCCTCCTCCTCCTCTCCTCCTCCTCACTCCTCCTCCTCCCTCCTCCTCCCTCTACCTCCTCCCTCCTCCTCCCTTCACATTCCTCCTCCTCCCTCCTCCTCATCCTCCTCCTCATCCCTCCTCCTCCCTCCTCCTCCTCCTCCTCCTCCTCCTCCTCCTCCTCCCTCTACCTCCTCCTCCCTTCACATTCCTCCTCCTCCCTCCTTCCTCCTCATCCCTCCTCCTCCTTCTTCCTCCTCTCCTCCTCCTCCCTCCTCCCTCCTCCTTCCTCCTCCTCCCTCTCCTCCTCCTCACTCCTCCTCCTCCCTCCTCCTCCTCCATTCTACCTCCTCCCTCCTCCTCCCTTCACATTCCTCCTCCTCCCTCTTCTCCTCCTCCTCCTCCTCCTCCTCCTCCTCCTCCTCCTCATCACTCCTCCTCCCTCCTCCTCCTTCTTCCTCCCTCCTCCTCCCTCCTCCCCCTCCTCCTTCCTCCTCCTCCCTCTCCGCCTCCTCCCTCCTCCTCCTCCTCCTCCTCCTCCCTCCTCCTCCCTCTACCTCCTCCTCCTCCCTCCTCCTCCCTCTACCTCCTCCCCCTCCTCCTTCACATTCCTCCTCCTCCTCTTCCTCCTCCTCCCTCCTCCTCTCTCCGCCTCCCTCCTCCTCCTCTCCCTCTACCTCCTCCCTCCTCCTCCCTTCATATTCCTCCTCCTCCCTCCTCCTCCACCCCTCCTCCTCTTCCCTCCTCCTCCTCCCCCTCCTTCTCCTCCTTCTCCCTCCTCCTTCTCCCTCTTCCTCCTCCCTCTTCCTTCTCCTCCTTCTCCCTCCTCCTTCTCCCTCGCCTCCTCCCTCTTCCTTCTCCCTCCGCCTCCTCCCTCCTCCTACTCTCTCCTCCTCCTCCCTCCTCCTCCCTCTCCCTCCTCCTCCCTATCCTCCTCCTGCTCCCTTCTCCTCCTGCGTTCTCCTCCTCCCTCCTTCTCCCTCCTCCTCCCTCTTCCTCCTCCCTCCTCCTCGCCTCCTCCTCCACCCTACTCCTCCCTCCTCCTCCTACTCCCTCCTCCTCCCTCTACCTCCTCCCCCCTCCTCCCTTCACATTCCTCCTCCTCCCTCTTCCTCCTCCTCCCTCCTCCTCTCTCCGCCTCCCTCCTCCTCCTCCTCCCTCTACCTCCTCCCTCCTCCTCCCTTCACATTCCTCCTCCTCCCTCCTCCTCCTCCCCTCCTCCTCTTCCTCCTCCTCCTCCCCTCCTTCTCCTCCTCCTTCTCCCTCTTCCTCCTCCCTCTTCCTTCTCCCTCCGCCTCCTCCCTCCTCCTACTCTCTCCTCCTCCTCCCTCCTCCTCCCTCTCCTCCTCCTGCATGGGCGAAATAGAGAACACACTGAACCGTTCAACAGGGATTCATTGTCAAAGAAATGTGGTTATTAAGACAAACGAAAGTGAGGGAAATGAAATACTTTGGGCGTGTAGAGTCTGGAAAAGATGTATATGGAGGGAGGCCTAACGAGTAAGCGGACAAGAGGAAAACCCAACATGGATGGGTATATCTTATATATAAAAGGCGATCTCCGTCCGTCTGTCTGTCTGTCTATATGTCCCTAATGCGCTCGCGAACGGCCCATCCCATTGAGATGAAATTTTTTACACGTCTTCCTTTCATTCCAGCGCAGCCCACTGTCATATTTTTTTAGTATGAAATCGGCTGCTTACCCAAAATTATTTCATTTTTCATTATAATTTCATATATCTCAGGGGACTTAACTCTGTAAAAGTTATTTCAAGGGGCATAACTTTTCTGTATAACTTATAGTCATATTGTGGCATCGTTTTCAAAGATTTATAAACTCTTTGTCCATAGTTATGTACCGGCATATGAGTTATAATAAATAATGATACAATCTGTAAGGCATTTTCAAAGTTTTCATAAAAATAATGCATAATGCATAACATTGTAACTCATCTTTTTTTGCTTAAAGAATGAATAAATAATAGTTACCTTATCTCTATCAAGTTTGAAGATTTTATATTTCTTTACACTGTCGCCAACTCTAAGAAGACATGGAACAACCTCAGCCATTATTAAATCTACAGGCATATGCGTTATATTCCTCCTCCTCCTCCTCCTCTCCCCTCCTCCACCTCCTACCCTCTTCCTCTTCTCCTCCCCCTCCTCCCTCTCCCTCCTCCATCCTCCTCTTCTCTCTTTCTCCTCCTCCTCCCTCCTCCTCCCTCTTCCTCCTCCCAGCTCCTACTCCTCCTTTTTCTTCTTCTTCTGCTGCTGCTGCCGCTGCTCCATTTACCCAAGTTAATATATTACCAAGTTGGTCTTCGTTTATCTAAGGTTGTTCTAACTGCAACCAATAAATGATTAGACAGACAGACAGACAGACAGACAGACAGACAGATAGACAGACAGACAGACAGACAGACAGTCAGTCGGGAACGGGAACTTATATGACTACTCATATGAATTAAATGAGATGCTCCCCATCAGGGGCTGGGCGAAGCCGGGCCGGATCAGACAGATAGACAGACTGACAGACAGACAGACAGACAGACAGACAGATAGATAGTCGGGAACGGGAACGTGAGCTTATATGACTACTTATATGAATTAAATGAGATGCTCCACACCAGGAGCTGGGCGATGCCGGGCCGGGTCAGACAGACAGACAGACAGACAGACAGACAGTCGGTAACGGAAACGGGAACTTATATGACTACTTATATATGAATTAAATGAGATGCTCCCCACCAGGGACTGGGCGAAACCGGGCAGGGTCAGGCAGACAGATAGACAAACAGATAGACAGACAGATAGACAGTCGGCAACGGGAACTTATATGACTACTTATATGAATTAAATGAGATGCTCCACACCAGGAGCTGGGCAATGCCGGGCCGGGTCAGACAGACAGACAGACAGACAGACAGACAGACAGACAGACAGACAGACAGACAGACAGACAGACAGACAGTCGGTAACGGGAACGGGAACTTATATGACTACTTATATGAATTAAATGAGATGCTCCCCACCAAGGACTGGGCGAAGCCGGGCCGGGTCAGCTAGTTCCTCTATAATTTTCACACTGGAGCTTGTCTCCTTTCTTAAAGATAGGTATCAATAATGACTCTTTCCAGTCATGGGGTAATTCTTCAGTCCTCCAGATTTTTATTATTAGTTCGTATGGCTTTAGATGTAATGCATGGCCACCCACCTTTATAATTTCAGCAGCAATTCCATCAGTCCCAGTTGCCTTATTGTTTTTAAGTCGTGTGATTACATATAGGATTTCTTCAAATGCAGGTTCTTCAATTTGTGGTTCACACGTTAGAACCTCTTCCTGTGGGAAAGTGTTACTTGGAGCTTCACAATTTAGTAATTCAACAAAGTATTCTTTCCATGTGTTGCACATTTCCTCATTGGTACTTATCATATTCCCATTTTCGTCTTTTAAACCATATGTGTTGTGTTGGTGCCCTCGTTTCATTGACTTCAGTTCTTTAAAAAAAACTTTCTGGATTCGTTTTTCTGGTGATTAGTTTCCATATCTTTGATTATATTACTCATATATTCTCGCTTCTGCTGTCTAACTATTTTTGTAGCCTCTTTACATTCATTTCTATATTGCTCTTCCTTTTGGATGTTGTTGATGTCATTTAGCCGTAGCTGTCTGGCATTCTTTTTCCTAACGACTGCTTCTTCACATTTTTGATTGAACCATCTGTTCTTTCTATGCGTGGTTAACACACCGAGACATTCTTCTGCGGTAGATTGAATTGTATTCTTGATGTTCAACCAAGTTTGGTCAACGCTTTCCTCCAACGGGTTTTGTAGAATTTCAAGTTTACATTTTATTTCATCTGCAAATTTCTCTTTGACTGTAATTTCTTGTAGTTTTTCTCTGTTATGTGTTGGGTGTAACCTTTGTAGTTTAGCATAGAAAGCTCTCTTAAGTTTTATTTTACACTTTGCCCCACCGAGGAAGTGGTCGCTGTGGCACTCATCTCCTCTATAGCCTCTAACTTGTTGTATGTTTGATGCATTTTTGTTGTTAATTAAAATGTGATCTATTTGATTATAGGTTCTCTTGTCACATTATTTCCAAGTTTGTTTGTGTATATCCTTTCTTTGCAGTCTGGTACTGCTGATCTGCAGTCCTTTGGCTTCTGCTAGGTTGATGACTCTCCATCCATTATCATTTGAAGTTGTATGTAAGCTTTCCATACCGGCAACTTTTTTATGAGTTTGCTCTCTACCTATTTTTGCGTTGAAGTCTCCCAGCACAATCAGGATGTCCTGTTTGGGGATTTCTTCTATGACATCTTCCAGATCATTATAAAAGTCTTCTTTAATATCATCTTCTTTCTCTTCAGTAGGTGCATGTACATTAATCATCGTTACATTTTTCCATTAACTTTTATTCGTACTTTACTAATCCTATCATTAACAGCTTTAAAGTTTAGAACGTTCCCCCATAACTCTTTTTTGATGACAAATCCTGTTCCTAATTCATGTTTATTTTGGGTGTTTCCTCCATATATTATAATCATTCCATTTTGCTCTAAAGTACCCTCTCCTGGCCACCTTATTTCTTGAATTGCTGGTATATCTATTTTATACTAAACCAGCCCCCGGGTTAATTCTTCGGCCGCTCCAGCTCGATATAGTGTCCGTACATTCCATGTTCCAAATCTCAAAAGTCCTTTAACGTTCCAAGGTCGATGTCCAAATAAGTCAGTCCGAATTCGAGGCTCATGTATCTGTTTCGTAACAAAAATGGTTTTTACAAAGGTGGGGATGTTAACCCCACGCTTCAACCCCCAACCTGGAGGACCAGGGTGTTTCTCTTTGTCTGTTCTCTACCCTTTGACCTGTCCGGCTTGGGAGGCCCTGCTGGTAGCTACGCAACCGCCGGCATAGCTCTCAAGGTCATTGAGAAACTCAAACTCCCTCACCACGACAAGGTGGAAACACCATCGGGGGAGTTATTATATATATATATATATATATATATATATATATATATATATATATATATATATATATATATATATATGTGTGTGTGTGTGTGTGTGTGTGTGTGTGTGTGTGTGTGTGTGTGTGTGTGTGTATACTTTGCATTATGTGTAGCCTTTCCTTCCATAAAACCATACTGTTCTTCACTAATTTCCATTTTTATTTTCTTTCTTGTTCTTCTCATTATAATTCTGAGTAGAATCTTAGTGACATGGTTTATGAGGTTAATTGTACGAAAATCTTCGCATTCAATTGCTCCTGGTCTCTTTGGTATTGCTATAAATACAGATTTCAGCATATCGCTCGGTAGGTCCGTTCATTCGCACTGCGAGCGCTAACAAGTCAAGTCGCATTATTCTGTCAAGAAGCCTGATTCGCGTGAAAATGCCACGTGGAAAGTCCAACAGCAAGAAACACGCTGTTGCCAAGATGTGCAGCGTGGGAGCCGACAAGAAGAAGAAGAACGTCGAGAGCCCACCTGCTTGCTGCATCAAAGAGCCTGATACTACAGCCATTACTGAAGCTACTACGAGGGAGAAGATTGACAGCCCAACACTGTCAAGAACCAAGACAGCAGAGAAGAAGGAGGAGAAAGACACCAGAGTCGGAAACACTGACTCAAAAACAGCCCGATGGGTTGTCAAGCGGATTCCTGTGGAGCTGACAGATGAAGAAATCCTGAAGCAGCTACGTGAAGAGAATCTTCACATCCGATTCTTGAAGGCGGAGCGGCTTCTCACCTACTCCAAGATACCTACAACCTTGGCAGTGGTGACATCGGAGGGCAGCGAAATTCCGACCACAGTATCATTCAACAAGAGAATGCAGCAACCAGAGAGATTCATTCCAAGAATCACGCAATGTTCCAGATGTCAGAGGGCCGGACACAGCAGAGCTACGTGTCGCAGTGGGACTGAAATATGCCGATACTGCGCCGATCGCCACGCCTTCAAGGAGTGTCCACTGGCCAAGCTGGACACGGACTTCAGAGCCCCAAACAACAAAAGAAAGTGCGCCAACTGCCAGGGCAAGCATGGAGCAAGATACTTGGGCTGTCCGTACCTGCAGAGACACAGAGACGTCTTAAAGATCGCCATCATCACAAAGACTCCATTCAAGGAAGCAATGCAGAGGAGCGAGACAGCCACGGGTATAGCACAAGCCGAAAGAGATCAACTTCAAAAACAGATAGACGAGTTGAAGAGACAAGTCAAGGCACTGCTAACGCCGACCTCGAATAACGACAACGAAAAACTTCTGGCGGAAATGAAGGGGATACAGCAAAACATCAAGCAAGAAGTAGAACATATGGCACTGATTAAGAAGGAGAATGAAGAGATCCTACAAACCATTAAATCAGAGCGAGAACTACAGAAAGCTGAATTGGAAATACTCCGAAACAAAACCACAGAATCATTCAAAGGGAAGCCAATATCCCACCAGACATCAGAAGAAAATCGAGATGAGCACCCTGACGACGGCATAGAGGACGTCCCGATGCCAGAAGTAGAAATGACGGTTCCCGAGAAACAGAGGCACTACGAACTCACGTGCGAGGAATACAGAAAACGCATGATAGGAAAAAAAAAGGAGAAGTACAAGAAAATCCACGGAAACAAGAAACCAATACCCTGCTTTAAAGACACAATATGTCTTCCACATATGGAACCCGAAGATGAATACCCATGGCGGTACTACATTGAAGACGGAGAAATCATCCCATGGCTGAGCTCGGAGGAAGCAATCAAAAGACAACAACTCAAACGCGGGAAGTGGAATGAAAGAAAGCGCAAGGAGGCACATCACATCGAAAAGCTTCTACAGTTACTTCACAATTGAGAAGACAAAATACCAAATAAAAAGTCCATATAAGGACTGCAGCCAATCAAACCAGGAGCCTGCACCAACAAAGAAAAGAAAACAAGAGGAAACATGCACAAAAGGCAGCCACCGACCGATCCCCCAGCTGGAGTGGGATTACGAAAAGTCCTTATAAGGACTGAAGTCAGACGAGCCAGGAGCCCACACAAACAAAGAAAACCACAAAAACAGGCGAGCACAAAGGATAGCCGCCGACCACAGCTGACGTCACAGACACAAACGCTGCAGTCCGAGTAGGACTCACAAGACAAGAATTAGGGCGAATAAACCCACAAAAACCACGTACCTCAACAATAACCACAGCTGATGAAGCAGGTTAGACGAGGTCGAATTTGGAATTTTTGTTTTTGAAAATTGGAATTGGAATCGCTCGGTAAATATCCACTGTTGTAAATATCATTCAGCATTTTGATTAATATATCTACCTCAAATTCTTCCAATACCTCTAATTCTTCTACTGTGATTTCATCTGGCCCAGCTGTTTTTCCTTTCTTCATATGTTTCATACCGTCAGCGACTTCTTCTTTTAAAATAGGTGGGCCTTCTAAGTTACTTTCTTCTGTTAATTCTGTCCTTTCTCCATTATATAATTCTCTTATATACTAATTCTACCACTTCATTATAGCACCTTCCTCCAGTAAAATCTTTCCTGTTTTTGATTTCAAACACCTGATATTTATTCTTAATTTTCTTCCTGTGAGCTCACTGATTTGTCTGTGCATACTTTTTTTTTAATCTTTAATGGAATTTAATTCAATTTGTTTGCATTGCTCGTTTACCCAACTTTCTTTTGCCTCCACACATTTATCTCTTATTTCTGTATGTATCTTAGCATACACTTGTTTGTAATTTTTATTCTGTTTCCTTTTGTCCATCAGCATTAAGATTTCTTCATTCATCCATTTTTTCTTAGCTTTTTGGCTTCTCTCCGGTAATATTTCTTTGCTAGTTTGATGAATGGAGTCCCTTAACATTTCCCATTGTTCAATTATACTCTGTATTTTAGCTATTGCGTTGTACCTATTTTCCAGTCACTCTGTATTGTTCTTGAATTTCTTTATCTACTTTCAGAACCTTTTTTATTAAGTCTCAAGATTTTAACCATTCCCCCCCCCCCCCACCCCTGTCTTTAATCTTACTTTTATTTGTCCTTATAGTGGTACATGATCACCATTACCGTCAGCACCAGGCATTGTCTTTACATTAATTAATGCATTTCTAAATCTTTTATTAATAAGTATGTAGTCAATTTGGTTGCGAATTTTCATATCAGGGCTTTTCCATGTGTATAGTCGTCTTTTATGGTGTTAAAACCATGTCTTTCCAATTATCATATCATTAATATTTTCCCATACTATTAGTTTCTCTCCTCTTTCATTTCTTGTACCTAAACCGTAATTCCCCACTGTATCGTCTATTTTTCCCTTTCCTACTTTTGCATTAAAATCTCCCAGTATTATTTCTATTTCTTGTGATCCAGTTTGAGCTATTGCCATTTCTACTTCATCGTTAAAGTTTTGTATTTCTTCATCACTCTGCTTATTGTTGGTGCATATACTTGTATAAAATTAATATCTATTGGCTTACCTTTGATTTTGACCATTATAACTTTATCTGAAATGCACCAGTATCCATTCATAGATTTGGCTGGTTTTTTTTCATCAAATATTATTCCTACACCTATTTCATGTGTGTCCCCTCCAGAATAAATTGTGTGTTTGTCGGTTATAATTTTGCCAGATCCCTTCTATTTCATCTCACTTATGCCTAGTATATTCATTTTCATGTTTTCAATTTCTCTTAGAACATTGTTTAACTTTCCTTGCTCATTTAATGTCCTAACATTCCATGTTAATACTCTAAATTTATTTAGTTTAGTTATAGTTTTGCCATCAGTAGCTGGATGACGGTCTGGTGTCACCTGTGGCTTATGACTTTCCCTACCCGACGAGGATGTCCTAAGACAGCCATTAAGACAGCCATTCAAGTGAACAGTAGTTCACTAACTCTGATATATGTTTTGCCATGAAATCTTGGGAAGATAATGTGGTGGTTTCCCCTTGCCTTCCACATTCACATGGTGGTCTTTTAACTCTGCCTTTGACAGCCATTTCCGACTGTCAGGACAAGTGAGTGCCCTGCTCTGCTCAGCTGCAGAGAGAAAAACATATTGACCAATAAAATATAAATAGATGTCAATTGTTACGAGAAAAAGAGTGTTGATGAGCTGTACTTTTGTATGAATGTGAAGCGTGTACAATGAGCTGTCAAGCTGAAAAACATCTGATGGCTGTAGAAATGTGGTTGCTGAGGAGAATGCAAAGAATACCATGGACAGACAGAAAAACCAATGACCAAGTCCTGCAAGAAACAAATGAAAATCGTAAACTGATTAGAGAAATTAGACGTAGACAGTCAACATGTTTTGGACATCTTATGAGACGAAATAGATTAGAGAACTTGGTGACAACTGGCAAGATCGAGGGGAAGAGAACAAGGGGGAAACAGGGAAGTAAATACCTGGATGGCTTGACCACGTGGCATGGTAGAGACAAGAACACTGAACTGATCTACAACTCTGGTGATCGAGTGACATGGCGAATAATGACTGTCCGCGCTTACCGGCGTGGCACATGATGGATGGATGGCAGTGGGGTGGATACTCTTACCATTAAACTATTTTTAACACCTTAAAAACGAGTCAACCAGGATAGAGCGAAACAAAAGGTTTGGATGTAGTTAACGTACTTTATGTTTAACCACAAACTGAGTAGTTATTTTTAGCAATGACCTATATCTGGCGAGATCGTCCATTTTCAGAATAGGGATATCGGGATTCAATCAATCAATCAGTTATTTTTAGCTTTGACCTATATCTCGCGAGATCGTCCATTTTCAGAATAGGGATATCGGGATTCAATCAATCAATCAGGTACCGTCTCCGCAATGAAGGTTGGCTGCAATGGATCTCCAACACTGTCTGTCTCTCGCCTTGACTGTACATTCTGTCAGGCTGATGTTCGTCCATTCCTTGATGTTATCCCCCCACTTGTATCTTTGTCTACCTCTTGCTCGCTTGCCCTCACCCTTGCCTTCCAGTATGGTTGTTATAAGAGTATCATGTATTTACAACAATGGATATTTACCGAGCGATATGGTACAATCTGTATTTATAGCAATACCAAAGAGACCAGGAGCAATTGAATGTGAAGATTTTCGTACAATTAACCTCATAAACCATGTCACTAAGCTTCTACTCAGAATTATAATGAGAAGAACAAGAAAGAAAATAAAAATGGAAATTAGTGAAGAACAGTACGGTTTTATGGAAGGAAAGGGTACAAACAATGCAATACACACACACACACACACACACACACACACACATATATATATATATATATATATATACATATATATATATATATATATATATATTACGAACACTAATAGAAAGGTCAATGGAAAAACAGAGGGACATATATTTATGCTTCATAGATTATACTAAGGCATTTGATAAAGTAAAACATGATGAGCTGATTAAAATGTTGGAAGATATCAACATTGATGGGAAAGATTTAAGAATAATAAAGAATATATAATGGAACCAAGTAGCAGCAATTAAAATGGGAAATAAAGAGGGTAGTTACGAACAGATAAAGCTAGGAGTACGACAGGGGTGTGTCTTGTCACCCGATCTCTTCTCCCTATATAGCGAAGTAATAATGAGAGAGATCAAAGAGAAGCCAGGAATACTAATCGGAGGATATAATATAAACAATATACGCTATGCAGATGACACAGTATTGGTGGCGGATAATGCAACAGACCTTCAACAATTATTGGACATTGTAGTATCAGAGAGTGCACAGAAAAGACTCTCCTTGAATATCAAGAAAACAGTAACAATGGTGATATCAAAGAAAATGGGGACACCAAAATGTGACATAGAAATAGAAGGGGAAATTCTCAAACAAGTGGATAATTTTAAATACCTAGGGGCACTTATAATGGAAGATGTGCAACAGAGATTAAGAGCAGAATAGGGCAGTCAAAGGCCACATTTCAGAAAATGAAGAGTATCTTATGCAATAAGTCGCTATCAATGAAAGAGAGTGCTAAAATGCTATATAGAACCAGTTTTGCTGTATGACAGCGAATCTTGGAATGTAAATGAACAATTTAGGAAGAACTTAGAAGCAACAGAGATGTGGTTTTTAAGACGAATGTTGCGAATTCCTTGGACCGCCAGAGTAACTAACAACGATTGCCTGAAAGAGGCTAATGAAACTATGGTCATGTGATGAGAAGAGAGGCATTGGAGAACATCGTGACAACTGGAAAGATCGAGGGGAAGAGAGACAGAGGCAGACCAAGAGAAATGATGCTGGACGAATTGAGACGGTGGCATGGAGGAATGTCATCAGCAGAGTTGATCGAGAACACCAAAGACCGAGATCTGCTTGCTTGCTTGCTTGTGTTCATTGGCTTGAGCTCCAACGCAAAGTCCTGTATGTCGGATGAAGGCATCCTGTTGTCCAACATCAGTGTGATGTCATACAGGACCTGAGGTTTGCGTGAGTATCCGTTGTCCCATGTCTGGCTTATTGGTGTGCAGACTGGTGGTTCCTCGCCATACAGGCAGACACTCTCCGACTTCGGAGGAATCGGCGATCCTATTGACTTCAGCCAGGACCCCGAAGGGACCTGTTGCCCAGGACGCTCGGCGAGGACGCGTCAATAGGTCTTGGCCAGTATATAACCCGGCCCTGGTGCCTTGGAAACACCTCTGCGTCGCAGACCGAGATCTGTGGAGAGCCATGAACGCCTACGCCAGCCGGCACGGCACTTGATGTTTATGATGATGATCATGTCTTTTAACGTGGCCAAACTATTTCACTTGTATCCTCTTTATTTCTTTCATCAACTCTCTCTTCATTCCAAGTTTTTATAAGACCTCTACATTTGATTGTTTTTGTTTCCATGAAATACGGCCTATTCGTCTGTATATTCACATCTCCAGGGCTTCTATGCGACTTTCTAGTTGCTTGTTCAATGTCCAGGCTTCCTCGCCATACAGAGGCGTTGAATATACTTAGCATTTGACAATTCTAATTTTTAATGCGTTATTAATCTCTCTAGATGTTAATACTGATTTCATGCCGTTGAAAGCATGTTTTGCCATTCCTATTCTCTTTTTCATTTCCATTTCACTTCTGCCATCATCTGTTATTATATGTCCAAGATAAGAGAAACTTGTTACTTGTTCTAGTATCTGCCCATTTA
Source organism: Cepaea nemoralis (assembly GCA_014155875.1). Taxonomy (NCBI): domain Eukaryota; kingdom Metazoa; phylum Mollusca; class Gastropoda; order Stylommatophora; family Helicidae; genus Cepaea; species Cepaea nemoralis. Next base: position 14,237 of record JACEFZ010002646.1, read on the forward strand.
CTGTGATGTTTATTGATGACCTTTCCTTTTCACTGCTAATTATCATAGTTTTTGTTTTCTGGGTAATATCTAAGCCACATTCTGCGCTGTGCCTGTTTACTTCTTTCACTAGGTCTTGCAACTCTTGCTCACTTTCTGCTAGTAACAAGGTATCGTCAGCATATCTAAGATTGTTTACGATTCTTCCATTGATGTTAAGTCTGGGCATTTCAACTTGTTTAAAAATTCTTTCTATGTATAGGCTTGGGGACAGTACACATCCCTGCCTTACTCCTCTTTTTATCTCTATAGGCGACGAATAGTTATTACCGCATCTAATAGACGTCACTTGTTCCCAGTACAATTCACTTACATCAAAGGTGAGCGCAGACAAATGGGACATACACAAGAAAAGACTAGTAACACAAGATATGGATACACACTCCAAGGACAGTGTGTGCCCTCCGGGCCCAGAAACATTTATTGCATCCATCTAGAATGCCGGATTCTCCTTTGGGAGACCCGGGTTCGAATCCTCCGTAAGGTGTGGAGTTTTTTTTCTTTTTTTTTCTTTTGGGGGCAAAACGAAAACCCTAACAAGCGCATTTCTAACTGCACTAGCCAGGCGGCATTAATTCCTCAGACTCTAGATTCCCCCCCCCCCCCCCTTCCTCCCCCGACATACACCGCAAGGTACTATATTGGCAGTAATTATTTGTTAGTTTTCATATGAAACGATATCAATCGGTCTAGTAGTCCACACACCCAACCAGAAGTGATCGACAACACATTCAATTTATATTATTCTTTATTTCAATAAATACATATACAGTAGCACTTGCTTGCCTTCTACTTGTGACAGCAATTATATACCTGTATCTGTAATTAATAAATGCAGTGGCCCTTTTCAGGGCCCTCAAAACACCCTTAACATTCCTAGACTGCAAAGAGTAAATCAACACACCCCTACACCAACTATGGAATCACCCTGATGTCACGTGATTTCCTGGGGACTCCCGGGATTCCCTTGTTTGCGATGATTTAAAAATAAAGTGCCCATGTGGTTTTAAATGTAGTTTCCTGTCTACATAGAGTACAAGAAGATTGGCGGTACACGAGACAGAAGGTTGTGGACAGACATAATTACCGACGCCAAACTATATCAGTACTATCAGCCCTACAACATAATGGATAAACTGCGTTTTCATCTGATGTTGATAACCTTTATCCTGGTACTGATAATTTCTCCAGAAATATGCACAAGGTAATGAAAGACACGTTTATTAATTATTACTAATAATATATTTAAATAATATTTAATATTACTTAGGTACTATAATTCGATGTCGTGATCGGCCATTTGCGATCTTGATCACGTGACCTAATGAAAGACACGTTTATTACTAATAATATTATTAAATTATTACTAATTAATAAATAATAATTACTATTTAATATTACTTGACTTGCAGTTGAGGTCCGTTTATATAACGTTGGACACAGCTGGCTTATGTAGTTAAAAAAAAAAAAAAATTAGTTGCATGTCCTTCGCAGGACGTAGTAGTCAACCTCAGCATTTTCGCTGTTTATGAATCCTGGGCAAATTTTACGTACAGTAGTTTGCCATTGCTTTCTGAACGACTGGCGTATATATACCTTTTTCGAAAAAAAAAAACCAGCACCGCTGTGTTTCGAACCCGGGTATACGGGATCACAAACCGCGTTTGTAAGATCTTAGTCACGGAGACCGGTTTTGGTTCAGTTTACAGTAATATAATACAGCAATATCGATACATGAAGCCCATAAGCGGGCACTCTCCCGCTGTTTATACTTCACCTCGACACCGCAAGGTACAAGAGGAACATGATGAGATGAGAATATAAATCAATGACTAGCCAACAAAATGGCGGAATTGGCTCACTTAGCTCTAAACAAAGGAAAACAAAATTAGAACACTTTAGTTCTTGTGCATTGTTTCTAGTTGTAAAGTACCATAAAACTATTTAAACATTCACGATGAGAGTAGTAATCAGTACAGTACTATAGTCTTAGTAGTATATCGAATGATTAAAATGTGATGGATTACGGATTTATGCATGTAGAGTTTGAGTGTTCTGTTTTTGTCCAAAATTTGGAGTTGACGGAATCATCCCAGTCAGTTAAGTACTTGTGTACATACAGTAAGTAAGTACTCACACTGGCAGTGGTACCCATCGAATGTTTGCTGTAGCTGTAGCTACTATAACGAAGCACATTGTCAGTTTAGCTACTTGAAATGAACTAACTAGTTAAGTTATTAATATAGAATAGGAGAATATAATTAAATAATTAGGTGCGAGGAAATGCAACCTAAAGACAAACTGGCAGGGCAGACCAGCCTTGGTTGACAGCTGGTCTAGGATCAAAGCCCTGACAGGCAGACAGTTAAAGCATTGCTTTGCTGATCTGGCAACTTCTGCAGCGTGTCCTGTTCCAGATGTATATGTGTTACCTTTCTTCTGGAGTGAACTAGGCAGGCCGAGAGAGGGATCATGCTGCATGGGCAACACATGGTCTCTATATTTTAACCAAGGCTATGTGCAATGGAGAGGCAATAACTCCATCCCTGGTCTTAACCGGTCTCGGAATCAAAGCGAGAGGTAACTGTTATGGGTTATAAGTCCTTGTCAGTTGGCGTAGACATGGGGCGCCACGCATTACCTCTGAATGTGGTAAACACCTCCAGGTGTCACTGATCAGCTACCGCCCACCTCAACCTGGACAGCCCCCAGCCAATTGGGTGCTGATCCACCACAGCCTGCCTGCTTCATTGGGTGCTTGGGGCTAGTATAAAATCTTCTTCTTCTTCTTCTTCTTCTTCTTCTTTCGTTCGCTTGAAATATGTTTATAACTGCAATGCTGTCTCTTGTATGAATCTAACTGTCTTTTTCAGTTCACACAGCGGTCCATAGAGTTTATCTTCCACTGTCGTCTCTCTAGGCCAGAAGGTTTGCCTGGATATGTTATATTTTGGGCAGTCTTGGAGTATGTGCTCTGCTGTCTGCGACGCCAATCCACATGTGCACATGGCTGTTTCACCAATCTTGAATTTTGTATACATGTGATTGCGTAATCTATTGTGCCCTGTTCTGAGGCGCAGAATAATGACTGGTTCTGGTCTATCCATAATGTGGTAGTCATCTTGAGCAGGTTTTAGTGGCTTTCTGACTGATTTGATCATTCTTTTCTTTTGGTGGTATGTAACGGGCACATCAAGCTGTTCTTCTTTGGCTCCTTCATTAGCCAACTGATCTGCTCTGTCATTTCCGGGTACTCCACAGTGGGATGGTATCCACTGTATGGTGACCTTATGCTGACTGCTAAGTTCAGAAAGTAGTGTCCTTAGCACTGGCAATTTCCCAGACAGTAGCGCCTCGAGTACTGATTTTGCATCTGTCAATAGCACCACAGGTTGTGTACCATTGCTGGTATTTAGTAATTTCTCTATGGCTATCTTGATTGCCTCAATCTCAGCATCGTAGTTATGGCAGTACTTTCCTGTCGGTACTCTAGCCATGTCCCTAGTACTATTTGGATATTCTTTGTACACTCCCGCTCCTCCATTTCGAACAGCATTTTGTGCTGACCCATCTGTGTAGACTCGGATCCAGAGGTCCTGTGGGTATTCGTCATCAAGAAAGCTGAGAGTGGCTGGTCTGCGCTGCACACTGTTCTGTTCTTCCTTGTCAAATATTCCTCTCACTTTTGTCTGGATTTGTAATGTTAGTCTATGCTCATCTTTCCACGGAGTTCGCTCTGGAATAGTTGTTAGGGGGATACCAACTGTGGGCAGATCGGTGGTTTCTCTGCAGAGTCATTTGGCCTGATGGATAAAACTACTTCTTTTCAACCGCCCCATAGCTAAGTTTTCAAATCAATTCTTCATAGGGTGGCCTGGCAAGCTGAGGAACTTTCCTGCTTTTATTAGTGTTTTTGTATCTCTGCATTCTCTTAGAGCTTGTGTCCTCCCCATTTTCTCCATTGCTACTATAGGGGTTGATCTCATCCCTCCTGTGATGAATCTAAGAGCTTGATTTTGCACCTTGTACAGCTCCTGCGTGGTGTTCAGCATCAAAAACCAACTGCCATCTGACTGAAAGATCTAGTCTTCTCTCTGATTTGAGATTCGTCCAGAACCCCTGCTGATTCCCCACCATATCTTTCTCTCCACATACTAGTTCTGTCTGTTCCACCATTTTCTCTATCTTGTCCCACATGCGTCAGACCAATCCTCCCTTGTCCATAGGTAATCTACCACTGAGAGGTGCATTCCCTATCAGCCTATTCATTCCCCCACACTGCCTCATGACCAGGGCAGAAAATCCATACAATTCTCACAATCTGTGACCTCTGAACCGAGGCTAGCCATTCTACACGAACCGTTCCTTTTTCCACCTTACTAAGCATGCGCCGTGAGTCAGCAATGAATACAATGTGTGTTTCAGTGATCTCCTCCAACCATTGGAAGACTGCTGTTACTGCTTCCACCTCCATTCTCATGCTGGAAGTAGGGGTGAAAAATAGGGAACATTTTAGGTTTAATTCTTGTGTGTATAATCAAAGTGATGTATTTGTATATGTGTCTGATTGTGGATGCCTTAAGAAGGATATTTTTATAATTAATGCTGTTATGCACAATGTGATTTATGTATTCACCCTGGGTGTTGTCGGGGGGGGGGGGGGGGGGGGGGGGGGGGGGGGGGGGACAGAGTCATATTTAATTGACTTGTATATAATCAATTTGATTTATTCATGTTGCTGCCTGGAGAAGACAAAGTTTATATTTATTTATTTATGCACAATCAAATAAATGTATGTCTGAATGCAGATGCCTGACAAAGGACCTATACACAATGTGTGACATGGATGGCATGAAACATGTGCAGAACTTCAGGTGTGATTTGTGTAACATAGAGACACCGGAGCTAGCCCCTTGGCCGTCTGAGGCAATTCGTAAGAGGCACAGAGGTAACTAGTGTTGCATGCAGATATTCTGTTTATTTTCATCACATTGTTTCACTAATTCCTTGGACACTTGAAGATGAGGACTGGGCACCTAAGGGAATGTCCCAAGTGCTGTGAAGTAAATTCTTGACTCAACCCATCTTAGCCAGTCACATTTTACATGATCTTTTGAGCCAGGTCCCCGGACGTTTTAGAATAATGTAGCCATTTACCCGACATGCTATACTGTATGGGAGGTGCAAGAATTGATTCACGACAAATCACACCTAGGTGATGTCATATCTACATGGTATGCGAAGGCATACCTCAGAGTAGCTGCAGACACAGATCACCCAATGCATGAGGCGCTGGACGTAGTTAAGGGTCAGAGACTGATGAGAGGGAAATCATGGATGGCTCAGGCGGAGGATACGATCAGACAGGTGTGCCCCTTGGAGAACATTAGGCGAGGAGAGGAGTGGGTCAGAGTGCCAGCCGTGCAGTCAGACTTGTGCAAAGTTATAATCACATTGAGTCGGGAGTGCAGGGAGTGGCCAGCAGAGGCCATGGAAGTGGAAATTCAGCAATTATTTCAGGAAAATTATCGCCCGGGTGATGTGATTATCTACACGGATGGGGCGGTGTTGAGAGGTAGGAGAAGTGCTTGGGGGTTCTTGGCAAAAACTAATGGTCGGCGTTTGGTGCAGGAGAGCCTGGTGTATGATGACACTACATCTAGCTTAAGAATGGAGGTGGAAGCGGTCAGTGCAGCTTTCCGCTGGATAGAAAACACGATACATACACATATTGTGATTGTAACTGACTCAGAAAGCATGCTGAGAAGGGTGAGAACAGGCAAGCTTCGTGCAGAGTGGCTTGCTTCGCTTCGGAGGTCACGGGTAGCAAGCATCACCTGGATCTTTTCTCCTGGGCATGCCGGTGTGCTGGGGAATGAACAGACGGACAGATTGGCTGGCTCGGCAGAACTTGGTGGAGTATTGATGCATGACAAGGCAGATGTGGTTGCGGCCTTGTGGGAGCACGTGTACACCTCGGAGGAGCAAATGGATCACCATAGTCTGGTTAGAATGAGGCAGCGAGGAGTGACGAGGGGATCTGGTCGACGCTCAGAGGAAAGGCGAGACGGACATATAATCAGATTGCTACTGGAACTATTAGTGTTGGAACTCTTCGCTGGTTGCTGAGGATGGGGACGGAGCGCTTATGGGAATGTCCCGAATGCTGTGATGTCGGTTCCTAGATAAATCAATCAATCAATCATATCTACATGGATGGCTCTGTGCTTCCATGCACCAGAAGTGCTTTTAGGTTAGCTTTATTGTGCTGTGGGCATTTTTTCCTTGTGGGCTAATATACCAGGTGAATAAATTGCTCCAAGAAAATGCATTAACTTAAATGCGGCTGTAGGTATAATAGGAGAGGGGACGTACAGGGCAGGCATGTATGATACATGTATGGTATATAATTTTGGGTTGCAATTATTATGCCTTTTTGAAGCACAATATAGTAAATATCGTCTATCAAGACGGCAAGGTACCAATCAATCAAGTAATATTAAAAGGAGAATTGCTAAGTAATGCATGAGGACAGAGCTGTTCATTGTTTTACTGGTTCATTGAACTTGCTGGTTGTACTTCCACTGTAGATGGCCAGCCTTTGGTTCATGCAATTATATTAATGCCCTTAGAGAGATGTGTAGTGTGGAGGACATTCCCGCCAGCGAATCCACATCGTTGTCCAGAATGAGATTTGGGAGTAAGAATTGGAACAACCAAGCACAAGAAGCACTTTGGGAGAATGAGGGGCCTCATCAACCAACACAGAACTGGCACTTTTATCCACTGGATGCTGAAGCATATGTTGGGGGGAGACTGCAAGCACCTGTGGACATGGCCAGAGTGCAAGGGTGATACCCCAACATATAACCACCTAACTGACTAACCTATTTGTTGGCCAGTCAGATTGTATAATCATTGTTTATAGATTCATTGCACAGTCAGAATGTTTATCTCATTGCTTTACTGATTCTCAAGTTGTTTATTGTTGGAATGTTTTACTGATCCATTGGCTAGTCGGATTGCATGTCACTGAATAGTTTCATGGATTTATTAGCCAGTCAAATTGTATATCATACTGGTTTCATTGACTCATTAGTCAGATTGTATATCATCTCATTGTTTCATTGATTCATTAATCAAACTGTATATCATCGCACTGTTTCACTGAATCGGCTAGTCAGACTGTACATCATCTCAATGTTTCACCGACTCAGCCAGACAGATTGTACATCATCTCAATGTTTCACTGACTCAGCCATTCAGATTGTATATCATATCCTGTTTTCCTTTATTACACAGTCTCTGGCGAAAGCGGGGCCACAAAGGTGTTCATCCTTTGCTTCCTCATGATGGCTCTTACCATTTCAATTGTCCTATTCTTCGTCGGCATCTTCATCTATGTTAAGGATCTGGTCAGACCTTATGCATCACCTCCGGACCAGAACATAGACCCCAACCCCCTGATGGGCTCGCAGTCTGGTTCTGACTCAGGTGAGTGTAGTTTGTGTGGCTGTGAGTTTTGTCTTGTTAGTGCTTGGTTTGTCTTGTTAGTGCTTGCCTTTTTTTGTTGTCAGTACTTGTTTTGACTTCTCAGTACTTGTTTTGTCTTGATAGTGCTTGTTTTGTCTTGTCAGTGCTTGTTTTGTCTTGTCAGTGCTTGTGTCTTAGTTTATCAGTGTTTGTGTCTTAGTTTCGGAGGCGGGATCCGAGTGACTGCAACAACTTTAGTCATATCTCATTTCTGTGTACTGTTGGGAAAGTATTTGCCAGATTTGTTCTGCGTAGACATCAAGTCTATCAAGTGTGGTTTTCGATGGAACTTGTCTACCATTGATATGATATTCTCATTGCGACAAATGCAAGAAAAATGCAGTGAACAGAATCAACCAATGTTTACTGCCTCCATCGACCTCGCAATGACATTTGATTTTGGTTAGTCGTGAGGGTCTGTTCAAGTCACTAAAGAAGATTGGCTGCTCACCAACTCTTCTATCCATTGTGGAATCATTCCACACAGGCATGAAGGGTATAATCAAGTTTGATTGTGAAACTTCAGATGAGTTTGAAATCAAGAATGGAGTTCTGCAAGGTCATGTTCTAGCTCCCACCCTGTTTGGAATATACTTTTCACTTGTACTGAAATATGCCTTTCATGATCAGGATGGTGGTATATACATTCACTCACACTCAGATAGCGGCTTCTACAATGCTCAGAGATTAAAGATCAAGACCAAAATTAGAAGGGTACTGATCAGGAAGTTGGTGTTTGCAGATGATGCTGCAATTACGACCCACTCTGAGGAAGAATTACGTCTACTATCTGCATTCTCCAATGCTTGTTTTTTAAATTTGGTTTAACAATTAGCAAAAAGAAGACACAAATTATGTCACAAGGTGCACATGGGGTACCATCAATGTTTATTGACAATACCGAACTGGGGATAGTAGACCAATTTACATATGTAGGATCAGAAGTAAATAGCAAATTATCCCTAGATCAGGAAATCAACACCAAGATTGGTAAGGCAGCAATAACAATGAACAGGTTAACAAAAAGTCTGGGAGAACAGGAAGCTTACTGCCAGAACAAAAGTCATAATCTAGTCCTAACCCTCTGTTCTTAGTACTTTTTTTTTTTTTATGGCAGTGAAGCCTGGTAACTTACTCACACCAAGAGAAATGTTAAACAGCTTTCATATGCGGTGTCTGCGAAGAATACTTGGTATTAAGTGGCAAGACAAAATCACAAATACTGAAGTATTGGAAAGATCAGGTTGTGTCACGGTTTGTTCCATGCTCAATCTTCGTAGACGTAGATAGATAGGACACGTTAGGAGGATGGATGATGGTAGAATACCAAAGGACATCTTTTTTGATGAAATACAGATTGGTAAGAGATCTCGGGGGGTCGGCCTTTACATCTATAAAATGATGTGTGTAAGTGGGGCGTGATTGATACAGGCATTGATAATAGAAGAATATTGACGCGTCCTCGTCGGGCGTCCTGGGCAACATGTCCCTTCGGGGTCCTGGCTAAAGTCAATAGGATCGCCGATTCCTCCAAAGTCGGAGAGTGTCTGCCTGTACGGCAAGGAACCACCAGTCTGCACACCAATAAGCCAGACGTGGGACAACGGATACTCACGCAAACCTCAGGTCCTGTATGACATCACACTGATGTTGGACAACAGGATGCCTTCATCCGACATACAGGACTTCACGTTGGAGCTCAAGCCAACGAACACAAGCAAGCAAGCATAATAGAAGAACAGCCTGATGTGCATGTTACTTCCCACCAAAAAAGAGAATGATCAAATCAATCAGAAAGCCACCAACACCAGCACAATATGATTACCACTTTATGGACATACCAGAACAAATCATTATTATGAATGAATGTTATGTTTTTGTTGTCACATGAATGTTCTTTAGTCCATGAATGTTCTGTTCTTCTTCTTCTACGTTCATCCGGATTTTTTTTTCCCGGATGTGACTGCGTTGTGCCTGTTTACAGCAGAGCTGTGTTCTTGCGCTGTTAGGCCGACACATCCGACTTCTGTGGGCATTTGTTGACCGGGTTAACCTTCCCGGGGGTTTCTTAGGATGTTTGAATCTCACTGTTGTGGTGTTATCCCCCATCCTAGCTGGCCCATATAGAACAGCCAAAGACATCCTGGTCAACCCTCAAGGGAAGGCAGGGGCAGACCATGGGCATTCCCCGCCATCCAAGGAGGCTTCCATACTTGCAGAGCCATCACACAGCGTGCGCTCTGGTACTGGGCTCACCCAAGGAATCGTCACGTCCTGCACATGGCTGCTTAGCCTCACTTCAGTATATTGGGCCTTCCGTTCACCATAGGCTGTTCCTCCAGAAACCAGAAGAATGCAGTCTGCAGATGACATCCACACAGTGAGCTTTCGATTAAGACATTCCACATAATGGATTTGCTATCCAAGCAATATTCCATTTCGTGCCACTAGGACACTTTTTCCACCTTTATGAAGCCCACACAGTGAGCTTTCGATTCGGACTTTTCACGTAATGGATTTGCTATCCAAGCAATATTCCATTTTGTGTCACTAGGACACTTTTTTCCACCTTTTACGAAGCCCACACAGTGAGCTTTTGATTCGGACTTTCCACGTAATGGATTTGCTATCCAAGCAATATTCCATTTCATGCCTCTGGGACGCTTTTGTAACCGACATACCTGTGGTATGACGTGTGGCAGTCTAAATACATCTTCATGCACCTTTAGATGTCAACCTGAATGTAGTTAAAGTAAGCTGTAGTCAACTTGAGCTTGTTGATATCTCCATAGAGCTTGTCCTCAAATGAAGCAGGCGTGGGCCAAAATATCTTTCTCTGTTCTGCATATATTGGGCACTCCTGCAGCAAATGTTTAGCTGTCATTTTACCAGTTCCACAATTACATTCATCGGTATCTCCTATCTTTAGTTTATTGAACAAGTGGTGTTTCAGCCTGTTATGTCCTGTGCGGAGTCTGAAGATTGCTACTTGTTCTCTTCGGTCGAGTTTGTAATATGCATCATCCTTCTGGTGGCCTGGATGCTCTGATTCCCATTTGGTTCTATAAGTGCTTTTTATAAACCTTTTTGCCTCATTATAGGTTATGTCTATGTCAGGCTGTGGTAATCGTCCACCCTCTTTTGCTAGTCTGTCAGCCTCTTCATTTCCAGGTATACTGCAATGTGATGGGATCCACTGTATTACAACTTTTTTGGATTTCTGGCATAGACCATGGAGTGCTGCTCTTAGGTCAGCTAGTTCTGTGCTGTTTTTGCTCTTCAGTATTGAGACAGCTGATTTTGCATCTGTGAAGATAGCTATTTGCTTCTCTTTATTTTCCTCCATCAAGAGCATTTCTGCTGCAGTTTTCAAAGCCTCTACCTCCGCTTTGAAGTTACTTGAAAATTGTCCAGTTGCCACTGGACTGTTTTTATCACTCCCTTTTTTAAATTAAGGAGAATTCCTCCTCCATTTTTAATTGAATCTTTGGCTGATCCATCTGTATATGCATGGGTCCAATTTCTGCTTGGGTAATGTTCTTTTATGTAGTTGAGGGTTGTTTTTCTTCTTTCGGTTTCATTCTGAGTGTTCTTTTTCTCAATACCAGGAATGTTTTCTATCATCTCAGGCAGTTGCTGCTGTCTCCAAGCTGGGAAGTTGTGTGCATTGTAAATGGGCTTGACTGTTGATATGTTAAGTATGGGATCTGCCCTAATCTTTCGTTTTGCAGTTTCTACAAAGTTGCTACGCTTCAGTCTTCCTTTTCCAAAACCATTAAACCTGTTATACATAGGGTGGTCTGTCAATCTTCTAAATTTTTCTGCTTGTTGCTGGGCTCTGCTATCTCTTCTGTCCTGCATTGGTTGTAAACAAGTGATTTTTTCTAGTTCATTAATAGGCGTTGTCTTCAGGCTTCCAGTTATGATTCGCATTCCTTGGTTTTGGACTCTACTTATTTTGTTAAAGTTTGACTTAGCTGCTGTTGCCCAAGCTGCAATGCCATATTCCAGTACTGGCCTCACCCGTCCAGTATATAACTTCTTGAGAACTTTCTCATCTGCTCCCCACGTTGTACCAGCAAGCTTTTTCATGATTGCCATTCTCTGCCTTGCTCTTGTTCGATTTTTCTCAACCTGTGTTTTCCATGTCAGGCGACGATCAAAGGTGACTCCTAGATAGTTTGGATTTTCTTCATGTTGCAATATTTTTCCATTCATTACCAGCTTAGGTTGCTGAGTTTTATTTGAGAGGGAGAACACTGTGCATGTTGTTTTCTCCTCACTTATCTTCACTAGCCATGATTTTGACCAGTCCTCTAGCGCTAATAAGGCTTGCTGTATTCTGCTGTTAGCTGTACTAATATATTCTTCAGATGTCCATATGGCTAGGTCATCTGCAAAGGAGGATGTGTGTACTCTGGCTGGAACATTTTCTGTGATGTCATTTATATATGCTAGGAATAATGTTGGTGAAAGAACTCCTCCTTGGGGGACACCTTGCTCCAACAGCATCATTTTGCTTGTTTGTCCTTGTACTTTTGTCCTGGCAGTTCTGTTCTCAAGGTAATGGCTGATCCATTTATACATTTTTCCACAAACATGCATTTTTTGCAGTTTTACTTTCAGTCCTTCCTTCCATACTTTATCAAATGCTTTTTCTAAATCTATCCAGATTGCTAGTGTGTGCTTTTTCTCTTGGAAGGCATCCTCTATTTCCTGAGCTATATAGGTTATTTGATCTTCAGTGGATCTGTTTATTTTCTGAATCCTGCTTGGTGTGGTGTTAAGAGTTTGTTTTCTTCCAGATGCCATGTTAGCCTGCCATTGATAATGCGTTCCATTAATTTTCCTACACAGCTAAGTAGACTGATAGGTTGATAGCCATTTGGTTCTTCCAGGTCTTTTCCTTTCTTTGGGACTGGTATTAGTATAGCTTCCTTCCATGCCTGTGGGACTATTCCTCTCTTCCAGCTGTTATTTAGGACTGTTAGTAGTTTCTTCTTTGCCTTGGTGCCTAGTCCTATTAGTATTTCATTTGTGATTCCATCCTTTCCTGGTGATTTCTTCTTTTTTAGGGTATTCATTGCCTGTTCCATTTCTTCCATTGTTAGATTTGCCATCATATATTCTGCTGCTGTCTCTGTATTTCTATGATGTATCTGTTTGTCTTTGATTGCTTTCTTCTGTTCGGTTGTAATATCAATGTGGTTTGCATTTGCATAGTGGTCCATTAGTGCATTTGCAGCCTTTTTTTCCTGTAAGCAAGGCATTTTCTTGTTTAATTGTTATTTGTTTGTTTCTAGGTCCTTCATTGTTCATGGCTTTCACTAGTTTCCATAGTTTGTTTCCATCCCTGTCAAAATTCAGGTCTTCTGTTTTTTCCCTCCAACAATCTCTTGTTGTTTGATTTACTGTTCTTTTATATTTTGCTGAGATGGCTTTGAGAGAGATGTTCGCTTCAATTGTTTGTTCTCTCTCTGCTGTCTTCCTGGCATCTTCAACTTTGTCCTCCAAACTTTGTAGTTCTTCAGTCCAGTATGGTTTGTAATTTTTCCTCGCTCCTCTTGGAATGGACTCAGTGGCTGCCTGTATTATCGCTCTGTTTAGACTTTCCACAATTTGCTTTATGTTGCCATATCATGTATTTATGTTTTCACAATATTTGTCTGTTAGTATGGCAAATCTGTCCCAATCTGCTCGTTTGTAATTCCAGCTGGGCAAGGGCTTTTGCTCCTGTGGAACATACTCCATATTCATTACAAGCTTGATTGGTCTGTGGTCACTACCTGCTAATTGGTCCAGCACATGGCGATCGATTTTGTGGAGGATGTCTCCTGTGCAGAAAGCTAAGTCTGGAGTAGACGTGGTAAACCATCTTCTGGAGTAGAAGCTCGGTGTGTCATCCGCTTTGTTGAGCAGATGGAGATTTGAGTCTATTTCCCAGTCCTCCAATTCATCTCCTCTTTTGTCAGTATCTGGGTATCCCCATATTTCTGAACGGCTATTAAAGTCTCCGACAATAATGCAGTTTGTGTCAGTTATTTTCATGTTTGAGAGTGTAAGGTCCTTATCTGCTGGGCTATACAGATTGTAGATTCTTATTTTCACGTCCTTTATCATTATATCAACACCTATAATTTCCGTTTGGTTGTCAGAGATCACAGATACTTCACTGCAAGGTATTGTATTTCGTGTAAGTATTAGAACTCCTCCTTTGTGTCCTTCGCGGTCGAAACGTGTGGCCTGATATCCTCTGACTGAGAATTTGTGATTGGCGTTGAGGTGTGTCTCTTGAATGCATGCCACATCTATTCTATCTTTATGAAGATGCTGTGTTAGGGAGTCTTTCTTCTTGTAAACTCCTTCAGCATTCCACTGTAGTATGTTGAGTGTCCGGGGTATTTGGTCAATAGCTCTTAACCTACTCCTTTGTGCCTTGTCTCCACAGCACAGGGGAAGGTGACCACCAGTAGTCATGGGTGGACCCCCTCGAGGCAGGGGGCCCGGCACTATCACCGCCTGATGGGACTTCACGGGATTAGCACCAGAACGATTAATTTTGATTTGTGACATCATGAATTAAGTTACGTTGCACTGCTTTGTCAAGCCTGTGGCTCAGTACATCCGATTTCGACAAGCATTTATTTGGGATGCTTTCCCTAGCCTTTAACTGTCCCCAGTCTACCTACAAGGCAGCAGGTTTTACGTTGCACTGCTTTGTCAAGCCTGTGGCTCAGTACATCCGATTTCGACAAGCATGTATTCGGGGTGCTTTCCCTAGCCTTTGACTGTCCCCAGTCTACCTAAAACACAGCAGGTTTGTGTGTCTCTTTGTCTGGTCCCTCTCCCTTGACCTGTCCAACATGGGTGGCCCTACCAGTAGCTGTGCTACCGTCAGCATAGTTCTTGGGGTCATTGGGACGCGCAAGCCCCTCTACCTCGTCACGGTGGACACACAGCAGAGGGGAATGTTCTGTTATAACATGATTGTTCTGTTGTCACATGAATGTTCTGTTGTCAATTGAATGTTTTGTTGTCACAGGAATGTTGTGTTTTTGTTGTCACATGGATGTTGTGTTTTTGTTGTCACATGAATGTGGTATTTTTATTGTCACATGGATGTTGTATTACCAACACCATCACAGTATGATTACCAGTTTATGGACATACCAGAACAAATCATTATTATGAATGAATGTTCTGTTTTTGTTGTCACATGAATGTTCTTTAGTCCATGAATGTTCTGTTATAACATGATTGTTCTGTTGTCACATGAATGTTCTTTAGTCCATGAATGTTCTGTTATAACATGATTGTTCTGTTGTCACATGAATGTTCTGTTGTCACATGAATGTTTTTTTGTCACAGGAATGTTGTGTTTTTGTTGTCACATGGATGTTGTGTTTTTGTTGTCACATGGATGTTGTGTTTTTGTTGTCACATGAATGTGGTATTTTTATTGTCACATGGATGTTGTATTACCAACACCAGCAGAGTATGATTACCACTTTATGGACATACCAGAACAAATCATTATTATGAATGAATGTTCTGTTTTTGTTGTCACATGAATGTTCTTTAGTCCATGAATGTTCTGTTATAACATGATTGTTCTGTTGTCAAATGAGTGTTGTGTTTATGTTGTCACATGAATGTTCTGTTGTCTCATGAATGTTTTGTTGTCACATGAATGTTGTGTTTTTGTTGTCACATGAATGTTGTATTTTTATTGTCACATGGATGTTGTATTTTTGTTTTCATATGGATGTTGTGTTTTTGTTGTCATATGAATGCTCTGTCTATGAATGTTGTGTTTCTGTTGTCACATTGATGTTGTGTTTTTGTTGTCACATGAATACTCTGTCTATGAATGTTGTGTTTCTTTTGTTACATGGATGTTGTGTTTTTTGGTCATATGAATGTTGTGCTTATGTTGTCACATGGATGTTATGTTTTTGTTGTCACATAGATGTTATGTTTTTGTTGTCACATGAATGCTCTATCTATGAATGTTGTGTTTCTGTTGTCACATGGATGTTGTGTTTTTGTTGTCACATGAATGTTGTCTATGAATATTGTGCTTATGTTGTCACATTGATGTTGTTTTTTGTTGTTGTCACATGAATGTTGTGTTTCTGTTGTCACATGAATGCTCTGTTGTCACATGAATGTTGTGTTTCTGTTGTCACAGAAATGTTCTGTTGTCACAAGAATGTTCTGCTTCTATCATGCAGGAATATTTGAAGAGCAGCGGCCATCCATTCTAAACAGATGACAGAATATAGAGGTAATCAACTGTTGGTATTGGTGGTAGTAATAGTGGAGTTTGTGTGGTCACACATGTTGGTAGTGAGGTGAAAGTGAGGGTTTGTGTGGTCACACATGTTGGTGGTAGTGAGGTGAAAGATGGGGTTTGTGTGGTCACACATGTTGGTGGTAGTGAGGTGAAAGTGGGGGTTTGTGTGGTCACATATGTTGGTAGTAAGGTGAAAGTGGGGGTTCGTGTGGTCACATATGTTGGTGGTAGTGAGGTGAAAGTGGGGGTTCGTGTGGTCACATATGTTGGTGGTAGTGAGGTGAAAGTGGGGGTTTGTGTGGTCACATGTTGGTGGTAGTGAGGTGAAAGTCGGGGTTCGTGTGGTCACATATGTTGGTGGTAGTGAGGTGAAAGTGGG
Source organism: Cepaea nemoralis (assembly GCA_014155875.1). Taxonomy (NCBI): domain Eukaryota; kingdom Metazoa; phylum Mollusca; class Gastropoda; order Stylommatophora; family Helicidae; genus Cepaea; species Cepaea nemoralis. Next base: position 30,484 of record JACEFZ010002646.1, read on the forward strand.
GGTTTGTGTGGTCACATATGTTGGTGGTAGTGAGGTGAAAGTGGGGGTTTGTGTGGTCACATATGTGGTGGTAGTGAGGTGAAAGTGGGGGTTTGTGTGGTCACATATGTTGGTGGTAGTGAGGTGAAAGTGGGGGTTTGTGTGGTCACATATGTTGGTGGTAGTGAGGTGAAAGTGGGGGTTTGTGTGGTCACACATGTTGGTGGTAGTGAGGTGAACGTGGGGGTTTGTGTGGTCACACATGTTGGTGGTAGTGAGGTGAAAGTGGGGGTTTGTGTGGTCACATGTTGGTGGTAGTGAGGTGAAAGTGGAGGATTGTGTGGTCACACATCATTAAACGAGTCAAGACCCATCTCACCAACGACCTGATCAGGGAGATGCTGACAAGAGAGAACCGAAAACTCAAGATCACCAGTGCTGAGAGGATCATCAGCAAGAATAACATCCTCTCAGTCATTAGATGGGCCAAGAAAGACCAAGTTCCAGAGCACTACATACCAAGAGTGCTGCAGTGCTCTAACTGCCAGAAGTTTTGGCACACCCATGCCACCTGCAAGAATGAGGTGGAAGTATGCAGATAGCGCTCTGGACCTCATCTGTAGAGTCAGTGCCAGCATGCAAAAATCGACAAGGACTTCAGGAGGCCTAACACTAACAGAAAGTGCACCAACTGCCTCAGCAACCATGGCGCCCGGTACATTGGCTGCCCCTGCCACCAAGACAGCAAGGAAGCCATGAAGATCGCCATCAAAACTAACCTGCCCTATAAAGAGGCCAGGAGGCACTACAAGGCCACCAATCGAATCACAAAAAGCGACAAAACGCAACTGGAAGGCCAACTGAAGGACTTGAGATCAAAGCTCAAAAGCATGGAGGAAGAAAAAGACAAGACGCAAGAGACACAGACAACAGCCGTTCAGCGCATCCTGGACGAAACGAAGCAAGTTCAGTAGAAGATTGAGCAGGATGTCACTCGAATGGCTACTATACAGGCTGAAACAGAAGAAATACTATCAAACATGGAGGAAGAAAAAGACAAGATGCAAGAAATACAGATATCGGCTGTTCAGCACATCCTGGACTAACTGAAGCAAGTCCAGCAGAAGATTGAGCAGGATGTTGCTCGGATGGCTGCTATAAAGGCTGATACCGAAGAAATGCTAACCAAAAGTCACCAAGCGAGAGACAAGACAGAAGGAACGCTACAAATGATAGTAGACCTTCTCAAGACCGAGACAGAAGCACCCGAACCAGAAGATGCAAGGGCACAAACAGAAGAAGAAGCAACAGATGAAGAACGATATCGCTCCCCACCAAGATCGAACTGGCGAACACCGAGAAGATTCAAAGGCAACCCAAGACGGGGAAATAGGAGGAACACCAGGAGAAACGACAACTGTAAAGCTTCCTGAAGGAAACAGCACCATATGACGGGGTGGGTACACAATTACTCCAGGCTTCAACAAGTGCGCGACTCTGGCCAGACATTTAAAACCACAAGGATGAAACGAACTCAATTGCAACAACACAACTCTTTCAAGTAAGCAGATATATGCAGCTATATTTTTTAAAAGAAGTCTTAGATACACCATAAAGGCCCTAATTATAACCAATTTGATACAATCGAGGGTTGAACGGGCCCATTCGGCTCAAGCAAAGTGAGTAAGCTCGGTGAAATAATTCTCCAGCTCACTCGAGTCAGGATCACACACCTCACAGTTATGGACAATGTTGCTTGCCCTCTCTCAAGTCCCCCAGTACTTGTAAACATGCACTTCTTGCTGTCGGGACAATGTTGCTGGTCCTGTGCCGGACACTGTCATTAACCCCAACATCAGGTTGATTTTCTGGGCAAGTTTACATTCAGCAGTTTGCCATTGCTTTCTGAATTAGAAGTCAATGTTGAAGTCCAACTGACTAGTGCAGGCAGCGATCCCACTACCACTGTCAGTGTAGGCAGCGATCCCATTACCACTGTCAGTGTAGGCAGCAATCCCACTACCACTGTCAGTGTAGGCAGCGATCCCACTACCACTGTCAGTGTAGGCAGCGATCCCACTACCACTGTCAGTGTAGGCAGTGATCCCACTACCACTGTCAGTGTAGGCAGCGATCCCACTACTACTGTCAGTGTAGGCAGCAATACCACTACCACTGTCAGTGTAGGCAGCGATCCCACTACCACTTTGTCAGTGTAGGCAGCGATCCCACTACCACTGTCAGTGTAGGCAGCGATACCACTACCACTGTCAGTGTAGGCAGTGATACCACTACCACTGTCAGTGTAGGCAGCGATCCCACTACCACTGTCAGTGTAGGCAGTGATACCACTACCACTGTCAGTGGACCTGATGCTCAAGGCATTATGCCCCGTGACCACACAGACCACCTGACTGACTTTACCACACACACTGACTTGACTGCCTGACTGACTTAACCACACAGACTGACATGATCACACAAATTGCTTAACTGATTTGATCACACAGACCACCTGACTGACTTGCTACACAGACTGCCTGATTGACTAGACCACCTGACTGACTTGCTACACAGACCACTTGGCTGACTTGCTACACAGACTGCCTGATTGACTAGACCACCTGACTGACTTGCTACACAGACTGCCTGATTGACTAGACCACCTGACTGACTTGCTACACAGACTGCCTGATTGACTAGACCACCTGACTGACTTGCTACACAGACCACCTGACTGACTTGCTACACAGACTGCCTGATTGACTAGACCACCTGACTGACTTGCTACACAGACCACCTGACTGACTAGACCACCTGACTAACTTGGCTACACAGACTGCCTGACTTACTTGATCACCAGGCTGCCTGACTTCATGTGACCATACAGCCAGCATGTCCCATATCAATGACCACACAACCAGTGTGCCCCATATCAATGACCACACAGCCAGTGTGCCCCATATCAATGACCACACGACCACACAGCCAGCCTGCCCCATATCAATGACCACACAACCAGCCTGCCCCATATCAATGACCACACAACCAGCCTGCCCCATATCAATGACCACACAACCATCCTGCCCCATATCAATGACCACACAACCAGCCTGCCCCATATCAATGACCACACAACCAGTGTGCCCCATATCAATGACCACACAGCCAGTCCTTGACCGACTTCACTTGACCATACAGCCAGTACGATCTATTTCTATGTAAATGTATAATGCTCTTGATGAACGAAAGATGAGTGATTGAAAGGGCCGAATGTAAGATGGGCCTGTGTGCCCAATTTGTGACCCTTTTAAAATAAAAGTTGATTTGATTTGATTTATTTCAATGACAGGGTCCTTGACTGACTTTCCAAACTTTGTTCCTTGCAGTCTGTTCGGGTGATGGGACAGCTGATGAAGGAATGCGGGTACAGCAATGCCGCAGCTCGCCTGGTGGTTTTGTGAATATGCAATATTTTAGCCAGGCTGGCAGAACATGGGGAAATCAAGATCTAGAACAGCAGACACAGACATCAACTTGCAGGCGTCTTCATACTTGTTTTATTTTTTCTTTGTTAAGGCAATGTGAGGTAGAAAAAATTAAATTCTATAATCTTAGCTTCACAAATGCTCTTGTCAAAATGTAACTAATACAATGAAGAATAAGTATACTAACTTTCATTAAAATCTAACAGTTTTTGAGACAAAATGTACCAAAGTGAAAAAACTGGCAAAATGAGAAAGGGATAAAGTGAATTATTTTCATGTTTTTTTTAAATACTAATACTACTGTGCTTTTTTTTTAATATAGTTATGTTGACATCTTAAGATGCACAAAGGAGTGGAAGAATAGAAAACTGTAGCATGTAGCATTTGCACATGTTTGTTTAGTGGAGATTGGAAGGAAATGATAATGATGTGCCAGATTTTCACCGTGCCTCCTGAGAAGGAAAGCGCGGAGCACAGAAAGTTGCTGTGTAAGGAGTTGTGTAAATTACTTCTATAAATGAATAGCATGCATATTATCTTATGTAAATAAATAGTTATTAAATAAAGACACATAGTATTGTTTGGCATTCATAGAAGTGAGAAGAAGGAAGTAGAAACTAGAGAGCGCACCGGAAACAAAAAAATGTAAAGCTATCAGTTACCGACTGGGATTTGAATCTGTCACCTTCAAATGCCGACAGCGCCTCGCTGCAGGAACAAGTGTACTTCGACGCATGACCAACTAGACACCCCTAAAGTGTCTTCATTAGCCAGGCCTACCACACACATGAAACTACAACTATGAAATATAGACAGAATTCGTAACTAACCATTGACATAGCACCAAAGGTCTCAGAATTTTATTTTAACCAGCATAAGTCAAATAACAAACATGCAAACACATCGGACCGAACAGCTGTGTCCAGTATATTCACAAACATTTAAAGAAGAGAAATGATTGGTCGGTTCCAATGTTGCACACATATTGATTTCCTGTGTAAATAAATAGCAGTGCTACAAATATATTGTAGTATTGTAAGTTTGATTAAAATTGGTGAGCGGCCTAACTTTGCTCACTGTCAGATTTGGGATGACCTGGTTTGTCTTTGGCCAGTTTAAATTAATGATACTCTGAATTATTCATGAAAAATATATTTGTATGCCAGTTTGTCTTTAGCCATGTCTGCAATCAGATAAAACCCACTTCTCTCTCTCTCTCAGGTGATGTTGTATGTGGGTTTGGTTGTTGTGTGTGGGTTTGGTTGAGATTGTAGTAGTCACAGTTTGTTGAGTGCGCAGAATTTGGAAGTATACTGTAGATGGTGACTGACAGATTTTTAGAAGTGTGCGCGTTCTTCTTGCTAGGTTTTGACATGCTTGTATGTGAGTTTTTGGGGTTATATATTGACATGTTTATGAGATTTTGGGATTAGATATTAACGTTTTTGGGGTTAGTTATTGAAATGTTTGTATGTGTGGGTTATATATTGACATGTTTGTGGCACTAGATGTTGACTTGTTTGTATGTGAGTTTTTGGGGTTAGATATTGGCATGTTTGTATGTGAGTTTTGGGGGTAAGATATTGGCATGTTTGTATGTGAGTTTTGGGGGTAAGATATTGGTATGTTTGTATGTGAGTTTTGGGGGTAAGATATTGGCATGTTTGTATGTGAGTTTTGGGGGTAAGATATTGGCATGTTTGTATGTGAGTTTTTGGGGTTAGATATTGGTATGTGAGTATTTTGGGTTAGATATTGACATATTTGTATGTGTTTTACTTTGGGGTTAGATATTGACATGTTTGTTTGTGAGTTTTTGGGGTTAGATATTGACATGCTTGTATGTGAGTTTTGGGGGTTAGATATTGACATGCTTGTATGTGAGTTTTGGGGGTTAGATATTGGCATGTTTGTGAGTTTTTGGGTTTAGATATTGACTTGCTTGTATTGAGTTTTTTGGGTTAGATATTGACATGTTTGTATGTGAGTTTTTGGGGTTAGTTATTGGCATATTTTTATGTGTTTTACTTTGGGGTTATATATTGACATGTTTGTGTGTGTGTGTGTTTTTTTTTTTTGTGGGTGAGATATTGACATGTTTGTATGTTTATTTTTTTTAGGTAGCTTTTGACATGTTTGTGTGTAAATTTTTTGGGGGGTTAGATATTGACTTTGTTTTGTTTTGGGGGGAGATATTGACACACTTCTTTCCATTTTGACACTTGAACTTTCCTTTTTTTAAAAACTTTTGTTGTTTTGTTTGTGAGTTTAACTTTGTAGATATTGAGATGTGTTCATGAGTTTCTGTCCTTGGTCTATTGTGATTGCATATATTATTGACATCTATGTATGTGAATGATTGTGTGTGAGTTTGTAGATGGAGACGTGTGTGGTTGTGAGGTTTCATTGATTGTCTCTGGCTCAGACATGCAGGTTCGTGCCCAGCATATGGGTGCCATTGTTACAAGAACTATCAGTTTCTATTGATATCTCTGGGGTAGTGAAATTAGAAACATAGTCTTCTCAGATAAGGGTGAACACCAAGAGACCCTGTGTGTCACTAAATCCTTCGGCAGTTGGACATTGCAAGGAATAATCTTTAATCTGCTGCCCTGGCAGAATTATTACAGAAAAACAATTCCTTCTCATGAACTTGGCTCTCTGATCTCTCTCTTTTTTTCTCTCTGCCTCTTACTCTGACATATACACCTACCACCAGCAAATCTATCAACAGTTCAGACAGCCCTACATGTGTGCAGAACTGACGTCATTGATATATTTTCATTGTTGACCCTGATGTGTGCAGTTGCTGTTTTCATTGTTGGCGTGTGCTGTTTCAGTTGTTAATGTGGGTGTGTGCTGTAGCTGTTTTAGTTGTTAATGTGAGTGTGTGCTGTAGCTATTTCAGTTATTGTGAGTGTATTGCTGTTTATGTGGGTGCATGTTCTTGCGGTGCGTTGTAGTTTTTAACTTGTATAAATATTGATATAATGTGCTATTTTTGTGTGTGGTGAAATCAGAACATGAAATTGAATAAATAGTACATCATTACACATCACAGCCTGTATTTTTCTTGGTGTTATCGGACTTGGAGCGAGTGTGTATACTATGTTCATTTGTCTGTTGGACGGTGGTGGAGATGTCATATATGTTTACATTTCACTACATTATTTTTTTTTAAAAATTATTCTACTTAATATAAGAATTTCGGGAAGGGGTTACGGATGCAGTTTGTAATTGAAAATTACAGTTTGAAACACAGCTGTGGGTGATTTGACAGCAGAACGCCTTGCGTTGCGGTTTTTTACAAAATAGTATGGGTGCTAGTCATTCAGAAAGCAATGAAAACAACCATGAAATATACGATGAATGGGTGACCCATAGGATGAACCTCTTCTGGTAGGGAAAGTCTTGTACACAGAACATGAACCTGATCCAACACTCTGGAGATGCAAACCTTAATTGCCCACGCTTATCGGCAATGCACATGTTGATAAAAGTTCACTATATGCTGGATGTTTGTAAAGTCTCACTGCACTTTATATGTAGAACACATTTTTTTAAAAATTCTTTCTTCCAGTGATAACACCATTATGTTTGGAGTGCAAAGAATTTCTCCAAGAGACGACAGCCATTCGCTGCATATTGCTTTATGATAGACTGTGGAGCACATTTTTTAATGACATTATGTACTTCATTTTTCAAATTTGTTTACATACAAAGTGTAGTGAGACTTTACAAACACCCTGTATAATAATTTGTCCTGAAGCATTTTCCTGCTATGGGTCTGCAATGTGATAGCACCATCACATTTTGTAAGCCTGGGAGAAAAGAGGAATAGGTGGCCAATGTTCCCCTAACTTTGGCATGCGATGAGCCCACATGTCGAAACCTCATCCGCCATATGTTGAAACCTCATCCACCATTTTCATGACATCACCAGCACAGTTCATTATGTATGGATGCATACAATTAGGTTTGCATGTATGTATACCTGTATGTGTGTGTGTATACGTGCATGTGTACACCAGTTTCACATGATGTTACATTCAGACTGCCTGTCCCTGTTGCACCACTGATGGTTATTCGCCGTTTTATGTTGTAATGAAGTTACATATCAGTACCAGCAGTTGGCACCTGACAGCTTTCTCCACCTCTTCCAGTCCCGTCACAATATATCCTGCTCTTCATCTTTCTTTCCATATGTGTAGCTTTTATGAATTCACGGTGAATATATACACACAAACTCACAATGCCTAGACACACATAAACTCACAGTGTATAGACACACACAAACTCAGTGAATATATATATATATATACACACACACATAAACATACTGAAAAAACACAGAGAGAGAGAGAGAGAGTGAATAGACACACACACAAACTCAGTGAATAGACACACAGCTTACAGTGAATAGACACACACAAACTCACAGTGAACAGACACAAAAACTCACAGTGAACAGACACACACACACTCAGTGGGGGAAAAAAACCACTCACAAACTCACAGTGAACAAACACACACACACACACTACAGTGAATAGATAAACACAAACTCACAGTGAATAGACACATGCACATACAGTGAATACACACATGCACATACAGTGAATACACACATGCACATAGTGAATACACACAAACTCACAATGAATACACACACACAGAGTGAATAGATACAAACAAACAAACAAATAGTGGACACACATACATAGTGAATAGACACAAACTCACAGTGAATACACACACACACACACACAAACTCACAGTGAATGACACACACACACACAGAGTGAATAGATACAAACACACAAACAGTGGACACATACAGAGTGAATAGACACAAACTCACAGTGAACACACACACACACACACAAACTCACAGTGAATGACACACACATAAACTCACAGTGAACAGACACACAAAATCACAATGAATAGACACACACAAATTCACAGTGAGTACACACTCACAAACTCAGTGAACAGATACATGCATAAACTCAGTGAATAGACACACTTACAAATGCTCACAGACTTTACACATAATTATATAATAACCAAAGATCTATAAACATTCTCAAATGTATTCACCATTGCCTCATACATCACTGATTCCCTGACACTTGAAGCAGTAATACAACAAAATACAATGATTGAATGCTGAAGCAACAATTTTACTGCACCACAAGACATTGTACGAAAACACAAACAGAACTCAAGCAACATTTTTCACAAATCCCATTAAATACATTCCAACAGAGATTGTCATGGACACTTGTGTGTTACCAGGGCCCATCAGGGCAGCAAGGAATAATAACACAGTAACACTTAAGCCTGTCATATAAGGCAATTAAGGAGATTTGGCCACTACACATGGTCACTGTCATGAAAGTCTGTATGGCATTTCTTGAAAATGGGCCATCCCAGCCAATGAAAGATAGTGGGACAGACTATCCCAGCCAATGAAAGATAGTGGGACAGACTCCCAGCCAATGAAAGATAGTGAGACAAGGCATCTTTCAAAAGTCCTTCTTGATGACAAATGGCGTAGGAATGAGGTGACCTTTCGTCACCTTGCCGGGGTTTTTGTTTCCACTGTGATGAAACCTGTCAAGCAAATCTCCTTGATGGTGGTAGGCATTCAGCACCCAAGCATTGCATTCACACTTAGATACCACCTACACAAGAGAGTTACAGCAAATAACCTTAATGGTGATAGACAGCACCCAAGCATTGCATTCACACTTAGAAACCTCCTACACAAGAAAGTTACAGCAAATCTCTTTCAGCACCCAAATATGATGTTTGCATTCACTTGGAAACCTCCTATGCATGGTAAAAATGAGTGTACTGCTTGTCCACCGTGAAGGAAACAGTCAACATCACTCATCAAATTTTTCAAGTAGTATTAGAGTGAAGAACTCCAACAACAGAGTTCATACAACAACAACAATAAACTGTCATGGAAAGGAAATAAACTCACAAACAGGCTGCAAGATGATGCTGTTCATGTCATGTAAGATGTACGAGGGTCCTCCAGTAAGTGTCTGGACTGATGTCATCTCTAGATAACTATGACAGATGGATTGAAATTACGTGTACTATTTTTTGATGAAATCAACAGCCACTGCAACACTTTTTTCCCCATTGGACTACAAGCTTCTGTATTCTGACAGTCTTTGTACCATTGGAAAACTATATGACGCACTACATCATCCTCGTCAAACTTGTGTCCTCTGAGATGCCAAGTCAGGACTGTAAGGTGGGTGTGGTGGTACCTCCCAATGCAACTGGTCAATAATTGCCCTAGTTGTGGTGGTTGTTTGGGGTCTCATGTTGTCAGGTGGACAAATGACACCTTTACTTGACAATCCTTACGTTTCTGGTCAATGGCCTGCCAAATTTTACGAAAACTGAGGTCATCCCTGATGATAATATCCACAGGACAGTCCTTACGTTTCTGGTAAATGGCCTTTTAACTTTACGAAAATTGAGGTCATCCCTGATGATAATGTCCACAGAACTTATGTTTATGCCAGTAACCATCGTGACTTCGCATACAGTAACTCGACATTTGCCCAAAACCACCTTTTCGACACTGTATGGCTTCACTCCTAAAAACAATTTTCGGACGACCTTCACGAGGCTCATTCTCGATGGATTCATGACCTTCACAAAAGCGTCTGCACCATTCACATACTGATGAACGAGCTAGTCTGCTCTCAAATCCCTCATGCCAGTCAACTTTGAATTTCAGTAGATTCTGAACATTCTTTCACCAAAATCATCACAACACGCTGTTCGTGTTGTGGGGTCAGCTGGTCCGACACCATTTTGAAAAAACATAATGCAAGAAAACTGCCGACACTTGCCCATTCCACCGCCAAATGTCAGATGTAAAATTTGGGGTAGTTACTCAACTTAAAATAGTAAGAATCACTACTTATAATAATCGTTATCCTAAGAAAATGTGTATACTTATTGGAAGACCCTCGAATGTCAACAGTAAACTTTATTCATGTGATAGACAAGTAAATTAAACATGGTTACACAATGTATGTTTGATGACAACAAAATACACATGTGTTATATACCACAAAAACATGGTATAAATGGCAAACAAGTATGTTTCTTTATCACAGGAAGACATATTACATCTGATGACAAGAATGTATGTGACATCTAATGACGGAAACATACGCCACATACGATTAACAGAACAACCTATAACAAGAAGATATGCTCAGTCTGATAACAAGAACATGTGTCATATATCTGATGACAACAAACATGTCCTATATCTGATCAAAAGATGTTTGGTATCTCAAGACAAGAACATATAACTGATCAGAAGAATATTCTATGTCTTATAACAAGAAGATATGCTAAACCTGATGATAAGCCCAGAGGAAGAAGGCAACATGGCAGCAATGACGGCTACTGGCAAGAAGGCAACATGGCAGCAATGACATCTACTGGCAAGAAGGCAACATGGCAGCAATGACGTCTACTGGCAAGAAGGCAACATGGCAGCAATGACGTCTACTGGCAAGAAGGCAACATGGCAGCAATGACGTCTACTGGCAAGAAGGCAACATGGCAGCAATGACGTCTACTGGCAAGAAGGCAACATGGCAGCAATGACGTCTACTGCCAGATCATAGCTAGCCACCAAGACAGAAGTGAAGACTGCGAGTCAACTGCCGGGGGAAGAAGGCTTTCCCACGGTAAGTCACGGTAAAGTGTCAACGCTGGCAGATGATATTATGACAATCATCCAATTTGTGGGGTTATACACTAACCCAACATTACAGCTTATATGACAGCCACCCCAATGTATGGGGCTGCACAATATTAACCCAATATCCAGGCTTTTATTTCAGTCACCCGATGTCTGGGATTATACAACATAAACCCAACACCACAGCTTACACTATAGGCTTTCAGTCTGGGACTATACAACAATAACTGAATGCAGAAGAAAATCTGCTGCCGTTACTAAAACAGACACAAATAGGAGTGAAGACATCAGAGATACTGCAGGCACCACATACTGCAATGAAGTGATAAAGAGACAAAGAATAAAGTGGTCTAGACATGAGAAAGAAGCTCAGTCAGCTATTGTTGTGTGCCTACAATCAAGGACACTGCCTATAGAGATGACAGATTCTTTCTCTCCCAAGCTAGAACAAACACCACCCAGTCCCACTACTCAGATGTTATGTCCCCACCTGGAACATACATTATCCAAGCCCAAACCAAAAATACACAGCATTATTAAATGTAACCCACTCAACACACACCTCTCACCGACTTTGCCACAATAATAAAACATACACAATATTCTATGAGCATTCACAGTCAGTAAGGAATATGCACAGGTTATAAAATCATCCATAGTGTAACACTGGTAAATTTGGGTAAAAGATTAACAACAGGTACCACTGAGATTTAAATGTTCACAGGAAGAACAACAAATGGTCCAAAATGACTGGTCATAAGTCCTTACTGTACAAAAAAATCTATTCTGTAAATAAAGGGACATTTTACCTGCCTGAAAGCACATGGTACTAGATCCATATTTTATAGCCTATCAGCACTCAGTGCATGATGTGTTCAGTATCACGCCAGCTAACTTTACTTCCCAGCACATTTTCTAGCACCCATTTTTAGGCTGCGTCCACCTGGGAAACACGGTCAATTAAACAAAATTGAATCTGCCCCGAAGCACATCAAACCCATGACGATCAGCCGGCAGGCCAACCTCTAGTCACTATGACTATCAGCTGACAGGCCAACCTCTAGCCACTATGACCATCAGCTGACAGCCCAGCCTCTAGCCACTATGACCACCAGCTGACAGGCCAGCCTCTAGCCACTATGACCACCAGCTAACAGGCCAACCTCTAGCCACTATGACCACCAGCTAACAGGCCAACCTCTAGCCACTATGACCACCAGCTAACAGGCCAACCTCTAGCCACTATGACCATCAGCTGACAGGCCAACCTCTAGCCACTATGACCATCAGTTGACAGGCCAAACTCTAGCCACTATGACCATCAGTTGACAGGCCAACCTCTAGCCACTATGACCACCAGCTAACAGGCCAACCTCTAGCCACTATGACCACCAGTTGACAGGCCAACCTCTAGCCACTATGACCATCAGCTAACAGGCCAACCTTCTAGCCACTATGACCATCAGCTGACAGGCCAACCTCTAGCCACCATGACCACCAGCTAACAGGCCAACCTCTAGCCACTATGACCATCAGTTGACAGGCCAACCTCTAGCCACTATGACCACCAGCTGACAGGCCAACCTCTAGCCACTATGACCACCAGCTAACAGGCCAACCTCTAGCCACTATGACCACCAGCTAACAGGCCAACCTCTAGCCACTATGACCACCAGCTGACAGGCCAGCCTCTAGCCACTATGACCACCAGCTGACAGGCCAACCTCTAGCCACTATGACCACCAGCTGACAGGCCAACCTCTAGCCACTATGACCACCAGCTAACAGGCCAACCTCTAGCCACTATGACCACCAGCGGACAGGCCAACCTCTAGCCACTATGACCACCAGCTAACAGGCCAACCTCTAGCCACTATGACCATCAGTTGACAGGCCAACCTCTAGCCACTATGACCATCAGTTGACCGGCCAGCCTCTAGCCACTATGACCACCAGCTAACAGGCCAACCTCTAGCCACTATGACCACCAGCTAACAGGCCAACCTCTAGCCACTATGACCACCAGCTAACAGGCCAACCTCTAGCCACTATGACCACCAGCTAACAGGCCAACCTCTAGCCACTATGACCATCAGCTGACAGGCCAACCTCTAGCCACTATGACCACCAGCTAACAGGCCAACCTCTAGCCACTATGACCACCAGCTAACAGGCCAACCTCTAGCCACTATTACCATCAGCTGACAGGCCAACCTCTAGCCACTATGACCACCAGCTGACAGGCCAACCTCTAGCCACTATGACCACCAGCTAACAGGCCAACCTCTAGCCACTATGACCACCAGCTGACAGGCCAACCTCTAGCCACTATGACCACCAGCTAACAGGCCAACCTCTAGCCACTATGACCACCATCTAACAGGCCAGTCTCTAGCCACTATGACCACCAGCTGACAGGCCAACCTCTAGCCACTATAACCACCAGCTAACAGGCCAACCTCTAGCCACTATGACCACCAGTTGACAGGCCAACCTCTAGCCACTATGACCACCAGCTGACAGGCCAGCCTCTAGCCACTATGACCACCAGCTGACAGGCCAACCTCTAGCCACTATGACCAGCTGACAGACCAGCCTCTAGCCACTATGACCACCAGCTGACAGGCCAACCTCTAGCCACTATGACCATCAGTTGGCAGGCCAACCTCTAGCCACTATGACCATCAGCTGACAGGCCAACCTCTAGCCATTATGACCACCAGCGATAGGCCAACCTCTAGCCACTATGACCACCAGCTAACAGGCCAACCTCTAGCCACTATGACCACCAGCTGACAGGCCAACCTCTAGCCACTATGACCATCAGCTAACAGGCCAGCCTCTAGCCACTATGACCACCAGCTAACAGGCCAGCCTCTAGCCACTATGACCATCAGCTAACAGGCCAACCTCTAGCCACTATGACCATCAGCTAACAGGCCAGCCTCTAGCCACTATGACCACCAGCTAACAGGCCAGCCTCTAGCCACTATGACCATCAGCTAACAGGCCAACCTCTAGCCACTATGACCATCAGCTAACAGGCCAGCCTCTAGCCACTATGACCACCAGCTGACAGGCCAGCCTCTAGCCACTATGACCACCAGCTAACAGGCCAGCCTCTAGCCACTATGACCACCAGCTAACAGGCCAGCCTCTAGCCACTATGACCACCAGCTGACAGGCCAGCCTCTAGCCACTATGACCATCAGCTAACAGGCCAACCTCTAGCCACTATGACCATCAGCTAACAGGCCAGCCTCTAGCCACTATGACCATCAGCTGACAGGCCAGCCTCTAGCCACTATGACCACCAGCTAACAGGCCAGCCTCTAGCCACTATGACCACCAGCTAACAGGCCAGCCTCTAGCCACTATGACCACCAGCTGACAGGCCAGCCTCTAGCCACTATGACCATCAGCTGACAGGCCAACCTCTAGCCACTATGACCACCAGCTGACAGGCCAGCCTCTAGCCACTATGACCATCAGCTGACAGGCCAGCCTCTAGCCACTATGACCATCAGCTGACAGGCCAACCTCTAGCCACTATGACCACCAGCTGACAGGCCAACCTCTAGCCACTATGACCACCAGCCTCTAGCCACTATGACCATCAGCTGACAGGCCAACCTCTAGCCACTATGACCACCAGCCTCTAGCCACTATGACCATCAGCTGACAGGCCAACCTCTAGCCACTATGACCACCAGCCTCTAGCCACTATGACCATCAGCTGACAGGCCAACCTCTAGCCACTATGACCACCAGCTGACAGGCCAACCTCTAGCCACTATGACCACCAGCTGACAGGCCAGCCTCTAGCCACTATGACCACCAGCTAACAGGCCAACCTCTAGCCACTATGACCACCAGCTGACAGGCCAACCTCTAGCCACTATGACCACCAGCTAACAGGCCAACCTCTAGCCACTATGACCACCAGCTAACAGGCCAACCTCTAGCCACTATGACCACCAGCTAACAGGCCAACCTCTAGCCACTATGACCACCAGCTAACAGGCCAACCTCTAGCCACTATGACCACCAGCTAACAGGCCAACCTCTAGCCACTATGACCACCAGCTAACAGGCCAACCTCTAGCCACTATGACCACCAGCTAACAGGCCAACCTCTAGCCACTATGACCATCAGCCTCTAGCCACTATGACCACCAGCCTCTAGCCACTATGACCACCAGCTGACAGGCCAGCCTCTAGCCACTATGACCACCAGCTAACAGGCCAACCTCTAGCCACTATGACCACCAGCTAACAGGCCAACCTCTAGCCACTATGACCACCAGCTAACAGGCCAACCTCTAGCCACTATGACCATCAGCCTCTAGCCACTATGACCACCAGCCTCTAGCCACTATGACCACCAGCTGACAGGCCAGCCTCTAGCCACTATGACCACCAGCTGACAGGCCAGCCTCTAGCCACTATGACCACCAGCCTCTAGCCACTATGCTACCTTAGCTCCTACAAGTCCTGAGGCAGGAACTTGCTGTGGGCCAGTGATGTGATAGGGCCATCATATTGTGTAGGCCTGGATGCAGGGAGTAATAGGTGGCCAGCCATATCCTGTGGGTGGACAACAAAATGAAGAGTTAGACCCTCGCCCGACTGCACTCATGCCATTATCATTGTAGTTCCCCATCAACTACTCCGACTTGCTCGCCATAAACTGTACTGAAACCTACACAACGATAACAACAAGGAGACATCCCTGATATGAGAAACCCTGTGACGAAAGTGTGCATTGTAAACATTAGTGGCTAATGATTTCTTTGATGAATCAATGAAGCTAGTCAACTAACAGAAAATAAGGGTTATTAATTCCTTTCATCAACAATAAACTACACAAACAAATAAACAGCCAAAAAATGTAGGGGTTGACTGTGACGTCCTGAAAAGGATACACAAATATCTAAAAGGTAAAGTTTACAATGTAGCCAGACAGTGGCTACCATAAAGTACTGAACTGCACTCACCACTATATATTGGATTTGTGCATTATGAAAAGGCCTTGGACAGAATTGAGTAGATCTTCAGATTCCCATTGTATGGGTATTTTTAGGACTAATGCTCCACCTGGGAGATAAAGGGAAGAAAATACCCATGTTATGAGAATGTGTTAACCTCACATAAATGTGGTCACGGAAAGAAAAAAAATCACTCTCTTCAGGTGGGAGGATCTGAACTCAGGACCAGCCGGTCGGCAGGCAATTTTTTTTCTTCTTTTGTATATCCTATTTACAGGACATCGCTGTCAACACCAGCAGTGCTGTTGTTGATGTCTTGACAAGTTTACGTTCAGTAGTTTGCCATTGCTTTCTGAACGACCGGCTCCCATACCAACACGTTAAACCCAGCACAACATGGTCTGCTGCCAAATCGGTCGCAGCTGTGTTTCGAACGCAGGTAAGTGGAATTACGAACCGCGCCCATAATGCCTGTGCCAGAGACCAGCACTACAGCTCCATAGTAACCCCTAAATAATAACCCACAATAAAAAAAACTGTAAACAACAAGTTACCTTTATGTTAGAAACAAAAATGTGACACATTGACAACAATAATGATAGAAATGGTGATAATGTTTAAATCTTTGTGGTAAAAAAAAACATTCACACAAATGAAGAAACACATGGGCACCCACATGAAGAACATTGTAAACACTATTGAGCTACACTGTTTTTGCCCCAAAAAAAAGATATCAAATGTACACGTCCACAAATGGACAGTTTTAACATGATTCATGTCATAGGAAAACAAGTTTAATGATCATAAATGGATAAATCATCGCTCACAACAATCATAAACCACACATGCACTAGAAGTGTCCAACGCACAACAAATTACTTCCTGTCATACAAGCAGGCTGACAACCATATGTAGCCACAGATAGCCTATGAGGCTCCGACATGTCCCAACATTCTCCACTTCCTGTCATACAAGACTGATAGCCTCACGAGGCTCCGACATGTCTCAACATTCTCCACTTCCTGTCATACAAAACTGATAGACATACAAGGCTCTGACATGTCCCAACATTCTCCACTTCCTGTCATACAAAACTGATAGCCTCATGAGGCTCTGACATGTCCCAACATTCTCCACTTCCTGTCATACAAAACTGATAGACATACAAGGCTCTGACATGTCCCAACATTCTCCACTTCCTGTCATACAAAACTGATAGCCTCATGAGGCTCTGACATGTCCCAACATTCTCCACTTCCTGTCATACAAAACTGATAGACATACAAGGCTCTGACATGTCCCAACATTCTCCACTTCCTGTCATACAAAACTGATAGCCTCATGAGGCTCTGACATGTCCCAACATTCTCCACTTCCTGTCATACAAAACTGATAGACATACAAGGCTCTGACATGTCCCAACATTCTCCACTTCCTGTCATTCAAGACTGATAGCCTCATGAGGTCCTGACATGTCTCAACATTCTTCACTTCATGTCATACAAAATTGATAGACATACAAGGCTCTGACATGTCCCAACATTCTCCACTTCCTGTCATTCAAGACTGATAGCCTCACGAGGTCCTGACATGTCTCAACATTCTCCACTTCATGTCATACAAAACTGATAGCCATATGAGGCTCTGACATATTTCAACATTCTCCACTTCATGTCATACAAAACTGATAGCCATATGAGGCTCTGACATATTTCAACATTCTCCACTTCCTGTCATACAAGACTGATAGCCTCACGAGGTCCTGACATGTCTCAACATCCTCCACTTCCTGCCATACAAGACTCATTGACTTGTCCCAAAATTCTCCACTTCCTGTCATACAGGGTTGATACCCATTTGAGGCTCCCACTTTGATGTAAACTGACAGGTGTGCTATCTGCAGTTGTCCTAACACCCATTCTATCCTACAAGATAAAGCAATGCTGGAAGCGTGTTGCAATTTGATCATACTACCCTGCTTATATTCACAAAGCAATGGCAAACTATAAAACAAATTGCTTAGTAAATCCAAAACACCGGTTCTGTGGCGAAGGGGTTGTGGACACAGTTCGTAATCCCGCATACCCGCTTTCTAAACACAGCTGTTGGCGATTTGGAAGCAGACTGCCTTGCGTTGTTTTGATTTTTTTTTACAAAATGGTATGGGTGCTGGTTGCTCAGAAAGCATTGGCAAACTCTGAACGTAAACTTACCAAGAGATCACAACAGCAAAAAACATGCTGCTGTTGACTGCAACGTCCTGTAAAGAATATGCAACTAACTTTAAATCACAAGCAGCCAATAAATATTTGGGTTGACTGCAACGTTCTGTAAAGGACATACAATTAACTTTAGTTTGCTTCAAACACTTTTGTTTTCAGTCTCCAACTATGGATCTTCACAACTCAACATAGTCAATTCCACTATGTTTTCCACTATGAATCTCCCCAAGTCAACAAAATTAGTTTCCACTATGAATCCTCCCAAGTCAACATAATTACAGTTTCCTCTATGTTTTCTTGGTCCACAGTAATCAAGAGCTTTTCTGTAACACTGAAGCTCAAAAACACTGATTTTCTGTAACACTGAAACTCAAAAATCCTGATTTTCTGTAACATTGAAGCTCAAAAACCCTGATTTTTTTTGTAACATTGAAGCTCAAAAACCCTGACTTTCTTCTTCAGTGATAGCAAATTGTTTCATGACCCACATCCGTGTGTTGTCAAAAGAAAAATGAAAGTTCTCAAAAATTGTTCTTTAAATTTTGAACCTGTTTGCCTGTGTTGTGCCAGTTTCTTAAAACTGTTTAACCTCTATGGCCAGCCGAGGTCTGACTTTTACTTAAGGCTCCATTATTGTTGGTAATGGAGTAAGATATTCAATCTTCATGACATTTTTAATTGCTTCATTGCAAATTGTGATTTTTGATTAACATATAGTTTTGTTTGAACACATTATTTGATTTCTTTCTGTTTTTAAATTCAGAAAAAGATTTTCTCCTCTTCAACGTTCCTTCTTCAAGGGAAGTTTGTCACATCTAGTTATGCATCTTGAGGGTTCGTTTGTCTGATTTCGATATACTTTTGTGTACGGTTTGTTTCCTCTAGACAGATTCTATCCAAAGTAAGAGGCTATGTCTACCGCTGGTAGGTTTTCTGTCCTAACTCCTAACAATTTGGTCATGGAAGCTTCCTTACAGCCTGCTCTTTGCAATTTCCAACTGCCATGGGATGTTTAACATGCATAACTTGCACACGGACCTCTTGTTTTTTGCCCTTGAAATGGGAAGGCTAGATATGTGATTCCACTAGCCAAGAGATACGAGAGACACATGTGATTCTATTAGCCAAGAGGTCAGGGAAACATGTGATTCCACTAGCCAAGTGATCAGGGACACATGTGATTCCACTAGTCAAGAGATCAGGGAGACATGTGATTCCACTAGCCAAGAGATCACAAGACATGTGATTCCACTAGCCAAGAGATCAGGGAGACATGTCATTCCACTAGCAAAGAGATCAGGGAGACATGTGATTCCACTAGCCAAGAGATCAGGGAGACATGTGATTCCACTAGCCAAGAGATCAGGGAGACATGTGATTCCACTAGCCAAGAGATCACAAGACATGTGAATCCACTAGCCAAAAGATCAGGGAGACATGTGATTCCACTAGCCAAGAGATCAGGGAGTCATGTGATTCCACTAGCCAAGAGATCAGAGAGACATGTGATTCCACTAGCAAAGAGATCAGGGAGACATGTGATTCCACTAGCCAAGAGATCAGGGAGACATGTGAGTCCACTAGCCAAGAGATCAGGGAGACATGTGATTCCACTAGCCAAGAGATCACAAGACACGTGATTCCACTAGCCAAGAGATCACAAGACATGTGATTCCACTAGCCAAGAGATCAGGGAGACATGTCATTCCACTAGCAAAGAGATCAGGGAGACATGTGATTCCACTAGAAAAGAGATCAGGGAGACATGTGAATCCACTAGCCAAGAGATCACAAGACATGTGAATCCACTAGCCAAGAGATCAGGGAGACATGTGATTCCACTAGCAAAGAGATCAGGGAGACATGTGATTCCACTAGAAAAGAGATCAGGGAGACATGTGATTCCACTAGCCAAGAGATCACAAGACATGTGAATCCACTAGCCAAGAGATCAGGGAGACATGTGATTCCACTAGCCAAGAGATCAGGGAGTCATGTGATTCCACTAGCCAAGAGATCAGAGAGACATGTGATTCCACTAGCAAAGAGATCAGGGAGACATGTGATTCCACTAGCCAAGAGATCAGGGAGACATGTGATTTCACTAGCAAAGAGATCAGGGAGACGTGATTCCACTAGCCAAGAGATCACAAGACATGTGAATCCACTAGCCAAGAGATCAGGGAGACATGTGATTCCACTAGCCAAGAGATCACAAGACATGTGATTCCACTAGCCAAGAGATCACAAGACATGTGATTCCACTAGCCAAGAGATCAGGGAGACATGTGATTCCACTAGCAAAGAGATCAGGGAGACATGTGATTCCACTAGAAAAGAGATCAGGGAGACATGTGATTCCACTAGCCAAGAGATCACAAGACATGTGAATCCACTAGCCAAGAGATCAGGGAGACATGTGATTCCACTAGCCAAGAGATCAGGGAGTCATGTGATTCCACTAGCCAAGAGATCAGGGAGTCATGTGATTCCACTAGCCAAGAGATCAGGGAGACATGTGAATCCACTAGCTAAGAGATGAAAAGACACGTGAATCCACTAGCCAAGAGATCAGGGAGACATGTGAATCCACTAGCCAAGAAATCAGGGAGACATGCGATTCCATTAGCAAAGAGATCAGGGTGACATGTGATTCCACTAGCCAAGAGATCAGGGAGACATGTGATTCCACTAGCCAAGAGATCAGGGAATCATGTGATTCCACTAGCCAAGAGATCACAAGACATGTGAATCCACTAGCCAAGAGATCAGGGAGACATGTGATTCCACTAGCCAAGAGATCAGGGAGTCATGTGATTCAACTAGCCAAGAGATCAGGGAGAAACATGTGATTCCACTAGCCAAGAGATCAAGGAGAAACATGTGATTCCACTAGCCAAGAGATCAGGGAGGCATGTGATTCCACTAGCCAAGAGATCAGAGAGACATGTGATTCCACTAGCCAAGAGATCAGGGAAACATGTGATTCCACTAGCCAAGAGATCAGGGAAACATGTGATTCCCCTAGCCAAGAGATCACAAGACATGTGATTCCACTAGCCAAGAGATCAAGGAGACGTAATATCATTAGGTACCAGTCCTATGCTGAGATCAAACAACCTCAACGAGACACCATATCTTCCATGTCCCAACAGACAGATCTGAATTTTCACTGTCTCTTGGTAGACAGGATCAATCTTCTTCTTATTCTGCGTTCATCCGGAGTTTTTTTCGGACGTGATTGCGTTGTGCCTGTTTACAACAGAGCTGCGTTCTTGCGCCGTTAGGCCGACACATCCGACTTCTGCGGGCTAACCTTCCCGGAATCTTCTTCTAATTCTTTGTTTGTTGTTGTTCGCTTTGAACTCAAGCAGTCCATATAATACTACTACCTCTAGCTTACTGGACTGATTTTTGTGTGGTGACCAGCTCTCCCTATTACCAGTGTCCCCTCTCTATCAGGCGAACCCGCTTCGACTTCTGAGGTCCTTGTAATTTATGGTCCCAATTAAAGAATCAGAATCCAACATTTTTAGTCCAGCTGAACAGTGCAGGGGTTGGAACCCGCTACCTCAGCTTCAGCCTTCAGCACACCGGAAGTTTATGAGCAAAGGTTCTTATCCATTCGGCCATGCTGACTTTCATCCATTCTAAAATTCCACCTGTGCTTGAACTAAAACTATATAAAATTATACCCAAAACATCATGCATATGACATGATTTTATAAATGTTTTGTCACTTTTCTTAGGCATATTATTACGTTTTGTTTACATGCTAGTGAGGTAAACATGGTGGAAAGGATTAGAGCGCCCATAATGAAAAATACAGCTAATGAGGCAGTGGGTTCAAGCCACATACCAGTCAGCTGGACTTGGATGACTTCTCGTCCTTGACTTGGGATATAAGTTACAAGTATCTCAGAAGTACAGAGTGGGTTCGCCTGATGGCAGGGGACACTGGTAACAGGGAAAGCTAAACCAGATGCAAACATAAGTCCAGTGCACTCCCTAGTAGTAGCAACTACTACTAGCAATGTCAGTTGTCGGACTTTGTAAGGATTAGTGGGGCTGGTGGAAGTTTTTTCGCGGAATATTTCAAGCGACAGTGCAGGGACTTCCGGTTTCTAACCACATCTGCTCCAGATTCCATATATTTGAAAACAACGTGGCAAACTTCGTGGAAACAACTCTAAATATTTCACGAGTGGTCCGTCTCCAAGTCCACAAGTGTTTGTGGTTGAGAACTTTATTTACTTTAAGCTATTGACTTTTGTTGGTGTAACATAAGCTAATTTTGTTTTAAACTAGTCTTCTTATTTATCTCTTGTTACTAATTAATGCATTTTTGAAATGTTCATTAAATTATACATTAATTTGAAGAGTTTCAGCGTTAATCTCCGTTAATTGTGTTCAGGAGAAAATATTCGGCACGTTCATGAGAGAGCACATCCATATCGCAAAACTCAAATTGGGGAGATAATGCATGGCAGACCTGTATTTATTTAAATAATTAGAACTGGTAATTTATCTACTACAATTAAACAGAATACAAGTTTCATTTATAGCAATAATTTATCTGTGTATTTGTGTAATTTTTCACCATTTGATATGACTGAAAATAATTTTGAAAGCAAATTAAACAAGCCACAGTAATAGAAGGCAGAATTTCTCAGCTTCCAATTTAATGAGCTGCGATAAAATCTCCCTTATCTCTTAGGGCATCATTACACTTCCTGCTTTTAAATTACGACACAAAAAAAATTCATAACTTCGCTTAGAATTAATATACTCTCTTCGTTGAGATACCGTTGGATTCGTCCGTCTTGTCACGCTGTATCCAACTGTGATGGTTTCATAAGTAGAAACCCCATTTTAAAATATTCTCTGTAGAAGATGCTGCTGCTGCTGCTGGTAGTAGTTTTTTTTTTTTTGCATATCCTTTACAGGACATCGCTGTCAACACCAGCATCTTTCAGCTGTATGTTGATTTCTTGGCAAGATTACACTCAGTAGTTTGCCATTGCTTTCTGAGCGGCCGGCTCACATACCCCGTAAGTTACCGATGCGATTCGAACCACTGCTGATTCTCACCATCATCAAGTTACCTACGAGAGTATACGAGATTACAAAGATTACTCTAACCTCTAAGCCAGGTGGTAGTAGTAATAGTAGTAAAGTAGCATGTGGTGGACTACACTTGAGTTCAAAGGAAGCGCGCAAAAATTGCTGGTGGAAATTGTGCCAATGGAAATGTGTTCACCTGATGTGACTTCTTTGAGCACTGCAGTATACGAACCAGTCGTTTCTCTACAGGATCTTAACATAGCTGTCCGTGTCAATCTTGCTGGGTCCATGTTTAAAAAACTGAAAGTTGAGTCGAGTCTAGAACTGACATTACTGCACTCAGGGCATTCCCAAAAGATCAGTCATCTACAACAGCCAGTGAAGAGTTCCAATACTAATGGTGGCTTTTGCAAAATAACTGAAAGTGTTATGAGCATGTAGTTACTGAGCAATGTATGGCCATTTGTTTGTTATAGACCAGAGGGTGTAACCACGGGTATGTCCGGCCCACTGGCCTTATATGGCCCACTGGCCTTATATGGCCCACAAAGTAATTTTCTCTAGCCCTACCAAAGCAACCACAGGTGGGACTCAAAATTCAATAAATCTTGTAGCTTTTTTCATAGCAACATAAGTTTATATTAAGTGAACCATAATAATAACGCAAATTTTGAGAGGCAAGCAAGAAACGTCCATCAGACAGGACATCTACAAGTACATAATGGGACAGACATGTATGCTTCTTTTCAGCTGTCCACAACCCATCTGCCTATATTGCGGCGACTCAAAAGGACAGCCAGTGCCAGGCGGGCTGGGAGTACACATTGTAAAAGTGTTAACACACTTACCACAGCAATCAAGGCAAAGTACTGACTAAATATAGCAGGCTAATTTTAAAGTCAATAATTGTGCACAGCCGGTGAATGATTTTATAAATATCCACATAACCCCTGGCAGAAAAAAACTTCCCCTCCCCTGTTGTGAGGTAAGCAAACAAAGTGTGTGGTCACATACTCATCAAAATATGTTGATTTGTTTGGTATAAAATGAGTTAAATTAACATGCTGATCACACACTCAGTGACAGCAACATCATCCATACAGTTTGGCATTGCAAATAAGTATACCCTTGGTAGTCCCCAACATATACTAACTATCACACACCACATCAACTTTATAACTATCTCCGACAACTTTATAAGTAGCTCCGACAACTGTCTGGCTCTACCCAGATAGCTCCAGCAGGCAACATCACTTCTGTTGTAGCAGATCTTGACCACAATCACAAGAATTAATACATTTAGGTGTGGGTCTTTGCCTTCCTAAGCGATCAATAATTCATAGTCAGCGTCATTCTCACAGGAAAGTCCAACCTGATAGGACACTCAAAACACCACAAGATATCCTAATGTCAAAGGACATCCATAAGCCAAGGGACATTCAAAGGTCAAAGGACATCCAAATGCCACTGTAAATTGTTTGAAAGACTGGCAGCAGATAAATTCATCTAATGACCCTGGAAAAAGAAAATGGAAGTAAACAAATGGTTTTATAAGCTGTAAATTGTATGGTAGTAAGTAAAATGTACTACCATAAATAGAGAAAAAGACAGAAAACAAAAACAAATAGACAGACAGGTAGTGATAGAGATTGAGACAGAGGGACACAAAGGCAGATGCAGAGAGAGAGAGAGAGAGAGAGAGAGAGAGAGGAGAGAGAGAGAGAGAGAGGAGGGGGAGGAGAGGGGAGAGAGACAGGAGAAAGGAGAGAGAGAAAGAGGGGGGGGGGGAGAGATAGAGATACACAGAGATACAACGACACAACAGGAGACAGACTGTTACAAAGAGACAGACAGAGATACCTATTCCCTCCATGGTTGCCTTTTGGCTGCAGTTTTAAATTATTGACACCAAAAGCAACTAAGCTTTCAACGTTATATATAAAAACAGATTTCTATTAAAAAAAGAATCTACAAATAATACATGCAAATGGACTGCAACACAAAATTATATATATATATATATATATATATATATATATATATATATATATATATATATATATATATATATATATATATATATATATATATATATACAACATTTTAAAAAGTCAAACAATAACTTAGTTGTGTGTAATAATTCTAACAATGAAAATGATAACATAAAAATTGACTGATTAATTAGAATTGACGTGCCACACCCATGTGTGCTATGTCTCTTTCAGCAGATGTCAGAGTGTATGGAAGCGGATTGTTTTCAAAGTACACTAATTATATGATTGTTTCCTAAGTGCACTAATTAAATGACTGTTTCCAAAGTGCACTAATTATATAACTATTTCCAAACTGTACTGATTATATGACTATTTCCAAAGTGAACTGATTATATGATTGTTTCCAAGCACATTGATTATATGATTGTTTCTAAAGTGCACTGATTATATGATTGTTTCTAAAGTGCATTGATTATATGATCATTTCCAAAGTGCACTGATTATATGATTGTTTCCAAAGTGCTTGTTTTCAAAGTGCATTGATTATATGATTGTTTCTAAAGTGCACTGATTGTATGATCATTTCCAAAGCACATTGATTATATGATCATTTCCAAAGCACACTAATTATATGTGTCACGGAACTGCTGAGAATTCACCTAGCAATACTCCCACAAGTCCAATTCCCCTTTTCAGTATGTCTAGCTCTAGTCGAAGGGATACAACCGAGGTATTAATGTAACCCACGCAAGGGCGATTGGTGGCCCTTGACTTCTCGACTGTTCGTGTGAGACAAGCTCAACCCAACCAGTTCCGCTAACGCATGCGCAAGAACCGTCTCAGAACAAAGAGAGGCTCAGTTGAGATCCGGCCGTGGGAGCAAGACGTTGTGTTTGAACGACTGTGTTAATTCGTAAATGGGAGAGAGGAAGCCAGTGTCTTGCTGTTTATCAAAGAAAACCGACAGAACGTCCAGTGTTGGGACGGGAGCTCCTCAATTCTGAATACACAGTTTGTCGTAAGGTATGTGAAACATAATTAGATAAATAATGTGTCGCTACCGCGTTGAATCGAAGCTGTTCGACCGCATGTCCCGCCCGGCGCACAAAGGTCAGTCAGGGGTGAACCTGTGGGCTTGTGTTTTAACGTAACACTGCAGGCTAGTGGAACACGATGGAATGTAGGCCTGTTTTGCGTTACAATTGTACAAGTACGTGAATGCGTGTTATTACCGCTACAAGTAGTTATAGACATTTAGGACAGGCCCAATAGTGTTAGTAGTCCGAGTTCACTCCTGGGCGGCCTTAGAACTCTAACGTAGTCGACACAGACGGAAGTTGGCGAAGGCGTTGTAGAACATAGGTCGAGTGAGGTATCAGGGAACTCGGCCGAACTAGACGAAACCCATGCGATGGTCGCCGGACGTGTCGAAGGTCATTCGAAGGACATTGCGGGTGTCTAAGTTCGAATTCTTTGGTGTGGCGACCACTGGCTTTGCTGAGCTTTCCTCTTACTCTTTATGTTATTGGTTGCCGTAACGGAACACCATCTTGATAGGCAGTTGGTTCCCGAGAGGTTGACACTGGAGAAACTGGGAATGCGACAGAGCTGGTCACAGCCAGCTGAACACCGTTCCAAATGCTCTGACCTTAACTAGGGGAGGAGGGAACGGGATGTGGACTTCCGCTACAGGGGGATTTCCCTGTATAATCTATTACATTCCTGGATCAGAGCTAGAGCTCCAGGAGACCTGGTGTATAGTAGGTAATCCTAAAATCGAACCAGGGAGAGGGGGCTACCTCCGAGGGAGGGGACTTCGGTGGTCACCGGCTCTCCTTCAGGGCCATTCTGTCTCTAGGTACTTTTAACCTACTAACCTGGTATATTTTGTCCTTAGAAGTCTTTTTAGGACAGAAGGATTTCGCCGACACCATGACCAGATACACAGCCCTACCTTGGGGCGGGTTCGAGACGGAGGATGGTTCAGCCAGCACTTGTTAGGACCCAGACCCAGTTCAGTTTTGGCAGTGGATCCTGGTCTGTGAGGCTGCCGGCCGGGTCATGGCGACACCGGCCTATGCTGAGTACACATAGGTAACGTGTACCTCTGGGGGTAAGTCTGTGTCACGATATTCACACATGGTGTTATCTTTGGCAGGTTCTACTGTCTGAGAGACTTACGTGACGGGACCAGAGGAAGATGACTTCGTGAAGGCTGCTAAATGGCTGGCTTACCTATGTGACGTGAAGTGAGGCTTCTACACCACACCACGTGCCGGGAAGTCACGACGCCACAATCCAGTCCCGTCTAAACCGCTAAATGATCTTCAGTCAGTCCACCAAGTATTATGATGGCTACACACGGGCGAGTATCGTGTCCTCTTGTCTGTGAACAGTTTTGATAGTGTGACCCACTAGCCAAACGAGTAGAGAAGAACTACATTACCCTTTATTTCATGATGGCCTGGTGTTCCGGGAACAGTCTACCATATAGGAACCCTTGTTACATTCCTTACTGGGTCACGTGCTACCAGTACTGACGTTTGAGTGACAGAGTCAACTTGAACTGTGCCAACTTTCTGTGCTTATAGGCCCAGTTATACCCAGCCTGATCCCATTAGAGACCACCATCTGGTTCCAGAACTTTGACATTGTTACATTGTGTTAAATGTTATGGTGGCTTTTTAGGACCGTTGTCTAGCACAGGCCTTACCAGTGAAGCTTGAAGGACAGGCCTTCAGAACTTCTACAGGGATGTTAGTCCGGAGTCATCACGCACCACCGCAACTTGGAGTCACCACCTTGACGTGCTAGTCATTCCAATTGAGACTACACCTCGGCAGAGACATTCCACGCTACGTGTGCAGATGAGTGACCTCTTTAACCTTGTGGTATCGTACCCAGTGTACAGTGATGAGTGAGACGGCCTGAGACTAATCCAGATAGCCATTTCTTCTATCGCCTGGCGGTGGCCAGGATTCTCTCATGAACACTCCCCTTGTACATTATATCACACAGTCCAGGATTCTCTCCTGAACATTCCTCTTGTACATTATATCATATAGTCATTATGTGTAGACACCAGAGTCGTGTCATCTGTTCTGGATGAGAAGTGAAAAAGGTATGGTCCAGCGGTTGATAGTGAGAGAGACAGGAATCCAAGGGCTGGTGGGGTCTGTAGACTGAGATTTATTGTATTCCCAGAGTGCATCTATCCCGTTATTAAGATGTAATAGTATGCTTCCCTCACCCCAAGAAATACTACGACAATATGATTGTTTCCAAAGTGCACAGATTATATATATGATTGTTTAAAAAGTGCACTGATTAGATGATCATTTCCAAAGCACATTGATTATATGATTGTTTCCATAGCACACTGATTATATGATTGTTTCCAAAGCACACTGATTATATGATTGCTTCCAAAGCACACTGATTATATGATTATTTCCAAAGTGCACTGATTATATGCTTACTTCCAAAGCACACTGATTATATAATTATTTCCAAAGCACACTGATTATATTATTATTTCCAAAGTGCATGTCACATACTGTACAGTCATCGACAATTTGCCGATCTTTATAAAATAAATAACCACTTTGAGACTCCATAATAGTTCGGACGAAACTGGAGAAATCGTAGGCGTTGAGTGGAGAACTTTGATTGGCTGGATTTGAAATGCCCACGCAAGTCGTTAAGACCAAAATTAGCAGAACCTTCTAGCTCAGTCCGGGTCAAGATGGCGAGGTGACAGCAATACTTTAGTTAGGAAGTGAGGTGACCAGTGTTCTGGCTATTCCCAGGATGGGCCCACACACCCGAAGTCCTTAACTGACGTTCCTAACCAGAAAAGTACCGCAGTGTTTATGTATATAGTGGTGTAACCATGTTATTTATGCTCCATAACAATGTTCCTGTTCAAAAGTAAATTCTGGTACCAAGCCATGTTGGGTTCATTTTTGCACTCACCAGGTTAGAACCTTTCTTCTACGAATGCAAAGTCTCTCTATATATAGTTATCTTTTCTCAGTGTATTTATAATGCCCATTTCAAATGAACTTTCTATGCATTGATGATTCTACACGAGTAAACGATTCTATGAGTCTTTCTCTTAAACTTCTTGTGCAAAAACCCACATAATTCTTAGTATATCATGTGACTTCTTTGTACCACTCTTTCATGAGACTGCTATGTAAATTTGCCATGTTCTTTACATGAAAATTAATGTTCAATGATCAAAGAAAATAGATGCACCTGGTACTTAAATGTTGTTAGAAGTTGCACTCAATGACAGCATCAATGACATTAGGGATGATGAATAATTTAATGTTATGTTCAGTACCTGCCAAAATGCAGACTTTAACTGACACGTGTGCACGATACTAACTTACGACAACTGATGGGTTAGATACCATTGTCTGTAGCCTCTTTTGCTCAAGAGAACAGAGGGGAGAGACACATGTCATTGTATTTGAAGTACTGAATATATTAGATGCATATCTATGTCATGGCTCGTGCATTGTTCATGAAAGATATGTATTTTCATCAGTGATAATTTTATATGTAATGTTAGTTTGTAACTGTTACTTTTCCTGATGAGGGAGTTGGTCGAATTAACCTCCCCCTGCCATACAGGCATTTGAAATAATAATAATAATAATGATGATGATAAAAGATGAGAAAGGCACTTGAGGAGAGTCAGGTCTAACTTCTGAGAAATGAAGGCCAGATTTTATGTGACAGAAGTAGGATGCTGAAAGGTTGTAGAGAGGGCCATGCATCATTGTCTTAATCTACATACATTTCATCATGCTTTACTTTAACCTGCAAATATCACCTTGTCAGGGACTTATATGTAAGGAATAGTGTAAGTGCCGGTATGTAAGCGAGAGTCAGTGTAAGTATAGCTGAGGTCAAGGGCAGTAGGAGACATCACGGCGTGGCTAGCGGACGGTCAGGCAAGAAGCCCGTGAACAGAGCCACGTGATGTGGGAAGGTCAACGAGGAGAGAGTCAGTGTGTGTGAGACAGCGAATAGAGACGGACGTGTGGAGATCTAGAGAGCGATAGAACGATAGAACGATAGTGTTTGTGACGGATAGATGGAGATGAACGTTGTGTATTGATATTCGAGGAATGTACTAACTGTGATATGTGCGGGATGATGTGAAGTTGTGATTGTGAATGATCATGCGGGCGACAGTGTAAAGATCGTGTAACAGTATTGGGTATTATTAAGATCTAGTGGGAAACACAGATACAGCACGATTGAGCATCGAGAGTGAAAGGGTGGGAGATGCTCAATCGTGACGTATTGGGTTGGTATGGGCAGTTAAGATCCGGCCTCCAATGTAAGTGGAGTCGAAGATCAACACTTGGTCATCAAGAACTAATAAACTTATATTATCAACTGAGACCACGTCTTGCGAGTCTCTATACATTGTTACAGAGCTCGAAATGGTGCCGTGACCAGGATCCTGAATTTGACCGTCCCGGCTACCACGCGAAGTACTAAAGAATCTAGACAAAACTGCCAAAACAAGAAGGGTTTCCTGGAGCCGTGGCTGAACATTTGAACTGTATCATTTTCAAGGGGCCTAACCTGGCCGTTGCCTGAACCTTGCCACTTTCAAGGGACTTGCCTCCAATTTAAGTTCAAGATTTTATCGGAAGTCAGAACTCGTTCAAGGTCAGGTCATCACTAGCCGTTGGCTGATACCTAATCCATTTTTGGGCCTCGTCATTCCTATGACCCAAACACACCTAATCCATTTTTGGGCCTCGTCATTCCTATGACCCAAACACACCTAATCCATTTTTGGGCCTCGTCATTCCTATGACCCAAACACACCTAATCCATTTTTGGGCCTCGTCATTCCTATGACCCATTCCATACGACGATGAAGTACCCACTTGAGAATCAAGGAAGGGACCCAACCAGGGGTCGAAGATTGTCTGGCAGCCCATGAGATGTGACCCAACCAGGGGTTGAAAATTTTCTGGCAGCCCACGAGAAGGACGAAAATACCTGAGGGAAGAGAAGTGATATCTGAACTCCGCCACCTGAATTCCGAGACTAAATTTCACTTGATGCGGGCTCTGGTTGGTTGGTTGAACTGAATCCGTCAGCTGGTAAAAGAAGGTAACGGATTAATTAAGGAAATAGACTCAGAGTAAAAGTTGTGTATTTCGAGGTCTCCCGTGATGTTCCGAATTTCTTAATTAGAGTGGAGTACAGGACATTATGGTGGTTTAAGAAACAAATATCTACAAGGAACCTTCTGATTGCCACAAATTTGAGTTTTTTATTGAGGACAGGGTTCATTCTTCCTATGCTCAGACAGGATATCGTTGGTGCTTCTTCTGATTAATGTAATATCTTACAATATTATAACCAACTGAATTGTGCTGTTTGGGATTTGGGAAATTGTAATTGTGTGATTGGTTGCTTGCTTTGTTTCAGTATTTTTCAGCATAGCGAAACAGGACACCTCAGCACATCTTCTTTAAATTAGAAAATTGAAATTGTGTAGTGCTTTCTTTGCTTTATTTTAGTATTTTTTCAGCATGGCAGAACAGAACACCTGAGCACAAGTTTTGACGTTAAATTAAGAAATTACAAAAGTGAAATTGGTTACTTGTATAAATATTTCAGCTGAACTCAGGATAAGTTTTTTTCTCAGGTACTAAAGAAGTATACAGAACAATATTGTTTCAGCTGGATAGATATTTCAAAGGAACTGAATATGAATTTCTTGTGCGGGGAGTTACAACGGGTTAGCACATGGTTAGGAGAATTAAAGATGTCAATTACGGAGGTAGAGAGTTTTCTGAAAACGTTGAAGAACAAAACAACTAGACAGGACCCTTATAGAATTATGGTAGACAGTAATAGAGTAGGAAAGAATAACAGGAGACAGACATTGCTTAATAAAGACAGAAGACAATATGGTTATGACGAACCAAGGCCTGATCTATATAGAGTAAAAGACAGTGAAAACAGACGAAATAGTGAAAGCTCGGACTGGTATAAATACAAAAATGGGCGTGAGAGAAACATTTCAAAGAAATCATGGGACTGGCCTTCTCACAGTGCAACTGCTAGAAAAAGACGTGACGACTGGTTAGAGAAAAGACAAAGACAATATTTAAACTCAGGTGTAAGAGACAGAGTTGAACCAGTAAGTAAAATACAGACTAGTCCTAAAATAGTTGCGAATGTGACTAGTAGACAGGAAAAGAAGAAGACGATATTAGTAAAGAAAAGAAACCGAGAGACACAGACGCAGACAAGTAATACGGTAGAAAGTAGCACACAGACTCAGGTACAACCAGTCAGCAAGTTAACAAAGGGAACTCAAACTGACTTCATAGAGAATCAGTCTAAATCAACTCGTTTGACTAAGAGAGACAAGGTTGAAGTTAGGAAAGATGGACAGATGAGGACCAAGAACGACAGAAAGATAAAGAGGAGAAGTATGGACGAAAGAAATAGTATGGTTGTAAATAGAGGTAGTGCCATGTCAAATTCTTCAGCTATAGACAGGAAACTAATTCCCAAATGGTGTAGGAATATTAGCTGTCAGAGTTCAAGTTACGGAGAATATAATAGTGATGCTGAAACAGATATTATTACCGATGATTCGGAGGATGAGAGTGTTACACTACGAGCAGATCCTGAATTGAAGAGTGTTGTTCCCTCATACGGAATAGTGACTAGTGGACAGACAGACAGAGTTTTGGTTAGTGACTATGTAGGGAAGGCTAAGGGACGAAGACCGAGAAAGAGAAAGAAAGGTAGACGTTTTAAAGATGACTATGGGAATAGGGCCGACGTGTTTGCAGTAAACTATAATGAGTCTGATGAAGGAACTATAATTAGTGTGTCATCTGAAGACGAGATGGGAAGGTATAAACGTTACGTAAGGTACACAGGAAACAGTGAGCAGACTGACGCAAATATAGGAAATAGAAGGAGCTCATTTAAGAAGAATAGTGCTAGACAGTTAGCGGGTATTTATTCAACGACAGAAAGTGATTTAAGAAAAATAGAAGACCTTAGGACCTTAAGACCTGAATACTTTAACAGGTTGACAACAGATAGTGATGATGACATTATAAGTGAAAGACAGGTTAGGGTATTGAAAGACAGTGAAGTGTTTAATTTGGACACACTATATAACGGTTAAAATTCCTTGGGTGAAGAAGGAAAATAAAATAGTTTTGGCTTAGGAGAAGAACTCTAAAATAGGCAGATGAATTTTGTTGGTGTAGTATCACATGGTACAGAATAGTCGAGGGTGTTGTTGCGGCAAATGATATTCCACGTGGATTACGTAATACAGGATATCGTCTGTTTGGTAGTGAGGTAGAGAGAGTATATTAAGTAAAATAGGGTAGATTCAGGACAGAATTAATAGGAGGGTGAGAGATATGTTAGGCATGAATATTAGTATTAGAAATAGTTTGACTCAGAGCTATGACGTGATGTCCGAGATGGTTTTGCTTGTTGGTTGGAGAAGAAAGAATAGTATTGTTGACAGGTGAACCGAGAGTGTCTGGTGAGGTGATATAGACTGAGGAGGCACTGAGTATCCTGTGCGTAAGATAGTCAGTTGAACGTGAGAATAAAAGTATAATAAATAATAGACTGTAGAAGTGGATGCTTGAAAAATACGAGTTACGTCGTACTTGTGGAGAAAGAAGAAAGTTGTTGTGGGTGGAAAAGTATAGAATGATAGTTACGAAGTTAGGGGCTGGTTCACCAGAATGAGGTTTGTTTTGAAGAGATAGTAGATAGTACTGTGAAAGCAATTTCAGCTGCGAGAGGTAGTGTATAGGGTCTGACCTTCGTATAGAAGTGAGTGATTGAGTAAAGTAGAGATATAAGAAAGCAGTGAATTGAGAGAGTCCTCTAGAATAGTTCGTCTGGTTGTGCGGTGTTCATACGTGAATATAACTGTAGTCAGACAGGTGTTCGTCGTGATGAAAGAAGTAAAAGGAAAGAGGTGTGATGAAGTCGCCTAAGTGAAATACGTAGATAGAATGTAAGAGTAACGTTAATATGTCTTGTGTCAACGTGTGTAGAGGAAATCAATACGTGTTGATATGTGGGGAATGATTGATGGAATGTTGAGGTGGCGTCTAAAGTATTTAGTTGTAGTAATAGTATGGAGACGTTAGGTTGTCGCGATACGAGAGTAGGCGTGAGATGAGAGCGAGGTTGTGTTGTGTATCATTGTCCGTGTGAATATGAGAAGAGCGGTTGATAAGTAACGTTGATAAATCGTGGAACATAGAGTATGCGAAAATCGAGAGATAGAAAGAAAATTGTAATGTCTTTTCGTAGAATATCTGAACTTGGAAGGAAATTGTGGAAGTTATATGCTGAATTAACATTATGAATGTTTAGTATGCTTGACAGGAAAATGGCGAAACAAGGGTGCCTAAGACTGAGAAACGAGGAAGGAGAGGTCTGCTGTTGCTTGTAGGTGGCGTGGGTTGCAGTTCTGAAAAAGTTCCGAGAAATAACAAGAAGAATGAAAGATGCGAAGGTAAACAAGAGGAGGTAAATGAATGTTAGAAAAGGTGTTCCGATAAGAGTGATTGGTTTGATTATAGTCACGATATGAAAAGGGTAGGAGAGATTTGAAGTAGTGCTGGTGAGACGTACTGATGCAGTAGAATGAAAAATTAATTGCGTCGGGTAGACGAGAAGGTGGAAATAGAGTTAGTTGTTTTGGTGAGAGGTCTATAGTAAATAGACAAAGTTTTGTTGGATGTAGGAGGGTAGAGATACTGTGGTCAACGGTAAGGATTGGGAAGTGGTGGTGATGGTTAGTACAAGGCCATGGGAGACAGTTGGTGTGCCGAGCCACAGGTTAATTGATAAGTAGATGGTGGCTGGTACATTGAGATGATATTGGAATAACTGTAGTTTACAGTGCTTGCTTATGAGGATATTTTGGATGTTATGATGTATTAGGAGTTAGGATGGAAAAAGATAGAAAATTGTGGAGGGAGATAATCAATGTTTGACTTCCAGAAAAAGGAACGGTCACTTGTTGAGTAATGGTTTTGGTTGAGGGGAACAAGTATGGTTCCGCATTAAGATAGTCTGTAGATAACAGAGAGATATTTGTATATATGTATATACATATTTTGGCATTAATGCTTGGTATGGAGTTGTTTTGTTATACATGACTTGCCTAAATAGATAGGTGTTACATTGGTTAGAAAAGGAGGCCAATGTTGCTGGGTCACTTTAAGTGGTTAATTCTAAGTGAATTATATTTTTTTTTGAAAACCTTCTCTTTAGCGAGAAGACAGTTGTATTTATTGAAATTGAGCTTTCAATGCCTCATATGTAAAATTTTGTTTTGCTTGATTTGGTCTTGAAAAATGATTGTTGTTGTTTGATTAATTGATTTAGAATAGGGTTATTGTGTGTTTAGACTTTTATGTGTAAACTGCTGGTCCGTAAAAGAGACCAGTAGTAGTAGGTAAAAATAGATTAGGATGTATGTTGTATTATTTTAATCATCGTCACCATCATCATCACTATCATCATCATACTTTTAGTTGAGTTGCGGGGAAATATAAATGATTGTTACAAAAATTTGGGGGGGGGATTTGATGTCCTGTTGTGATTTTATTTCACTGTTTTGTGTGTTAAATAGCAGTTAATTAAGTTATGTTTAATTTACAAGGTTTTTGTCTAGAAATAAAGACAATACAGGGGGCTTTAATTATGACCCTTCGTTCAGAAAAGAGTTAATAAAACTACGGAGAACTAATAGAGAGACACATTCTCTTAGTGAAGAAGAAGTTCATGGATATTTTGATGCTGTGATAATCAGCGTAGAAAGGTTAAAACGGCTATGAACTGTAGACGGGGTTACTACACAAGTAAAATGGTTATGGTAAAGTAAGAATTATTAGAAAAATAGGGGATTGGAAGCCACATGGGAGAAGAAAAGATTAGTGAATATATTCAGTGGGGTAAAGCTGAGAAAAGTTTTGAACATAGTTTCCGGGGGGTCAGAAGAGCCATGATATACACGAGATTGCTGGGTTATAGAAGAATAAGAAAATTACCCCAGATGAAGAGTAAACATGAATTGGATCCATGTTTGACTTGAAACTGTGGATAACAGTACAATAATAAAAGGGGTGTAAGTGGGGGAGACATAGTGACATGGGGTGTTTGTGGGTCCGTAATAAAAGGGACTGAGATTAAAGTTGATTAACAAGCAGTCACAGACATGAGTGGTTATTTTTGCTGCTGTAGATTACGGCATGAATTATGAATTGAGAGGTGGAAGATTTTAGAGAGACATTGGGTTACATAGGCCTGGGCAGGATGTAAATGTTTATAAGTGGGTCAGATTACAATGTTGTGTTTGATGGTTAATATTTAAGGGGAGATTTCAAGGTTACTAGGTTGCTGTTGATAACGGCATAAGTGGAGCATTTTAGTAGATATGCCCATAAGAAATGGACATTAAGAGAGAACCTGAGGTATTGGAGAAGATTAGTTATACGAGGTGATGAGGTTATGTGAAGTGTTGTGTTGGAGGAGGTCTTAAGGGATAATAGACCTTTTTAATTGTGTCTTCGGGATGTGTTTTGTGGTTTACATTACAATGTGAGGTTGAGGGTAGGTAGTGTATGTTATAAAGACACTTAGAAGTGAAGAATATTTTTGGATGATGGTTGATATTTGATGCTGTAGATTGCAGCGTAAACTGTTACCATAATGAGTGGTACTGTGGGAGATATAATAGACTTTATTACATAAAGTCTCAAAGAACAAAGGGGTGTAAAGGGGTGTGTGGTTTAGGTGAATGTTGTTTTTTTGAAAGAGTTCTATTTCTTCTTTTAAATTCCGGTGGCCACCGATTCTTTGTCTTCCTATCGTGTGAAAGTAATTTCAGCTTAGTTGAAAGTGGGGGATTTGTAGCGTTGGAGTTGGTGTTAGAGTTGAAATTTTAAGCAGATTGCTTATGAGGAAGGAGTATTTAAGAAGACGTGTTATGATGTTATTGTATATAGTTGAAATTGAAATGTTATTAAAGATGAGTAAATATGTTTGATTGAAGGGCCAGGAACGAAGAAGAAGTGGGTTAACTATATAACAGGGGAAAGAGTTAAAGAAATAGAATGTTTAATTAAATTGGAGTTGGTTTGGGGAAGGTTTGAGGAACTGTTAGAAGACAAAGAGGGAATAGACTATGGGGATTTAGAGTAAAGATTTTTCCTTTAAAAGGAAAATTCTTTAAGTAACATGGGGAGGTGTAACAGTATTGGGTATTATTAAGATCTAGTGGGAAACACAGATACAGCACGATTGAGCATCGAGAGTGAAAGGGTGGGAGATGCTCAATCGTGACGTATTGGGTTGGTATGGGCAGTTAAGATCCGGCCTCCAATGTAAGTGGAGTCGAAGATCAACACTTGGTCATCAAGAACTAATAAACTTATATTATCAACTGAGACCACGTCTTGCGAGTCTCTATACATTGTTACAATCGCCATTGTGAGCTAGCGCGTGGCTGTTGGTGTTGAACGATTGTTTGAGCGTGAAGTGCGACCATGTTGTCAGCCTGTAATATATTGTAATAAATGATTGTTCAGGAGATAGCTCCTGCCAATTTCCGATTGCATTCATGTGTTATTAGTATATGTGTCGTAGATGTTGTAATTTGCCTGTCCAAGTCCAGTGAGCTAGACGGAGCTAATAGTTAGGACTCTGACAGGTATAATGGTGTCAGAAGTACACATGAACCACATTCCCATTTAAACCGCATAAAAGAACGCTACTTTTGTAACTGTGCATCAACGACATATCTCCGAACTCAAGGACACCAAGCACAACCTGTACCAGACTCTGCATCTACTGACGCTCAACAACCAGCTTGCTTTCCATTTGATCACCTCCATCATTCAACATTATAATAGAGAACTATATAAATGTCTATCTTCACGCAAGAAAAACAAAATTAGACATCTACGTCCCCATGTCCCTTCCCCCATTTCGACACCTATCAACCACACCAAAGTGGTATGCATACCGCCTGACCTACCACTGTCTCCTGAAGAACATGCTGTGTTAGGGAAAGGTCTCAGTTTTGTCCCTCTACGCCCCCGCATGGACAGTCGCGCCATTTTGGAAGACGTCTCCAACTTCCACAGACGACTCCGCCTCAAGTACCACCACAAAGACAAGCCTGTCCTCAGTCCCACCCCACAGCTTCCAGACATTTTTCCATCTTCAACCAAATCCCGTTCCACATGGACCCCACCCCCCGGAGTTTCCAGCGCGCTTGACCTCTACATAGCTAACACACTCCATGAGATCAAGCAACTTTCTTTCCCTCGCTTGAAACGCTCCAACCTGTCCCCTTCCGAATGGCGTGCCCTGTCTCAACTACAGCGCAGACAGGACATAGTCATCAAACCGGCGGATAAAGGGGGTGCGGTAGTTGTGTGGCAAAAAGATCTATATGTCGAGGAAGTCATGTCTCAACTTAATAAACCTGACAATTATTCACCCTGCACCGAAGACCCCACTCTCTCCTACAACCGGAAGATTCAAAACACCATCAAACAGCTCATACGTGAGGATGCCTTACCACCCAGTGCCACTTCACTTCACATCCATGACTCCGACTTGGGCAAACCCACCCTCTACATGCTGCCCAAAATACATAAACTTAAAAATCCTGGACGTCCGATAGTTTCTGCCTGCTCGTGCCCGACTGAACTGATCTCAGCGTTTCTTGACAGGATTTTCCAACCTCTAGTTGCGAATCTCCCGTCATACATCAAGGATACAACGCATGCGTTACTTTCATTCAACTCTCTCCAACTGACTCCTGGGAACACATACAGACTATTCCTAATAGATGTATGTTCCCTCTATACCTCCATTCCTCACGCTGATGGCCTCAGGGCGCTACAGTTCTTTCTGGATCAACGCACAGATCAAGCCATCCCTACACGCACACTTGTGAGACTCGCTGAATTGGTCCTCACCAACAATTCCTTTGAGTTCAATGGCCACTACTTTGAACAAATCAGCGGTGTCGCCATGGGCACTAAAATGGGACCCAGCTACGCATGTGTATTTATGGGACATCTGGAACACCAGATTGAACTCAGCTATGATGGTCTTCTCCCTTCTTTTTACCGATGCTACATCGATGACGGCATAGGTCTCACTGACATGCCAGAGGCGGAACTGAACCGGTTCATTAATTATGTCAAGAACTTCCATCCATCGATCCAATTCACCTCAGAAATTTCCACCACCTCTGTCAATTTCCTTGACACCACCATCAAGTTAAACCCTACAGGCCTGACGACCTCCGTGTACTATAAACCTACTGATGCTCACGGTTTCCTCCTGTACAGCTCATCCCACCCCAAAAGCTGCAAAGATTCCATCCCATATTCCCAGCTACTCCGCCTTCGTCGCATCTGTCAGGATGATAATGACTTCCTCGAGAGAGCCCACGAAATGCTAGACTTTTTCCGCAAACGGTCCTACCCAGAGGACGTCTTGTCGACAGCTCTCTGTCGCATAACCCAGGTCTCGCGGGAAATGTCCCTCGCCAAGCATAGGCGACCTCAGAACAATGAACCCAAACTTATCCTCACCTTCCATCCACATGCCTATGCCATCAAGCAAATTTTCCTGAGACACTGGTCCATCTTGGAATCGGATCCTACCACTCATGAGGCATTCTCAAATGGCCCCAGGGTAATCTTCCGCCGTAACCAGAGCCTCAGAGACCACCTTGTGCACAGTCGCCTCCCCACGGTTACCTCATCCGTGGGCACCTTTGAATGCCATCGTAGGAACTGTCTGACATGCCCACACGTTGTTCAGACACCAGTAATTGCATTTCCCCGAGGCACCTTCACCTTGAAAGATTGTTTCACCTGCACATCCCGCAATCTGATTTATGTTATCATCTGCAAACGATGTGACATGAAATACATTGGCCAAACGGGCAGACGTCTTGCGGATCGTTTTAGAGAACACCTCAGAGACATCAATCAGGGCGCTGATAAACCTGTCCCCAACCATTTCAATTCCTCCAACCACAATGGAGCCGACGATGCATGTGTCACCGCATTAAAACCCTGCTTCTCAAATAGCTGTGTCAGACTTAGAATTGAATGCCAGCTAATCAACAATCTGGGATGCATCCACCCGGCAGGAATGAATACTGTCGTGGACGCTACAGTATAACTGTGGCATCTTCCCCAATTGTTTACACTACCTATTACCGTGCTGTTCTTCCCCCCCCCCCCCCCCCCCCCCCCGCGATATCTAGACTTAATTGTCCCCACATTTCTATGTTTTCATAGCAGACTGTTCACATATTTTTGGCTACTCAAATCCTTTTTGGCAACCCATTTTTAATTCTGCGCCACGCGTTTTCGCAGCTGGCCTAGTCACATTTCCTGCCCCACATGTAAATATCAGTTTGTGCATCAAAAGTGATAGGTCGTGTGCTTTTGTTTCTGTCGTTTGTTTATCTGTGTTGTCATTGATAAAGATTCTTAGAATCGAAACGTC
The DNA here is from genome assembly GCA_014155875.1 of Cepaea nemoralis. Classification (NCBI taxonomy): domain Eukaryota; kingdom Metazoa; phylum Mollusca; class Gastropoda; order Stylommatophora; family Helicidae; genus Cepaea; species Cepaea nemoralis. The sequence continues at coordinate 71,566 of JACEFZ010002646.1, forward strand.
TGTGTGTCTATTGTATGCGTTCGTGTGTATTCTATTTTATCTTATTTTATTATTCATTTTTATTATATTTATTGAGTGCTTCTGATTTCGGATTTTTCACCTGTATTTCGCGACACGTGGATCTCCTTGTAAGGTATGTGCAACGTTTGTTAATGTTTATTTCTTTTCTCGCAGGAATTTAAAATACCTATTTGTTCCCATTTCATACTTTTGTAAAGAAGAAGAAAACCTATTGCATAATATGTATAAGAAATTGTAAATTAAAGATGTGTTAATAGAGTCAGAACGAAAATAACATCATTTCTTTCCACAGCAGGTTTCAATTCTACAAAGCGACCGACGTAACCAAAACAGGTCAACGGTAACCAACACGAGAATCACGTTCCTGTACATCAAGCGTTCGAGTGGTCAGCAGATAAAGATAAGTTGATTAATTTTGATTGCTAAGTACCCAAATCTGCATTCTTTGATTTGCTTGTATAAATACCATCATTAGTAAATGTGAATATTAATTAAATACTTAGAAATTAAACTAGGTCCAAAATGACTTCATGTGACGACCTCAAAGAACTAGCCTTAGAAAATGCAAGAACCCCGGACCAAGTTAGATACTGGTGCGCAGAATATTACAAAACATTGAAGGCCTATTTAAACGATCCAAAGGCTCAACTCAAGGAAGACTTGAAACTAATTGTAAACAGAATTAGGAAAAATAATTTAATCCACGAGTGGACACAGGAATTCGAAAAGAAAATGCAAGACCACAAAATCCCAAAAACTAGATGGTATACATGGTATAGGGAATCCTTACCAATACGAAACAGACATCTGCAAGAGTACATACCAGATATGTCAAGGGAAGACTATGAGTATTACAAAACAAACATATTAACAAACTACTTAAACGACCTCGACACCCTAATATTAGTGTTACAAGACCTGAAACCAGCCCCAGACATGTCGTTTACCCATTATATAGAGATGATAGAAGGCAGGTACGGGAGGCTAATGTCCGAAATTAGGGACACAAACAATGATCAACCAGTATTAAATGTCTTCATAATAGAAAAACTGAAAGCAACACTCCCAGCCGAATGCAGAAAATATTTAGAAGAACATAACACAGAACCTATCAAAAACTTACTAGAAAAATGCCGCGAATATTACAACCAAAGTATAAACCTGGTTAAGAACACTCAACAGAAAAGTACTGTGAAAGCAACGGCATCTGCAGCCACAGATTGTCAAAACAAACCACAGAAAACAAAACCAGTACTGTGCAAACATTGTAGCACTCCACATACAGAAAATGGAATATGCGATAAAAATCCCACTTATCAAGAATACCTAAATACTATTATAGCACAAAAACTGGGGAAGGTAAACCAAAGGAAATATAGAACAAAATGTCATTTTTGCCTTGCGTATGGCCATAGACGTTTTGAATGTGAAGGAGTAAAAAGAATACAGAAAGCAAAAGCAAATGCAGCCATAAACATTACAACAGACAGTTCAGCAAAGAACTTAGAAAAAGTAAACATCACAGAGACGAAAACAAGACCAAACACTGCAACTTCAGAACAGACTGAGTTTTACCCATCAGACTTTGTACCATATTTCAATAATGTGGTTAACATCACTCTACCTCATTCCTTATTAAAAGAGGGTAATACTCAACAAGAAAGTGAGGAAATGAACAAAACCTCAAGACTGTTGTTAGGAAAACTAACGTTCCATGAAGGATACATCAATGACACAGTATGCACATGTGTACGCGACACAGGGTCCTGTCTTATCGGTCTTCGGAAGACCCTAGCTGATCCTAAAGACTACCTAGATGAGTACATCTATTGCAGAACTGTTTCAGGGACATTAGAGAAATATCCTATGGCATGGGCCAATATAAAATCACCTTTCCTATCAGGCAGAGTAACTTGTGCTTTATTAGACAATCCATGCTGTGATTTATTAATTGGAAATGTATTAAATGTGACAGACTACACAGAGTCCAAAACTCACACAGGGCAAAAAGTTAACACCACAACAAGCACTGCCTTAACTACACCACTCATCATACCACAACATGATGAACAGACCAAAGTACCACACCATACCAACTTGATTACCATCGCACAACAAGAAAAAACAGAAACTGGTGTGTATCATCACAAGAAAAAAGGTGCAGAAAACAAGCATTTCACAAGGGCAAGGAAAGATCACAAATCATCATGGTACATACTATACCTCATGTACTCCCTGTTAACTACACACATGCCCAAGTGCACACAGTGGATGGTTATACTCGCACTACTCATTGTAAATACAAAACAACTGACGTCACTAACAGTTTTATTCACACATCATCATGACGCAACACAGATGATATTACTCATGACCAACCAGCAAACTTTGTTACTTATATCATTACTGTTGAACCAAAGTTTGTCAAATCAACTCAGACACATACTTATGCTGAACAATGTAAATCATCAGTCGGTGGAATTACTGACAAAAATCAACAACAAATTACCCTACATATTTTGGAAAATATACACAAATTGCAGAAACGCATACAAACATGCACGATTACATTTCAAAACTATACATGGTGTATTATTATTATTTGAACTATTGAATGTATACACACATGTACGAGTGCAGGTTTGGAGATAGCACTCAAAATGATCTCAACATGAAATTTGAAAATCCCCACCCTTCTGAAAATTTTAACCGTAACCCACTTTATATCTGTAGATCGAGTAACTCCAGAGTTGCCTTGTCTGCTGTACGACTCCAGCGCTATGATACTAGCACACGTCATTGTATAGACCAACATGAAAGGTCCTTCAACGTGAAAAGTGTCACCGGCAGAACAGTAAGACTCACCATGTGATTTCAGGTATCAAACAGTAAGATATACCCATATTGGGGGGGTACGGGGTGTCAGGCATTGGTAGCACCTTTGGTAAGGATGGCTCTCATGTCCTTTCAGGACCCATCCCCCACTGGTCCAAGTCTGACACCCAGCTCGTGCCTGTGGCTCCTAGTAGCTGTCAGCATGCGACAGCGGCCACCCCCCGGGCAACAGCTGTGAGAGGCTGGCTAAACCAGGCATGGGTATCCGATTTGGTGTCAAACCAAGAGGTAAACTAGGGTATGCCTACCCAGCATGTGAAGACAGGATTCGGCAGACTGCGCGGAAGAAATCATTCCTGATTCAACGGGCAAGACGGCGTTTACCTGCAAAGCGTTGTGGAACGTAATGAGCACGGCAAGGCACGTAGAGCGCCCTGGTCATCCACTGCACCTGTATTCGTCTCCAATCGTCTCGACTTGTCTTGCCACTGGACTCAGATGGACTCAGGCGAGAGAGTGAGGTCGACGAATTGCGCAACTCTTCCTCACTTTAATCCAAGTCATCGCGCAAGTCATTCTTCATCCAACGTCACATATCACCTTCAAGCCCTGTGGCGATGGGCGAGCGGCTAAGCGGCAGGCGTGGGTACGCTGGCAGCCGTAGTCGCAGACCTGCACATAGGCGGCTCAGGCCATATGGTCGTCTTCTACTGACCGGAGCAGCAGTGGGATTCGGCAGCCCCCTGAGCGACTGAGCAGCCCTCTATAGGAACACACTGCTCACCTCCATAGCATGAGGAAGGGGCTAGAAAAGGTGCCCTAAACATTGTCTGCTTCATCACTACCTAACCAGCTAGCCGCGGTTGGTGGGTACCCTAAACTGCGGTCGACATACAAAGAAAGATAAAACAAGCAAAGCTAAAAGAGTAAACCATATTCCCTTAACAATTGGAACTTGGAATGTACGCACCCTACTTGACAGAGACGGCGCGTCGGGTCCAGAGAGACGAACAGCACTGATTGGGAGAGAGCTCGGCAGGTACAACATCGACATTGCAGCCTTGAGCGAGACACGACTTGCAGAAGAAGGCCAAATCTGCGAAATTGGTGCCGGCTACACATTTTTCTGGAGTGGAAGGAAAAGCGAGGAAAGACGCCAATCCGGTGTGGGATTTGCCATTAAGTCGGCCCTGGTCGGCAAATTAGCTGGATTTCCAAAGGCTGTAAACGACAGGCTCATGACCATGAAGTTGCCTCTGCTGAATGGAAGGAAGCACGCAACCATTGTGAGTGTCTACGCACCAACTATGACCAATGAAGATGATGTCAAGAATAAGTTCTATGAGGACCTGCACAATGTATTAACATCTGTTCCCAAAGGAGACAAACTTATACTCCTTGGGGATTTCAATGCCAGAGTAGGCACGGACACCACCTCTTGGAGTGGCATTATTGGAAAGCATGGAGTCGGAAATTGTAACAGCAATGGACTCCGCCTCCTTCAGACATGTGCCGAACATGATCTCCTGATTACGAACACAATTTTCCGTCTCCCCATGAGAAATAGGACATCGTGGATGCACCCTCGCTCGAAACACTGGCACCTCATTGACTATGTCATCGTCAGGAGGAGTGACAGACAAGACGTTCGAGTGACAAAATCCATGTGTGGTGCCGAATGTTGGACAGACCATCGTCTCATTGTCTCGAAAATGAACATCCACATCAGGCCACCACGGCGTCCTCAAGGGGCGAAAATGCAAACAAAGCTAAATGTCACCCGCCTAAACAGCAAGAAAATGCAGCAGTCGTTTGAAAATATGCTGGAAGACCGCCTCAAGCCCAATGCTGAAGCTAAACAGGATACAGAAACAGAATGGAGAGCCCTAAAGGACACGATTTACAACACTGCTATGGAAATCCTGGGTCCAGCCCCCCGAAAGCATAAAGACTGGTTTGATGAAAATTCCGAAGACATCAACCAATTGCTGGCCGAGAAACATCTTCTCCTCAAGGCACATTTGAATGACCCAAAGTCAACATCAAAAAAAGATGCTTTCAAGAACATTCAGAGAGTAGTGCAGCAGAAACTTCGGCACATGCGGGACTCCTGGCTGAGCAGCAAAGCTGATGAAATTCAGGGCTTTGCTGACAGACACGATATGAAAAACTTCTACGACTCACTGAAAGCGGTCTATGGTCCTTCATCACCAGGCATAGTTCCCCTCCTCAGTGCAGACGGGGGAACATTGGTCACCGATAAGAAAGAAATCCTCCAACGCTGGGCAGAGCATTTCAGCAAAATCTTAAATGCAACTTCCTTCTTCGATGATGAAACCATCAATTGCCTTCCTCAAGTTCCCACCAATGAGACTCTTGATGACCTGCCAACCATAGTGGATATAAACAAAGCCATCCAGCAACTCTCCAGCGGCAAGGCACCTGGTCCTGACTCCATCCCAGCAGAGATATACAAGGCAGGTGGGCCGGTCCTAACAGAGCAGCTTCACCAAGTCTTCACAAACATATGGATGAACGAGACCATGCCACAAGATTTTAAGGACGCGTCAATAGTCCACCTTTACAAACGTAAAGGAAACCGCCAATCCTGTGACAACCACCGAGGCATCTCCTTGCTTTCAATTGCAGGGAAGATACTCGCCAGAATTCTTCTCAATCGCCTCACAGCCCATCTCGATCAAGGTCTTCTTCCTGAGAGTCAATGTGGCTTCAGAAAAGAACGTGGAACTGTTGACATGATTTTCGCTGCAAGGCAGCTGCAAGAGAAATGTCAGGAACAGAACTGCGAAATGTTCTCCACTTTCATTGACCTTACCAAGGCTTTTGATACAGTCAGCAGAGAAGGACTGTGGAAGATTATGGCAAAATATGGCTGTCCACAAAAGTTTGTCCAAATAGTGCGGCTATTTCATGACGGCATGCAGGCAAGAGTACAGGAAAATGGTGAGCTGTCTGAACCCTTTCCTGTCACCAATGGAGTGAAGCAAGGATGTGTCCTGGCACCAACACTGTTCAGCCTCATGTTTTCAGCCATGTTGATGAATGCCTTTGAGAACGACGACATTGGAATAGACATCAACTACCGTATGGATGGAAAGTTATTCAATCTCAGAAGGCTGAAAGCTAAAACCAAAATTAACAGCGGCACCGTCAGAGAGCTCCTGTTTGCTGATGATTGCGCTCTATACGCCAACTCAGAGGCGGACATGCAACATAATGTTTCAGCTTTCTCACATGCCTGTGCCAACTTTGGGCTCAATATCAACTTGGAGAAGACTGTAGTTATGCACCAGCCAGCTCCAGGGAATAATCACACTGTGCCGAATATCAAAGTGAATGATCATAGACTAAGTGTTGTGGACAAATTTACCTATCTTGGCAGCACCCTGTCACAAGCTGCCACAATCGATGACGAAGTGAATGCAAGAATCTCCAAGGCCAGTGCAGCCTTTGGCAGACTGTACAAGAATGTATGGGACAGAACTGGAATAAGCCTGCAAACAAAGCTAAAAGTCTACAAAGCAGTTGTATTATCCACACTGCTATATGCTTGTGAAACCTGGACTGTTTATCAGCGACACGCTAGGAAATTAAACCACTTCCACACAGTCTGCCTAAGGAAGCTACTGAAGATTAAATGGCAAGACAAGATTCCAGACACTGAAGTCCTAGAAAGAGCATCCATGCCCAGTATTCACACTCTACTGATGAAGAATCAGATTCGCTGGGCTGGTCACTTGACTCGCATGCCAGATCACAGGCTCCCTAAACGAATTTTTTACAGCGAACTGCGTTGTGGTAAACGCTCCCAAGGTGGCCAGAGGAAACGTTTTAAAGACACTCTGAAAATTTCACTGAATGCTTTTGGAATTCATCACGACACCTGGGAGGCTGCAGCCAGAGACCGAAATTCGTGGCGTGCATCATTGCGCAAAGGTGCAGTCATATGTGAGGCAACCAGGACTGTAAGAGCTGTGAAGAAAAGGCAGGACAGAAAAACCACTGCAGGAATTCCTCCTCCAGAGACGGCAAGCATTCTTTGTCCACATTGTCAAAGAACATTTCGAGCCAAAATAGGCCTTATCAGTCATCTTAGAACCCACGGCTCCACACCTTCAACCCCACTGGATGAAATGAATGGTCATCATCATTCTTGATGGACAAACAACATAACATACCCATATTGACTTTGTTTCAAACGAGTATCTACAGAATCCACCTTTTGAAATCGACTAACAACGACAGGAACTTCACAAGTACAGACACTCATTTCCGGTGATCAGTTTAATGAACCAGATGCCAACCTACAAACTATGGCAAAGACAGTCACAGACAGACGCATGGCCACACTCAAAATTAAGGCCACCGAACTTAATTAATTCGTATTTTATATGTGTGAATTCCAGCAATTTTACAGAACGGACTTACAAATTGTCCAAACTTCGTGAAAGGTCTTAATCACTATACAGAAGGAAAGACAATATCATGATATACAGAAGACGTCAATAATCGTATGAGAAAGAAGACATGCCAAAGATTCAAGCACGGAAAGGAACATTGAACACTGTTAATTTAATTACGTGTGCATAACTTTCACAGGACAAGAACAGTATCCTAAATGTACATAAAAGCAGCGACGATGAACATTTTAGTGTATAACTATTAACTGCGTGACATCCAATGTCTAATTTTACTGTTGTAATACTTTGTATTGTTATAATGTGATATGTACATATGAGCGTAAGTATAGTGACGAATAGAATAAGTTGTAAGGCTGAGAATCAACGCCTGGCAATCCCAATGCGCGAATGTTACCAAACTTGCCTTCGCGTATGGTGGATAGCCCGACGAATGACGCTTAGCAAGAGTGGTACAGAATTAACATCATAAGATGGTAACAAGAAAGAACATACCAACAGGGTGATGCCAACCAAAGAGATTAATAACAAATCTCCATAACAGTAAACGAGGTGTACCCAAAAAGGGAAACAACTCACGGTCTTACATAAGATGAGGTAAGGGGGACTATAACATACATGAAGTATATTCGAACCATGACCACAACATTGACATAGCGTGCTCATAAAAGAATCGAGTAGTGTGCGTTAAATAGAGACGAGGGGAACCACGTCTGAATAGAGAGAAAATTTAAGAATGCTGTAAGAGGAAGTTGTAGCCTTATTCTAGGCGTAAATCAATGGAGAATCCTTAAACCAGCATAGCCACAATAACTATGAGATACTTTTGCGAGAACCAAGTGATGACTGTGAATCTACAACAATGGCCAGACTGCGGGAGCAGCAAATTAAAAGAGGGGTGGCCAAACAAGAACACTACGCAGGAAGCCAAAGAAGATTGATAAACCAACACAGAACTGGCGTCGTTAGCCGCTACACGCTGCGGGATTTGCTGAGGAGGGGATCCGAGCACTTATGGAATGAATGGTTCGATGTGCAACGAGGATGATCTGTCGACTAACTAACTAACTAACTAACTATGAGATGATAATGCACAGACAATCGATTGAGAAACATGAACAGAATGTAATGTCACGGAGTGGTGGTTGAAGAATGTAACGAGGTATGACAAGTAGACCCAACCAAAACATTTGTCAGACCACGACAAACCCTTGAGAGAAACCTCAATACTGAAAAAGAGAGAACAATATTTGAAGTTAATCTCGGAAAAGATCAGAGCAAAAAGGGACGCAAACGTATACTTATGATCATATAATCCCCTGACAAGGTTAGAAAGATGTACCAAGAGTAACAACAACAGAATGTGTCACATTTCCAAGAGAAAGTGCCACATTGGTTGTGCGGGGGGAGAGTGTCAGGGACTTATATGTAAGGAATAGTGTAAGTGCCGGTATGTAAGCGAGAGTCAGTGTAAGTATAGCTGAGGTCAAGGGCAGTAGGAGACATCACGGCGTGGCTAGCGGACGGTCAGGCAAGAAGCCCGTGAACAGAGCCACATGATGTGGGAAGGTCAACGAGGAGAGAGTCAGTGTGTGTGAGACAGCGAATAGAGACGGACGTGTGGAGATCTAGAGAGCGATAGAACGATAGAACGATAGTGTTTGTGACGGATAGATGGAGATGAACGTTGTGTATTGATATTCGAGGAATGTACTGTGATATGTGCGGGATGATGTGAAGTTGTGATTGTGAATGATCATAAGGGCGACAGTGTAAAGATCGCCATTGTGAGCTAGCGCGTGGCTGTTGGTGTTGAACGATTGTTTGAGCGTGAAGTGCAACCATGTTGTCAGCCTGTAATATATTGTAATAAATGATTGTTCAGGAGATAGCTCCTGCCAGTTTCCGATTGCATTCATGTGTTATTAGTATATGTGTCGTAGATGTTGTAATTTGCCTGTCCAAGTCCAGTGAGCTAGACGGAGCTAATAGTTAGGACTCTGACACACCTATTGCATTCAATCTTGATATGCAGAATTCCAACAGGCAGTGTTCTAACAGATATCTGTCATAACATGCTTTGTTCCACTTATCTTAATCTGACCATTCCTTCTTCTCAACTGGACTTGAGCTCATCTGGATAATTTTTCTTTATCTTGATATCATTATATAATTATGAGTTTATCTCATTATGAAATTAAAACATTACTGGAGAACAAATGCTGCCTTAACAATATCTACTGGTCCAACATGTGTTTTAATACCTTACATCCAAGGAGAGGAGAGTAGTGATATCATCTGTGAGTGGAACAACCCCCCCCCCCCCCCCTTCCCCATTTTTTTATTTCATTCCATGTATGTTTATAGATAATGCTTGTATGTTTGTGAATATTGTTTGTATGTTTGTGAATCTTGTTTGTATGTTTGTGAATATTGTTTGTATGTATGAGATGCTTAGACAGGTTGGTTTTGTTGAGATGCCAGCCCTCAGCCTCAATGACAGTATACTCTTACTTTTTGTAAAAGCCCGACAGGCATCAGGGATAATTATACCACCTGGTATAATTATTCCTGGTTATAACCCCTGAGGAACTTCCTGGCCACTATAAAACCCCAGCAGAAAAGTTATACGTAACCGTCTATGCCTCCACATCCTATGCACTTGGAAATTCTGGAAAGAAGCAGTACCACTGGGAAACTACCCTATTTGAGTTCATTCCAGCAAACAATTCCTCAGAATGAATAACACTCCCAGTGACTAATCCTCAGCATGAACATTACCAACAGTGACACATTTTTCCTCCACAGCCACTCATAGTAGAAGATATTATACTATCTATTTATATGGGTGCCATATAGTGATATGGGTGATTTTGTTAATATAATTAATCACTTGTTGTATATTATCATGTCATGTGATGGTTGAAGGAGTGATTTGAAATACCACCTGTTATCTTTATTGCATTATTTCCTGTTGTTGTATTAACTTTAATAAATACCAAAACTTGGGTGATTCTTGGTTTAAATCTTGTCCAACGTCAACTATGTTTGTTTTGCACTAATAACACACCCTGTTATATAACAACTTTATCTGTATGTATACCCAGTACACCATGTTATGTGCTAACTTTGCTTGTTATGTGCATATATTGGATGTCCAGTAATGTTCATGTATGTCCTGTCAATCCCTAGAAGTCTTGGCTTTCATGATCTACTGAGAGACTGCAGGGATTACATGTGAGGGAGGAGATCTACATACTGACCCAACTTTATCTAGAGTGCATAGGGTACTTCCTTCCCTGGGATCGGTAGTAAAGTTCCTTGATCCCCATGCTTTCCTGTAGGAACCTACACTTATTAACTTTATTATCATTTTTTTTCGTGAAGGGAACTTGCTTTATAGTGGGGAACTTCACGTGGGGGACAACGAGCCATTTAAAGGTCCTAGAGAAAGCATATGAAGATGATAGCCCCTCCCAATCGGGATCCCATTAGGTATCTCATCGTCTAAAATATTCACACCTCACAGTGCATTAATTATATGACTGTTTCCTAAGCACACAGATTAGATGATTGTTTCCTATGCACACTGATTATATGATTGTTTCCAAAGTGCACTTGCACCTCTATTGTTCCCATCTGTGATCATGCCTGCTACTGAAACACATGAACCCAAATGACAAGTCTAAAGCTGGCTCACTAACCCGAGTCAGCCTGTAGCAACCTGTCATTTGTGAAGCATATATGTTCTAAGTCTGTCACCAGTGTCCCCACTATTGTTGCCCGTGAGCCAGCAAACTAGCTAGCACATTATCTCGGACTCCTGCATGACTTAGGTAGAAGATCCACTTAAGTTCTTGAGACTATATTCTATATCTTCTGCTGCCTTTCATCTCTCAGTGGAGTATAGGCCCTCATCTAAACTATGCCTAGTCTTTGATCTCTCAGTGGAGTACAGGCCCTCATCTAATCCATGCCTAGTCTTTGAACTCTCAGTGGAGTATAGGCCCTCATCTAATCCATGCCTAGCCTTTGATCTCTCAGTGGAGTATAGGCTCACATCTAATCCATGCCTAGTCTTTGATCTCTCAGTGAAGTACAGGCTCACATCTAATCCATGCCTAGTCTTTGATCTCTCAGTGGAGTATAGGCTCACATCTAATCCATGCCTAGTCTTTGATCTCTCAGTGGAGTATAGGCCCTCATCTAATCCATGCCTAGTCTTTGATCTCTCAGTGGAGTATAGGCCCTCATCTAATCCATGCCTAGTCTTTGATCTCTCAGTGGAGTATAGGTCCTCATGTAATCCATGCCTACTCTTTCACCATGATTGGATGGGATTTTGCAATTACAGTTTTCCAATAGACTGGATAGTTATTCTCACGCCAACACTTCTTACTTGCCTTTCATGGCATGTATGGTAGGTTACAGTGTAACTATTCTTTACTTCCCTTGTGGGGGTCATCGTTGGAGCTACAGAATTCATGCTTGGTGCGACTCTTTCGGCAGGCAGTTAGCTGCTCTGTGGAGAGGCTGAGCTAAATGGAATGAAACCCAGTGCAATTAAGCCAGTCTTCTTGCCTATTAACCTCTTCTTACTTACCTTATGGGCCCTGGTAACACACTGGTAATATTAGAGAGAAATGAACCATTCATACCATAGCCATCTTTCTAAAGTGTAGTTTGAGAATCAGACACAATGCTCCATGAAAGATCTTCTGAAGAGAATCAAACACAATGATCCATATGTACCTGCTGAAGTGTAGTTTGAGAATCAGACAATGCTCCATGAAAGATCTGAAGAGAATCAAACACAATGATCCATATGTACCTGCTGAAGTGTAGTTTGAGAATCAGACACAATGGTCTATGGTAGATATTCTGAAGTGTAGTTTGAGAATCAGACACAATGGTAACTCCTGTGCATGGAACCTCAGATAAACATGGAATAAGAAACAAAACATCAGTGCTAGTCACCCACCTGGTTATGTTCATTCGACTCCATGAGCAAAGATGATGACTAGTCCTGGCTCAACCATCAGCTCCTCGGGCATATGCTGGTTCTCACAAGACATCACTACCACAGCATGTTTGCCTGCAGAAAGCATAGGGCAACTTTCAATAAGTCCGTTAATGCACACAACAGACCAGCTGAATGTCCTCAACAGACTGGATAATGCCCTCTTCAGACAAGCTAACTCCCTCAACAGAGACGTTAATTCCCTCAACAGACCTGTTAATTTCCTCAACAGACTAGCTAATGTCCTTGATAGACCACCTAATGCCTTCAACAGACCAGCTAATTCCCTCAACCGACCAGCAAATTCCCACAACAGACCAGCTAATTAATTCCCTCAAAAGACCAGCTAATTCCCTCAAAAGACCAGCTAATTCCCTCAACAGACCAGCTAATGCCCTCAACCTACCAGCTAATGCCCTCAGCCGACCAGCTAATGCCCTCAACTGACCAGCTAATGCCCTCAACTGACCAGCTAATTCCCTCAACAGACCAGCAACCGCATGACCTCAGTGCTCAACATCAAGCAGCATATATTGGGGTGGGAAGTATTAGGCCTTCACGTATAAGTACTTACATAATGACATGAGGCGGTCTATTCCCTTCCTCATTACCTTTCCTTCCCTGACAATTCCTTGAACACTATCCGGTACCTATTTCACCAAGAACAATACATACAAATGTTCAGTTACAACTAGGTCTTAAAATATAACATGAATAAAAGGTATGTTAAGGTCCTGCAAAGAAGCAACAAGCACAAACACATGTATATAACTTTACAATGACCTTACTCCAGGTAAACTGACATCACAGACCATGTAAATAATCATCATCATGTGCCATGCCAACATGTCTGGGTGGTCACAGTTCACAATCTCACATAATCATTAGTATTGGATCAGGTTTGTATTCTTGTCTCAATTATGCCTTACAGCCAAGCCCTCCAGGTAATTATCTCTTTTCCTTCCTCTTGCTCTTTTTTCTATCAACTTTGCCAGTTGTCACTAAGATTTCAAGTGTATTTCTCCTCATAACATGCCCAAAAATCTTGATTGTGTCTAATTCCACTAATCAATCTAGGGTTTCCATTTGTTTCTGGTAAGACTGTTCCAGCATTTGTTTCTGTCTGCCAATGGTAATCTTTGCATTTGTCTTATAAATTACATTTCCACTGCCGTTAGATATTTCTCTGCTATGTAAATAACATATCCCACTTATGAATGAATGAAAACATGTATTAGGAAAAAATAAAAATGATAAAACAACAATTAAGAAAAGTAATAACGAATATGTTAAAACACATCACACATGTCCAACATTTTGGTTGTAACATTTGGTAAGAACACATGATCAAAAAGAAAATTGTTGAGTTAAAAGTGAGTGTTTGTCCTTTACGTAATCTATTGTGCCCTATTCTGAGGCGAAGAATAATTATTTGTTTTGGTCTGTCCATGAGATATTGTTAAGTATAATACACAATATATGAAACCCTAACAGACCAGTTTAAAAAAACATATGGTCAGGACTAACCAACTACATCACTAATAAAGCCGTACCTGGTATTCGCTTGGTGACATAGTTTTCATACTGTCTGCGGTTGAGCTGTCTGGTCTCTAAAGTGTTGAGTCCATTGGGCCATTTGCGCTCATGAGCATTCTCCATCAATTCACTGACAACATGTGAGGGGCACCCACTCTCAATCAAGGCTCTCTTTATGACTGCTTGCAGCACAGCATCTGGTGTGGATATCATACCACCCCACCTTGTCACACGGGCCGGCTGCAGACTGTTGACCCACCTGCATCAACACAAGAAACAATATCAGCCATGACCTATGACCTATGATTATGGTGAAGTATACCATCTAGGGAGCTGCGGACTGTGGACCCACCTGCATCAACACAAGAAACATCATCATTTCTGACCTATGACCTATGATTATGGTGAAGTATGCCATCAAGGGAGCTGTGGACTGTGGACCCACCTGCATCAACACAAGAAACATCATCATCTCTGACCTATGACCTATGATTATGGTGAAGTATGCTATCTAGGGAGCTGCGGACTGTGGACCCACCTGCATCAACACAAGAAACATCATCATCTCTGACCTATGACCTATGATTATGGTGAAGTATGCCATCTAGGGAGCTGTGGACTGTGGACCCACCTGCATCAACACAAGAAACAATATCACCTATGACCTATGATTATGGTGAAGTATGCCATCTAGGGAGCTGCGGACTGTGGACCCACCTGCATCAACACAAGAAACATCATCATCTCTGACCTATGACCTATGATTATGGTGAAGTATGCCATCTAGGTAGCTGCGGACTGTGGACCCACCTGCATCAACACAAGAAACATCATCATCTTCTGACCTATGACTATGGTGAAGTATGCCATCTAGGGAGCTGCGGACTGTGGACCCACCTCCATCAACACAAGAAACATCATCATCTCTGACCTATGACCTATGATTATGGTGAAGTATGCTATCTAGGGAGCTGCGGACTGTGGACCCACCTGCATCAACACAAGAAACATCATCATCTCTGACCTATGACCTATGATTATGGTGAAGTATGCCATCTAGGGAGCTGTGGACTGTTGACCCACCTCCATCAACACAAGAAACATCATCACCTCTGACCTATGATTATGGTGAAGTATGCCATCTAGGGAGCTGCAGACTGTTGACCCAACTGCATCAACACAAGAAACATCATCACCTCTGACCTATGATTATGGTGAAGTATGCCATCTAGGGAGCTGCAGACTGTTGACCCACCTGCATCAACACAAGAAACATCATCACCTCTGACCTATGATTATGGTGAAGTATGCCATCTAGGGAGCTGCGGACTGTTGACCCACCTGCATCAACACAAGAAACATCATCACCTCTGACCTATGACCTATGATTATGGTGAAGTATGCCATCTAGGGAGCTGCAGACTGTTGACCCACCTGCATCAACACAAGAAACATCATCACCTCTGACCTATGACCTATGATTATGGTGAAGTATGCCATCTAGGGAGCTGCAGACTGTTGACCCACCTCCATCAACACAAGAAACATCATCATCTCTGACCTATGACCTATGATTATGGTGAAGTATGCCATCTAGGGAGCTGCAGACTGTTGACCCACCTGCATCAACACAAGAAACATCATCACCTATGACCTATGATTATGGTGAAGTATGCCATCTAGGGAGCTGCGGACTGTTGACCCACCTCCATCAACACAAGAAACAATATCACCTCTGACCTATGATTATGGTGAAGTATGCCATCTAGGGAGCTGCGGACTGTTGACCCACCTCCATCAACACAAGAAACATCATCACCTCTGACCTATGACTATGATGATGATGCCATCTAGGGAGCTGTGGTAGTGTAGAGGCTAGATACTCGTCCGCTGGCTCAGTGCTCATGGATTCAATCCACTTCAGGATGGATTCCAATTCTTAAAAACTGACCTGGGCTCCCAGGATCAATCCATCCTAAAGTGGACTTCAGGAAATATCTAAGGAAGTAGACGCCAGCCCACATAACACCGATCACATCTCCCATCAAGTCTGATTGAACAATAAAAGTCTAACCCTGTGTGCATTTAAAACATGTAAAAAGGGGACCTTTACATGTTTTTTACTTACATAAACATGGGCATCAGGCAATTTTCAGGGAATTGTTTCAGAAGAAACAGCAACAAGGAAGGGAACAGGTCACCTCATCTTATACGTCATGGCCTGGTATGAATGAAGGCCTAATACTCTACACCCCAATGGCAGTATCTACTATGGGACTACCTTTTGTGTCCAACTATAAGTTAAAGTAATTCAAGAAAATATGCAGAGACTAATACTTACACTTTTCGGTATCTACTATAAGACTACCTTTTGTGTCCAACTGTAAGTTGAAGTAATTCAAGAAAATATGCATAGACTAATAAACTTTTCAGTATCTACTATATGACTACCTGTTCTATTCAACTCTACATAGACTAATATTCACTATTCATTATCTACTATGGGACTATCTTGAGGATCATCATCATCACACTGCGGACGGGGGTCCATCAGTGCTCCAACTCCTCCTTAACATCTCTGTCAGTGTATATTGACTGACCACATATGCCACATAGCGTTTAGACAGAATGACATCGGAAAAGGCAGTAGAAAATCATATAAGGAAAACCCCACAAGAAACTATGAGACTGTCGGTAAACAGCACAAACGTCACAGTGATGTCAGAGAACAACAGAGGACTGATGGAGGTTGTAATGGCAAGACGTGAAACAGTAAACGTTCGAGAAAGTGGCATGGTTCACAGTTCTTCTTCTTCTTCGTTCATCCGGAGTGTTTTTTTTCCGGACGTGATTGCATTGTGCCTGTTTACAGCAGAGCTGCGTTCTTGCGCCGTTAGGCCGACACATCCGACTTCTGCGGGCATTTGTTGACCGGGTTAACCTTCCCGGTGGTTCACAGTTGTTTGGCTTGATATCAGAAGATGGAGGATACAGACAGATAAAGGAAGGAAGCCTTGATGATATATTAGAATGTCGCCATCGACTGATAACCCCGTGGGCAGCCAGAACCTAGACTGATCACTGATCAAACACCGTCACAAGCGATGGACAGAGGAACAGACGAAGGAGAAGGAGAAATTCGACCAATGTCGGAGACATAAGGGTGTGTACATTTGTCGTATATTCTGTATAACATTCCTGTCGCCGGCTTGGCGGATACAAGCCAGATAGGTTTTGAATATAAACATTTGTGACACTTACCCGTGCATCGACTGTAAAATAAAGCAGGTATGATGTTAACTCTGGACTAAGAGTCTGCATGATGCTTCATTCGAGTTCGGCTCTCATTTGTTACTAAATGACCGTTGGATCGTTCTTTTGAGCCAAAGGAAATATCAATTGACTTGCCGTTGATTCTTGTATGTTAACCTTGAGTTGTCTGAATCACGGTCATAGCAACATAGTTCTGTGTTAATTACCTTTAAAACGTATGAACACATAACTGACCAACAAATGCAAACTTACCGCACCATATCCTCTGTCTCCATGGTAGTTTGTATCTCTCGGAGGCGGGAGCTTGATGCTCGCATTGATCTCAGCAGCTCCTGGCAAAAACATGCACAACTGGCAATGAACAAGGGATTCACTTCAGCAACCCAAAAATATTAAACAACGGGGAAGGTGGCACAGCTGAGAGGTTTTGATACCCACTACAGGCTCAGAAGCTGCCTCGTTCAAATCTCAGATAGGGCAGGATCTTTTACCGGTACAATTAGTTTCTAATGATATAACGGAGGTCAGCATGAATGGATAAGAACATGTGTTCTTAAACATCCCTTGTGCTGATGCCGAGGTAAGGGGTTCAACCCCTATACTGGACAGTTGGACTGAAATGTTGACTTCTCATCCTGACTAGGGGCATAAATTACAAGTACCTCTGAAGTCAGAGTTGGTTCACCTGATGCGAGGGACACTAGTAATAAGGAAAGCTAATCCACATACAAAATTCAGACCAGTGTTACTAGAAGTAGCGCATGGACTACACTTGAGCTCAAAGCGAGCGAACACAAAAATAAAAAAAATAATGACATCATGTTCCGCTGACCTCTTGGGTACACTATACCTTGCTTTCTCAGATAGAGAAAAATTGTGAAAATGAGATGCCCTGCGTGCAAGCTAAAAATCCCAAACCTTCTGGAAATAAACTGTAGGCTGTAAGGACACCACACACAAATATTGTTAGGATTGAAAATCTACCTATGGATAGATTGTGTCTATTACCTTAGATGAAATCTCAAGAGGAAGTAAATCTTACACAGAAGATTAGCAAAGTCTGGTGCAGTGACCACTGAGCAAAAGAGGTGCACAATTCTTGTTCACCCTTTAACCACTGTTGGGGCCTAGGCCCTCAACCACCTCACTCCAAGCCCTCCTATCCTTAGCTATCCCATGCAGCTCCGTCCATATCCTCCCCACAATATTCATTTCTGTTTATATGTCTCTTCTCTGTGTGTTTTTAGGTCTTCCTCTATTTCCTGTGCACTGTGGATTTTAGACAAAGCCTTTCTAGTTATATTATTATTCTCTGTGTGGAAACAGAAAGAGATGTTAGTCAGCTTAAAATTACCATAGTAGACAATTGACATTACTGTGCGAACATGTGTATATTTCAGCTTGATGGATTTATCTAGTTAATTTACTTTATGTTGTGTGAATTCTGCAGTATGTACCTGACAAGATGCAGCAAAATATGCCAGGCAATAGATCGTGCAATCTATTGTTTGCGTCTTCATTATTCAAATGGGATGCTTGCCTGAATGCCTACAGCGACGACTTCTGATCAACTCATGATGCATACTTCATTCAAAATGAATGCTTTGTTTAATTCTACCACACCTGTTAATGTTTCTTTCATGCTTTTGTAATAAAGCCATTGGAATGGGTTTCAAATGAACGACCCATATATATATATATATATATATATATATATATATATATATATATATATATATATATATATATATATATATATATATATATATATATTGGGTGTTTGTAAAGTCTCAATACACTTTGTATGTAGAACAAATTTGAAAAATTCTTTCTTCCGTTGATAACACCATTCTGTTTGGAGGGCAAAGAATTACTCCAACAGATGACAGATGACAGCCATTCGCTGCATTTTGCTTCACAATGCACTGTGTAACACATTTTTTTATGACATCATGTACTTCATTTTTCAAATGTGTTCTACATAAAAAGTGTAGTAAGACTATATATATATATATATATATATATCCACGAAGCCTCATATGCATAGAAGGATTCTTCACTTAACACATAGCAAAGCTGACTTTCATTATGTTTATCTAATACAAACAGTCAACACCAGCATTGTTTGCTGTTGTGATCTCTTGGCAAGTTTACGTCCAGTAGTTTGTCATTGCTTTCTGAGAGACCAGCACCCATACCATTTCATAAAAAAACCAATGCAACGTGGTCTGCTGCCAAATCATGCGCAGCTGTGTTTCCCCTCTGTTGTGTCTTCACCTTGTAGTAGTAGAGATGTTTGCGTGTTCCAATGACCTCAAGAGCCATGTTGACAGTAGTGTAGATACTGGTAGGGTCTCTGATGTCAGACAGGTCAAGGGATAGGAACCAGATGAAATGAGACAAGTCTTGTGTCTTGTAGGTAGATTGGGGATAGTAAAAAGCTAGAGAAAGCAAATTCCCCCCCCCCCCCCCCTCCCGTCCAAAAAAAAAGAATGTCTGATATACTGAAGGGGTTATGAATGCAACATAAAACTTGCCCAGGAATCACAAACAGCCAAAAAATGCTGGAGTTGACTGCCACGTCCTGTAAAGGAGATGCAACTAATTGTTGTTGTTTTTTTTTAAACTGAGCCACAGGCTTGATGAAACAGTGCAACCCAATTCATTTTATGATGCAATACAAACATGACATGGCATCTAATAACATGATCTGAAATCTAATGTGACATTATTAACTGGCATTGAGTAATGTAAACCAGAACTAACGACTAATGTCAAGGAAGAGGCTAATGAAATTGTGTAATGTACATAACTATAAGAAAGAGGCATTGTGCTCTGTTGCCATGTCAATGAGAATAGTGGTATTGGAGAACATCATGATGATTGGGAAGACCAGAGGTAGAAGAGGCTGAGAGAGAGAGACAGAAATGGTACTTGATGATCTAAGGTGATGGCAACATGGGAAATCATCAGCAGAATCAATCCAGAATACCAGTGACTGAGATCTGAATGCCTACATCGCTCGCCAGGGCGCATAACAGTGATGAGTGCACACTTCAAGTACTCACAGAGCACACTGAGAAGGGTGAAGACAGGCATGCTTCATGCAGAGTGGCATACTTCAATTTTTTAAAATGTATGGTAAGGGGCATATGTTGGATCTTTTCCCCAGGATATGCTGATGTGTTGGGAAACGAGGAGGTGGACATACAGTAAAAGTCTGATTAACCGTCACCATCCGGACCTGGGCTGTGACGGATAACAGAAATCTCTTAATACATATGTACAGTAACGTGATTTCACTGCGGGTTTGGGACAGAAATGAAAATAAAATCCTTTAAAAGTTAATAATACATATTGTACTTAATTTTACAAAACGAGCAATATAAACTTCAATATAAGAGTAGCAATTACAGAAATATATTGTAATACTATAAACCTATGTCACTTTACAATAATCTGTCACCTCCTTTTGTGTCTTTGAGGCTGGAGCTTTCTACGCAGCGATGTTCATTATCTTAAACAGAAGTAGGATCTGTGCTGCATTTGCTTCCTCATGTATTTCAAACCAGTCGATGAACTTTGATAACATTGTTTCTGCTTCTGAGTGGCTAGTTGTAGGTTTTTGGTTAAGAACGGATCCTTCATCGTCATCAATTTCTTCTTCTTCAATGGTAGTCACACTAGAAACAATTTCATCATCGTTCAAAATTGCCAAGCTTCCATCCATTTTCTCACAATCCAACAAATCTGTTACTTCATCTGGCTTAATGTATTCACTGTTTAGTCCAACATTGTTGCACAATTTTGTAAAAACTAACAGTCTCAGTTCCTTCAGTTTCGACAATAGGTTCAAGCAAGAATTTATTCCACCCATTCTTTAAGTAAGACACTGTAAGGTCAGCCCAGGCAGTGGCAACAGTGAAAGTAGCATCCTTTAAGTTGTATCTCTTCGGAACTTCTTTAACAGTCATGGCATCATAAGATGTAAAACCTTGATAAAAGCTTTAATTACGTCACTTCATATTTCCAATTATGCCTTGGTCCATAGATGTCCGTCTGTCTGTTGATATTCACACATTTGTTTTTGTTGTTTTAGACGATGACGGATAAAAGAAACCGACAGTTAAATGAGTGATGGTTAATCGAAGTGTCACTGTATTGGCTGGGTTTGCACTGCTGGGCGAGGTGTTGGTGTACAATAAGGCAATTACACCATCATTGCCTGGAGAGAATGGAGTGGCAGGGAGTGACCAGAGGATCTGGTTAACACTCTGTACTCAGAGGAAAGGCCAGACAAACACATAATCAAACTGCAATTGGTACTATTAAATTGGGGTATCTTCACTGGTTAAAATGAGGATTGAGCGCATATGGAAATGTGCCAAGTGCTGTGATGTTGATTACTTACTCAACTCAAGCATGCAGCTACACTGCTCACACACAACAGAACTCACCTTCAACATTTGTATCTCACGCTTCTGTTCCGTCAGTTGTATCTTCTGCTCCAAGCTCTCAGTTTGAAGGCCAGCAAACTTCTGCTGCATCTGTGACATCATGCTCCGAAGTTCTCGTACACAATTATGGTCCTAAAACAAGAACACAGATAGGAGATACTGATGAATGTGACTGGTAAAATGGCAGCTAAACATTTGTTGAAGGAGTCTCTAACATAAGTAGAACAGAGAAAAGTATTTTGTATACACATGCTCCCATTTAATGACGAACTCTATGAAGATATCAACTGACTGCTGCTTTCTTTGCATTTATTCATAGTGACATCTCGTGAAGGAAGGGAAAGATGAAGAAAAAACAAAAATAAAAGGCTAGAAAATTTGAAGCCAAGGTTTTGCTCTTCACTGAAATACCCCAACTGAATTTAATTAAATAACAGCTCTGCTAACAAAATTTTCACTTCTAAATATCTGTTCTTCCACACTATACACATGATCCCAAAGAGCCTGGACCACATCTGTCTTATGGTGCACCAGTACCCCACCCAGAGGTACAGACCCAGCCAATTTGTCTGCTTGCTTGTTTCCCTCCACACCTGCATGTCCTGGGGAAAAGATACAATGGATGCTCCTTATCTTTGATTGTTTAACTGAAGAATGCCACACTGCACGAGGCTAGCCTGTCTTCACCCTACTCAGCATGCTCTGTGAGTCCTGTTCTGTTCTGTTGTTTGTCCATCAAGAATGATGATGACCATTCATTTCATCCAGTGGGGTTGAAGGTATGGAGCCGTGGGTTCTAAGATGGCTGATAAGGCCTATTTTGGCTCGAAATGTTCTTTGACAATGTGGGCAAAGAATGCTTGACGTTTCTGGAGGAGGATTTCCTGCAGTGGTTTTTCTGTCCTGCCTTTTCTTCACAGCTCTTGCAGTCCTGGTTGCCTCACATATGACTGCACCCTTGCGTAATGATGCACGCCACAAATTTCGGTCTCTGGCTGCAGCCTCCCAGGTGTCATGATGAATTCCAAAAGCATTCAGTGAGATTTTCAGAGTGTCTTTAAAGCGTTTCCTCTGGCCACCTTGGGAGCGTTTACCACAACGCAGTTCGCTGTAAAAAATTTGTTTAGGGAGCCTGTGATCTGGCATGCGAGTCAAGTGACCAGCCCAGTGGAATCTGATTCTTCATCAGTAGAGTGTGGATACTGGGCATGGACGCTCTTTCTAGGACTTCAGTGTCTGGAATCTTGTCTTGCCATTTAATATGACGTTGGATGATATACCATCCATTGGATCTTTTTTACACTTGCGCGATGACTTGGATTAAAGTGAGGAAGAGTTGCGCAATTCGTCGACCTCACTCTCTCGCCTGAGTCCATCTGAGTCCAATGGCAAGACAAGTCGAGACGACTGGAGACGAATACAGGTGCAGTGGATGACCAGGGCGCTCTACGTGCCTTGCCGTGCTCATTACGTTCCACAACGCTTTGCAGGTAAACGCCGTCTTGCCCGTTGAATCAGGAATGATTTCTTCCGCGCAGTCTGCCGAGTCCTGTCTTCACATGTCTCTTATTTTTATCCTGCTGCCAGCTGAACGTAGCAGTGACTGCCTCCACCTCCATTCTCACACTAGATGTTGTGGTATCATATGCCAGGCTCTCCTGCACCACGCACTGTCTATTAACCTTCGCTATGACCCCCCCCCCCCCCCCCCCCCCCCCCCCCCCCCCCCCCAGGCACTTCTTTTATCTCTTAGCACAGAGTCATCCATACCGATGATGATTACCTGGGAGATGAAAACTGAAAAGTTACACAATCTGCGTAGTTCTTTTAGTTTTGTTGAAACTAATGTAAGATATCTTCAAGAGTAATGACCCGCGATAAAAATGATCTACTGAACCAGTGATCAAGAAGATACAACAGCAGCTAACCTTAATTTCATCTTTTGGCACAATGAGTCCACATCCCTTGTCACACTGCACTGGTTTCTTGGGATTAAACTCACAGTCTTGAAGATGGGAAGGCAAGGAATCTAACTTCACCATTGCTGGACATCCATATAACTGTTGGCAGGGGGAAAAAACCAGGCACATTTCTTAAACAACTATTCACATTTTCAATTATTATAAACAGTAATTAAACATTTATAGAGGTTGTAGAGTTTACATAAACATTCTCACAGGTTAAAACACAGTAAACAGTTTATACAGTACACATAGAATATACCATCACCACCATCATCATGTGCCATGTCGATAAGCATGAGTGGTCACAATAAGTAATCTCACATAATCACCAGTCTTAGATCTGCTCTGTACTCTTGTCCCGCACCATGTGGCTAAGCTATAAAGGTATTTATTTACTTTAGTTCTTATGCTTGATCTTTTCACATCAAGTTTCCCAGCTGTCACTAACTTTGACACTTTATATTTTCTTGTAAAATATCCAAAAATGTCTGAATGTTTGTCTAATTTCAATTAAAGGTTTTGTTTCTTGAACAACTGTCTCATAGGACAATGGTTTTTCTGTCCATTCATTGTACGCATGCACACACGCACACACAAACAGGTGAGGATTTTCCCCCCAATTGACATGGGCTCCAGTTGGCCCAGCTTAAAATGAGTACCAGGAATGTTGAGTTAAGTTAAGAACCAGCATCACTTCCCTCTCAGTTTTGAGATTCTTCCAGAACCCCGGCCAATCCCCCGCTATATCATTCTTTCCACATACGGGTTCTCATTCTGTTCCCCCACCTTCCCCACCTGGTCCCATAGACGCACAACCACCTCTCCCTTGTCCATAGGTAATCTATCACCAAGAAGTGGAATTCTCTGCCAGCCTATAAGCCTGTTCATTCCCTCACACTCCACACTCCTGCATGACCAGGGCAAAAAATCCACACAATTCTCACAATCTGTGACCTCTGAAGCAAGGATAGCCATAAGTACAGGAAATGTTCTGGGAAGCAAGATAGCCAGGGTGGTACTGACCTGGGTTCCCAGTTGGCCCGGCTTAATGACAGCCAGGGTGATATTGACCTGGGTTCCCAGTTGGCCTAGCTTAATGACAGCCAGGGTGGTACTGACCTGGGTTCCCAGTTGGCCTAGCTTAATGACAGCCAGGGTGATATTGACCTGGGTTCCCAGTTGGCCTAGCTTAATGACAGCCAGGGTGGTACTGACCTGGGTTCCCAGTTGGCCTAGCTTAATGACAGCCAGGGTGATACTGACCTGTGTTCCCAGTTGGCCTAGCTTAATGACAGCCAGGGTGGTAATGACCTGTGTTCCCAGTTGACCCAGCTTAATGACAGCCCCAGAGTGATACTGACCTGGGTTCCCAATTGGCCCAGCTTAATGACAGCTCCAGAGTGATACTGACCTGTGTTCCCAGTTGGCCCAGCTTAATGACAGCCAGGGTGATACTGACCTGTGTTCCCAGTTGGCCCAGCTTAATGACAGCCAGAGTGATACTGACCTGTGTTCCCAGTTGGCCCAGCTTAATGACAGCCAGGGTGATACTGACCTGTGTTCCCAGTTGGCCCAGCTTAATGACAGCCAGGGTGATACTGACCTGTGGTCCCAGTTGGCCCAGCTTAATGACAGCCAGGGTGATACTGACCTGTGTTCCCAGTTGGCCCAGCTTAATGACAGCCAGGGTGATTCTGACCTGGGTTCCTAGTTGACCCAGATTAATGACAGCCCCAGAGTGATACTGACCTGTGTTCCTAGTTGACCCAGCTTAATGACAGCCCCAGAGTGATACTGACCTGGGTTCCCAATTGGCCCAGCTTAATGACAGTCCCAGAGTGATACTGACCTGGGTTCCCAGTTGGCCCAGCTTAAAATGAGTACAGGAAATGTTCTGGGAAGCAAGACAGCCAGCGTGATATTGATCACATCACCCATCAGCACCAACTGGTCTATAAAACATGGGGCTAGCACCACATACCCAATATGTGGACAAGGATCCGTTACTTTACTTGTATAGTGAAGCAATCCCACCGTAGATAGCAAATTAGAGGTGTGCAGTTTCACATATACTAGGTCGGAGGTCAGCAGGGCCAAATTGATGACAGCACTCATTCTTAAACTTTTTGTGTGCTGATGCTGAGGTAGCGGGTTCAACCCCTGCACCGGTCAATTGGACTAAACTGTTGACTTATCGCCCTTGACTTGGGGACGTAAATTACAAGTTGAAGTCGGAGTTTAGTTAGTTTAGTTATCAGTTGGGGTATCTTCGTTGCACTCCGGACATAGGTGCTCAGATCCTCCCCCCAGCATATGCATCAGCGTCCGGTGGCTAATAGTGCCAGTTCTGTGTTGGTTGACGAGGCGCTTTGTTTTCCCGATGTACCTCTCGCGTCTGGCTGTGCCAATTCTTACTCCCAGGTCTTTCATCCTGGAAAGCGATGTGGAATCACTGGCGTCAAAATCCTCCGTTCTCGCCATATCTTTAAGGGCGTTAATAACATCGGCATGATCCATGGGCTGGCCATCTACAGGGGGTGCAGAGCCAGCCAATTTATCAGCTCGTTCATTTCCCTCGACTCCCGCATGTCCGGGGACGAAGATGAAGGTGACTTTGCGGACAACAGACATCCGCAGCGACTCAGTCCACTGTCTACATACAGATCCAGCTTCGACCTTCTGAATCATGCTCATTGAATCACTTAGTACACACACGTTGGTATAATGCTGTGATTCCAGCCATATGAAAGCCTGTGTAACTGCCATCACCTCCATCGTCATGCTGCTCGTGGTCATAGAGTGGGCACCACTGGATTCTTGAACGGTTCGGCCCGCTGAACGGGCTGTAAATGCCCACGCACTTCTCTGCTGCTTTACAACAGATCCATCTGTATAGATGAGCACTTCGGGGCTATCTGAGTGATCATAGATGAGCGCGTTAACCTCTGCATTGACAGCGGCAGGGTTCTGCTCTCTGCACCGTCTGTCGAGTGTGATAATGCAGGAGAAGGTACACTTAAAAGCTGGAGGCACCGGCACCCATTCCTTGCCGGGGTTGATACTGGTAAGACTGCAGACCTGTCCGACGACATCTTCCGCCCGACCCATCCATGATTTGCCCCTCTTTAGCCTGTCACCCTTTTCTCTGAATACAGCTTCATGCAGAGGGTGCTGCTCATCTGCACTTATTTTTAAGTATGCACGAGCTCTCCAGATCTTGATCTTGTGTTCCATTGTCGGGAAGTCAAGGAGGTATCTCATTGCTACACAGCTGGTGTCTCTCGTGCAGCCCAAAATGATGCGCATGGCTTCGTTTTGTACCTTTTCAAGTCTTCCAATCTGTGTAGGGCTGACAGTGAGGATGGCCAGGGCATACTCGATGCGTGAAAGCACAAGTCCTTGGAACAGAAGTAATAGCAGTCTTTGCTCGATATTGGCAGTCGCCATGACTCTCATTGCTGCCAAACCTTTTCGAGCCTTCGTTATGACATAATCGACATGATCTCTGAAGGACAGGCTACGATCAAGCCTCACGCCAAGATATGTCATTGACTGGGTTCTACTCAGAATGCTCCCATCCATTCTTACTGCCGGCAGGTCTGTTTTCACAATATGGTTGTTTAGTGAGAACCATGTAACCGTTGCCTTTGCAGGGTTGACAAGGGCATCGGCATCAGCACACCATGAGGAAATTCGATCTAGTTCGCCCTGCATATAGTTGGCAACCGCCTGTCTATCTCGACCCTGTCGATACACGAGGATGTCGTCAACGAATGATAGAGTCCTACCCCTCCCATCCAACTGTTGTTCAGTGATCGGCACCGTTTACACGTCGGAGTGTTTTTGTCTGATGGCGAGGGACACTGGTAATAGGGAAAGCTAATCCACACACAAAAATCAGTCCAGTGCATTAGAAGTAGTAACATGAGTATGGACTATGCTTGAGTTCAATGTAAGCGAACAGGGGATAAAATGCTAGGTCATGGCACAATGCTTGCTGACTGTAATAAAATAAAATACATGAACATTAGACGGCATAAACTGCACAATGTTGGGTTGACCTACCTTATTATCACAGGATATTGTGAGCCGTGAAAGAAGATTTCTCAGAATTCGAGGAACACTTTTCAACTGGTTGGGTGTGATGGGACTTCGGTCCACTGGACATGTGGGTTGTCGAGTCAACCATTCATGGATACAAGCAGAGCAAAATGCATGCTCACATTGTGGAGCCTGAGATAGAGATATTTGTTGAAGCTAAACTTTAGTCAGAATTGGCTATAAACAATCAGTATTAACTAGAAATTGTAAGAGCATTTAATTTGCTAGAAAACATTTTGAAAAATAGGCCTTAGAAACAACTATAACAACAAGATATTAGTTAGAAACACTTGTGAAAATTAGGCTTTAATAGAAACATTTATGAGACCTAGGCATTAGCTAGAAGCACTTGTAAAAATTATGCATTTGATAGAAACATTCATAAAAGTAGGGTTTTAGCAAGAAGGTTATTAATATTGTGCCTAAGAAACATTTTTAAGAGTCAGACTTTAATTAGATACTTATTAAAAGAAGGCCTTAGCTAGAAACAGTTATGAAATAATTATAAAGTCATCACAATTGTATGAATATGCCCATTTTCATGAATAAAATAAGTCTGAATAATGAAGTCACAAACAACATAGTGCACAATTTATTGCCTGTCATATTTTGCTGTATTTCATCAGATCGTGTATCTACCTATTGTTTGTGTCTTCATTTTTCAAATTACTACGGGAAAATACAATGTTGATGAAATCGTTATTGGGTGTTTGATTCCCATAATATAATGATGTGCTCTGACAAGATTAACCCTTTACAAGGCAGAACGGCCATTTACGTCCGATACCGTAAAAGGGGCGAAATGTCCCAAACCGGCCAATACCATTATGCATTGTAAAAACGCGATCTCTCGGCTTTCCGATACTTCCGACGGCTACTTTCGCTTTCGCCGATAGCTTGACAACGTGGCCGCCATTTGTAAAGCGCCTACTATGAATTTGAACGGACTTTTACGGACTTTTTTTTATAGTTTTCGGGGTTTTTACGCTGTTTTTCAAAACGGATTTCGGCGATTCTTCAAGTGATAGCCGAGATTTCGCTCTGTTCAATTTAAGTGACATTAAAGGGCACGAAGTTGACTATTAATCGGAGCTAGATATCAGTGCAAAGCGTTACTTTGCATTAGCAGTCTGAGTCGGACTTTAAAGAAAGTGATTATGATTCTGAAAATGTGTTTGTAAATTGCCGTATAGGTGACGGAAAATCACAAACAACATGCCGTATTTCGTAAATATTTGTGTTCATATATGGATTACTGACAACAATCACGTGAGTAACATATTCTGCATGCTTTTCCCTTCATTGTGTTGTTTATTTAACTAAAATCGGTTGACTTAACACCTTATTTGTGATGTTTTTACTAACGCGACCTGAAATTTTACCGAACTTGAAAAAATCTTGCCCGTTCAGGGCTAAAAAACGGACAAGCGTCTGCCCTGTAAAGGGTTAATGCAATATTTAAAAAATCAATACCATACTTATAGTTGATAAATACACAAGACTGCTGTGTCTTTTCTGTAACACTCCCTGCACTAGAAAGAATAGACCCATGCAGCAACATCATCAAGGGTAGAGACACAGAGGGAAAGAGCAAACTATGGAGCAACATCATCAAGGGTAGAGACAGAGCGGGATGGGGCAGATTGTGCTCACAGATATAATCTACCCAAGTGTGGGAAGCTGACAGGGTAGAATTACCTGCAGTGGATCCTCCAGAACTGAGCTGCATATCGGACAGATCAGCTCCTCGTCCACTTCTTCTTCAAACCTGTCAAGTTCGAATCCCATTCTTATGACAACCTGGCATAGTGAGAGTACAAACACAAGTAAAGTTAACAGTTCTAATACTGTATACCAGGGCAGCCTGGCAAGTAAGTGTACAAACACATGTAAAGTTAGCAGTTCTGAAATTATTTAATGTTTGATTGTGTACAAATAGCAACCTGATATGTGAGAGTACTGTGTCAGGTCTTAGTCAGATATGACTGAGCTAACGTATGACAGTAGATGGTACTACCTGCTTTCTGTTAGCGCCGAATGTTGGGCGGCACTCACAAAACCTGACACCCCACATTGTGCCAATGACTTTGGGCAGAGAAGTGCAATTGGGAGGGTACAAGCCTGACCCTAGTGCGAGGAAATACAACCTAAAGACCAAATGTCATGGCAGGGCAGACCAGGCAACTGGTTCAGGATGGAGGTTCTGGACAGAGTATTGCTTTACTGATCCAGCAGCTTCTGCACCTTGTCTTGTTCCAGACGTATTGGTGTTACCTTTCCTCTGGAGTAAACTAGGTAGGCTGAGAAAGGGATCATGCTGCATGGGCAACACACGATCTCTAAATTCAGTCCAGGCTTTATGTTATGGGCCGGTCTCCCTGGCCTAGGAGTTAGCGACTTTCTCAGTAATCCTGTATACTCTCGTGAGTAATGTGACGACGGTGAGAATCGGTAGCGGTTCTAACCACGTCGGTAACTTACGGAGTATGTGAGCCGGTTGCTCAGAAAGCAATGGCAAACTACTGAGCGTAATCTTGCCAAGAAATCAACAATCAGCTGAAAGATGCTGATGTTTACAGCGATGATCTGTAAAGGATATGCAAACTTTTTTTTTAATGTTATGGAGAGGTATAACTCCATTTTACAAACTATCATCTGTCAAGACGGCAAGGTGCCAGTCATGTGAGAGTACAAACAAAAGTTAGCAGTTCTGTCATTGTATACAATGCTGTGGTTGTTACTGATTGCAGCTGATCTATACCCCACTAGAATCAACAAACACACGTTCCAATTATCAGTAAGTTGTCTGGCAGAATGGGAATTCCTAAATGAATAATCTATAAGGAAATGTAATTGGTAGAATA
Source organism: Cepaea nemoralis (assembly GCA_014155875.1). NCBI lineage: Eukaryota > Metazoa > Mollusca > Gastropoda > Stylommatophora > Helicidae > Cepaea > Cepaea nemoralis. The sequence goes on from JACEFZ010002646.1 coordinate 102,076, forward strand.
GAAAACATTCTTCACCTATTTGCTAGAGCATTTTTACCCAGTTAATTCTTCATGAGTTTGCTCGAGCATTTTCACATATTTCGACTTGTATGACCCGTGTTCATCACTCAGCAGAGTTGAGTGCTTGGTGCGATACTGTGAGCTGTGGATTTCTTTCCAAATGCTGTCTTTGTTTGTGTCCACAGTAACTGTTTTATGAAGTGCAGATTCAGAAAATCATGTATGGCTAGTTGCCAGCATTCCAGGAGCTGCCTTATGTGATAATGCATGTGCTGACTTCTTGTTTGTTCGGAATGCTGTCCTCTTCGACAATTAACTGCATATTCAAGTGAAGAAGGATGGATTGTTGTTGGTGCTCTGATGATCTTGTTTTGTCGAAGTTACTTCACAAGTTCAAAATGGACAGTGATGAGCATTTCGTGTTGTTTTCGCTGGCACAGGAATAGAGCAATTATGGGGTGACCCACTGCTATGAAGTTGGAACTCTAAGATTACTACTACAACTTTTTTTTTTTAAAGCTGCATATCCCTTACGTTGAGGGGATACATAGAGCCTGTTTCTTTTGTATGGATGTGAAACTTGGACAATGGGCAGTCAAACTGAAAAACATCTGATGGCTGCAGAAATGTGGTTTCTGAGGAAAATGCAAAGAATACCATGGACAGACAGAAAAACCAATGACCAAGTACTACAGGAGACAAATGAAAATTGTAAATTGATTAGAGAAATTAGACGTAGACAGTCAAAATTTTTTGGACATGTTATGAGAAGAAATGGATTGGAGAACTTAGTGACAACTGGCAAGATCGAAGGGAACAGACCAAGAGGAAGACCGAGAGGAAAATACCTGGATGGCTTGGCCACATGGCATGGACGAGACAGGAACACTGAGCTGATCCACGATGCTGGTGATCGAGTGAAATGGCGAGTCATGACCGCCCACGCTTTCCGGCATGGCACATGATTGATTGATATCCCTTACCAGGACGTTGCAGTCAATACCAGCATTTTTCAGCTGCTGTTGATGTTCTTGGCAAGATTACGCTCAGCAGTTTGTCACTGCTTTTGAGCGACCGGCCACATATCCTGTAAGTAACCAACGTGCGGTGATCTTTTCTGTAATCTCACGCAGTTGCATAGACCTCACGTGCACATACGGGATTAGAAGAAAGTCGGAGCACCCCTTTGCAAGACAGACCGGGTTGGTTACTACCACTACAACTACCCATGTCCTGAAAGAATTCTTAGACATCCTAGAACATTATACAGTACCCTCGTCCACTTTACTATAAAAATTATTATATTTAATGAACGTAAATGAATACACACACCTCACCCAATAGTTCTAATACTTGTTTCACAGCTGCTTGTATGTCAAAGTAGATACACTGAAATAGGTAATTTTGATCGCCAGATAGCACAATGCAAATGACTTATCTGTTTCTTAGCCAAAAACGCCTTTGCAGTTTTTACCTGCTTTTTGTTAGCGCCGAATTTGGGCGGACACACAAAACTACACCCACATGTGCCATGACTTTGGGAAGATTACAAGCCTGACCCTAGTGCGAGGAAATACAACCTAAAGACCAATGTCATGGCAGGCAGACCAGGCAACGGATTCAGATGGAGGTTCGGACAGAGTATTGCTTTACGGATCCAGACGTCTTCTGCACCTGCTTGTTCCAGAATGGTTTACCTTTCCGCTGGAGTAAACGAGTAGGCTGAGAAAGGATCATGCTGCATGGGCAACATCTAATTCAGTCCAGGCTTTATGTTAGGGCCGGTCTCCTGGCCTAGGAGTGTAGCCTTTCTCAGTAATCCTGTATACTCCGAGAGTAATGTGACGACGGTGAGAATCGTAGCGTTCTAACACGTCGGTAAAGTACGGATAATGTGAGCGGTTGCTCAGAAAGCAATGGCAAACTACTGAGCGTAATCTTGCCAAAAATCAACAATCAGCTGAAAGATGCTGATGTTTTACAGCGTGATCTGTATAAGGATATGCAACTTTTTTTTTAATGTTATGGAGAGGTATAACTCCATTTTACAAACTATCATCTGTCAAGACGGCAGGTGCCAGTCATGTGAGAGTACAAACAAAAGTTAGCAGTTCTGTCATTGTATACAATGCTGTGGTTGTTACTGATTGCAGCTGATCTATACCCCACTAGAATCAACAAACACACGTTCCAATTATCAGTAAGTTGTCTGGCAGAATGGGAATTCCTAAATGAATAATCTATAAGGAAATGTAATTGGTAGAATAGAAAACATTCTTCACCTATTTGCTAGAGCATTTTTACCCAGTTAATTCTTCATGAGTTTGCTCGAGCATTTTCACATATTTCGACTTGTATGACCCGTGTTCATCACTCAGCAGAGTTGAGTGCTTGGTGCGATACTGTGAGCTGTGGATTTCTTTCCAAATGCTGTCTTTGTTTGTGTCCACAGTAACTGTTTTATGAAGTGCAGATTCAGAAAATCATGTATGGCTAGTTGCCAGCATTCCAGGAGCTGCCTTATGTGATAATGCATGTGCTGACTTCTTGTTTGTTCGGAATGCTGTCCTCTTCGACAATTAACTGCATATTCAAGTGAAGAAGGATGGATTGTTGTTGGTGCTCTGATGATCTTGTTTTGTCGAAGTTACTTCACAAGTTCAAAATGGACAGTGATGAGCATTTCGTGTTGTTTTCGCTGGCACAGGAATAGAGCAATTATGGGGTGACCCACTGCTATGAAGTTGGAACTCTAAGATTACTACTACAACTTTTTTTTTTTAAAGCTGCATATCCCTTACGTTGAGGGGATACATAGAGCCTGTTTCTTTTGTATGGATGTGAAACTTGGACAATGGGCAGTCAAACTGAAAAACATCTGATGGCTGCAGAAATGTGGTTTCTGAGGAAAATGCAAAGAATACCATGGACAGACAGAAAAACCAATGACCAAGTACTATAGGAGACAAATGAAAATTGTAAATTGATTAGAGAAATTAGACGTAGACAGTCAAAATTTTTGGACATGTTATGAGAAGAAATGGATTGGAGAACTTAGTGACAACTGGCAAGATCGAAGGGAACAGACCAAGAGGAAGACCGAGAGGAAAATACCTGGATGGCTTGGCCACATGGCATGGACGAGACAGGAACACTGAGCTGATCCACGATGCTGGTGATTGAGTGAAATGGCGAGTCATGACCGCCCACGCTTTCCGGCATGGCACATGATTGATTGATATCCCTTACAGGACGTTGCAGTCAATACCAGCATTTTTCAGCTGCTGTTGATGTTCTTGGCAAGATTACGCTCAGCAGTTTGTCACTGCTTTCTGAGCGACCGGCTCACATATCCTGTAAGTAACCAACGTGGCGCGATCCGCTGCCGAATCTCACGCAGTTGCATTCCTCACGTGCACATACGGGATTACGAAGAAAGTCGTTAACCCCTTTGCAAGGGAGACCGGTTACTACCACTACAACTACATGTCCTAAAATTCTTAAGACACCTATACATTATACAGTACCCTGAGGTGTACTTTACTTATAAATTATTATTATATTTAATCAACGTAAATCACACACCTCACCCAATAGTTCTATATTACTTGTTTCACAGCTGCTTGATGTCAAAGTAGATACAAAAATAGGTAAATTTATCGCCAGAAGAACAATGCAAATGACGTACTGTTTCTTTAGCCAAAACGCCTTTGCCGTTTTTAAAACTTTTTTACATTATTTCCAATTTGACGGATTTGGACACCCACAAAAACAGTTACAGTCACTGTGACTCATTTCTAAGTTCTAAGTTTGTCATCAACATCGTTATTCTTTAATCCAAGGATAGATACATTCAAAACACAACATAATTGACGCCATAACTAGAAAGCATGTATCTACGCGTTGCGTTAGCCACACATGAAGAGTAATGTGAGGAGAAATGATTCATTCACCTGCTATCTGCGATCACGTCCCCGGACCATCTTTCGTCTGCTCCTCTGGCAAAGTTGCCGTCATTGATGTCGTCTGCGCATGAACGGTCACTACAAAACTGCAACCGGCTGGATATTATAAACATGGCACCGGGAAATCTAACGATAAGTGTAGTAGTCTTAGTGTAAGTCAAGTGTAGTCTGGGTGTAGTCTTAGTGTAAGTGTAGTCTGGGTGTAGTTTTTGCAGGAGTGTACAACATAAGTCGGCTTCATAGCGAAGGCATTACGGACGCTGTTCGTGATCCCGTATACCCGCGTTCGAAACACAGCTGCGCGCGATTTGGCAGCATTACGTTGATTTTTTTACGAAATGGTATGGGTCTATGTCTTTCATAAAGCAATGGCAAACCTTTATTGTTGTATATACTATTTTCCCCCGGGAAGGTTAACCCGGTCAACAAATGCCTGCAGAAGTCGGATGTGTGGCCTAACGGCCCAAGAACGCAGCTCTGCTGTAAACAGGGCCAACGCAATCACGTCCGAAAAAAATAAATAATCTTCGGATGAACGAAGAAGAAGAAGAAGAAGAAGAAGAAGAAGAAGAAGAAGAAGAAGAAGAAGAAGAAGAAGAAGAAGAAAAAAAAGAAGAAGAAGAAGAAGAAGAAGATCCTATTTACAGGACATCACTGTCAACACCAGCACTGCTGTTGTTGATGTTTTGGCAAGTTTACGTTCAGTAGTTTGCCATTGCTTTCTGAACGACCGGCTCCATCACGTTAAAATCCAGCGCGTCATAGTCTGCTGCCAAATCGGTCGCAGCTGTGTTTAATGGTAAACTGCTGAACGTACACTTGCCAAGACATCACAACAGCAACAACAACAAAATGATGGTATTGACTGCAGCGTTCTGTAAAGGATATGCAACTAACTTACCAACATAAGTACTATTTTTGGCCGACATTATGCTACCTTTCTTCTCCTCTGCATATCATCGTCCTTCTTCTCCTTTTTCTTCGCCACCACCTCCTCCTACCCTAAATGCTGATACTAGAGTCTACGTGGTGAAGTGGCTATGCCACCTGCCTCTCGTCCCGAAAGCTGTGGGTTCGATTCCGGCGTACGTTCGGTTCACAAGTGAAAATTTTCTCGAAGACCCCTGGGCATCGTCGCTGGAGCTATGGAGTTCGTGTTTTGTGCGATACTTCCGCAGGCCGCCGTGCATAAAGAGACCGAGCCATGTAAAATAAAACTCGGTATAATGAAGTATATCCTCTTGTCTTTAAAATCATTTTTAAATGCTGATAGTAGTGTTCGCCAGCATGGCGGTTAGGCGTTGAGCCGAAAAGGCTTGTGGCGTGTTTATGCTTGTGGCTACGGTTTGCAATCGCATTTTCCTCATGTTGGACTGGTAGTACATGGTTCCGTCGCTCTGCTACTGAGTGAGTGCGTGGGCGACACCGTGAGCTGTGAAATTCGCGTAGAATGCTTTTAC